>NW_019167860.1:1275299-1675649 GCF_002303985.1 Durio zibethinus | reverse complement strand
ACAAAAAGTTTTTATTTTAATCTGACAAATTTTTTTGGAGGTTTCAGGCTTTCTTTTCTGATAGTGTTTTTACAACTCTATTTATAGAGCAAAAGGAAGATCAAAGTCTCATTTTTTTTAGATTTTGATCACCATCGATTAGGGCAGCCACCGACTGTCAGAACAGTTGTAGGTGGCTGTTAGAGCGGCTGGCAGTTGTAGGCGACTGTCAGAGCTGCTACTAGAAAAAAAAAAGAAAAAAAGACAAGAAAATAAAAAAGAAAAATAAATAAGTAAATAAATAGATAAATAAAATGGTATCAACATAGATAAATTATATTATAATATACATAGTTAGCATATAACATTTGCTAACATAACACTTATGTAGACAGTTCTTTTTTTTTCACATAAAATAATTCTTAAAACTTCTTATTATGATGACACATAATATATTTATTAATTTTAAATTATTTATAAAAATATTTTTTTATAAATTATTAAATTATCTAAGCTTTTAAAATTTAATCAAAAATCAATTTAAATTATAATAAAATTTCTTTCTCTTATGCATGAGCTCATCTCAATTTAAAACTAATTTTAAAGTAATTTATCTTTTTTAATTTATCTGCACTTAATATGATTATTTAAATTTATCATAATTTTTTAAAATATTATTTAATATCTTTAATTTTTTTTATAAATAATCATTGTATTATTTTTAATTTTTAAATATATTAGTTATAGATAAAAATAATTTAATAAATAATCCATTAGCTTTAAAAAATAGATTTAAATACATCTGAATTAAAATAAAATTTAAATTTAAATCAATATTTGTCATAGATTTTTAATATTAATATTTTAAGAAAATGTAAAAATATATATATACATATATATATATATATAAATACCAAAACAACTTCAAAAAAGCTCTCATTGTTGATAGTTCTTAGTTATATGGTTTTCCCAATGTCCCACGAAGAGTATGAGCTAAACATATTTTTTTCACTATTAATTTAATTTCGTTTTTTATTAGCCTATTCTTACTATGAGAACTAACATGCTTTTTCTGATGATAGGTACTATTTCACTAAACATATTATTCACTCCATTGGGTAAGATTTTTTTTTTCAAATCAGTTGTAACATTTTTTTTTCTATTCTCAAATAGTAATAAATTTAATTAGAACCCATTTAAGGTAATATCTTTTTTTATTATCATTTAAAAACAAATAAGAAAATAAACTCAATAAATTTGTTTCATTTATTTATGCAAATGAAATTGCAATGCACAATTAAATAACATCAAGAAAAAAACTTGTGTTATATAACTTTTAAACTCTAATAAGCTATGTTGGTCACTTTGATGGAATTTCTTGAGTCTAGAGTTATCAAATAATTATTTGATTAGATATTTCTCTATGAAAGATAAAGGTATAAAACACCAAAATTTAAATATTATTATCTGATTAGATGCTATCCATGGATAAAATTATTATTTAAATATATTTATGGATTAAAGTTATCAAAATTTAAATGAAAAATCAATTTAAATATAAGATAATTAAATAGATAAAATTATTATTTAAATATATTTAATTATTAAATAAAATTATCTAGCTTGATTTTTTACTGGCTTTTTATTCAACTTATTTTTCAAACAATATTCCATCTTCTCACAAACTTTAGCATTACTTTTTTATTACTTATCCATTTAGGGTCTTCCATTTAAGGTGGATTTTATTTTTTATTTTCTATTTGGTTTAAGTAAGCTCTCTTAGTTTAATTTTGACTTTGTTTTTTCATATATTGTACAAAACTACAAAAATACATAAATTGTTATATTTTTACTAATGTTGTCTATAGATCTTTTATTTTTTCTTGGATTAGTCATTCAATCAGGTAATATATTTGATCTTTTAACTGATTATTTATTCAATGTTTCCTATTTTCTATAAAATAAAAATGATACTTTGATTAATTAATATAATAAAGTTGTATACCAATTTGATTTATTTAATTTTTTTATCAAAAAAGTTGTGGAACTTTTTCTTTCTCTACAGATGTTTTATTCTTCAAATTTTTGTTATTGAATAAAATTTCCCTTGTTATTTTTAGTAAAAGTATTATTCTTTCTAAAATTTTAAAGTTTTATCAAGTTGAACTTTTTTTTTTGTTTTGATATTTGTAGTGGACAACAGATTAAATGGAGGTGCAAAATGTTATACTATCATCAAGCTTACTTCTGGTTGGTTTCACATGGTATATATATTCTTTCCCTTCTTTTTTTCTCTTGAAATTTCTATCATATTTAGTTATGCTCTATGATTAGTTTAATAATTTTCTTTGCTAGCTTTTATCGATTATGCCATAAGTAATTATAATTTTAGAGTCTCAAACCTTGATTTGAATTCTTATCCCAAGAATTTTTATGTGTAGACAACTTCGAAAATCATTAGAGATAACATGTAATGAATGTCATTTCACTAAAGTATAATAGTTCTTCGAAGTTCCTTACATAGAACAACCAAGTTCCATCACTATGGTACACACAACAAAAAAAATTAAAGTCACAATAAAAAAAGCTTACGCATTTCGAACCCCTCATCCAAGGAAATAAATAAATTAAAAAATTGTCACCTTAATTAAAAAAAGAAACCATAACACGAACAAATCTTAACCATTTTGTATAAACCTATAGAAATCATAGATATTATATTACAATATACATATACATCTCATAAAGTTTGTTATATGGATGCTTATGTAGATAAATTTTTTAAATGACATGTAGGATAGCCTTTTACAAAAGTATGATAGCTTCTTTTAATTATAAGTAGATAATTTTAAATTTTTTCAAATGACAAAATTATTCAAATTATAATAAAAAATTAAATCAATCTAGATATATGTTTTTTAAAATTAAAATTAATAATTTTCAAGCATTTATATTTGATCAAAATGAATTTTTAAGGCATAAAACGTAGGCAAAGTTGAAGGATTATGAAAAAAAAAAATAGGCACAAAACATATGTTTGAAAATGTGTAAACCAAATGATTATTTCATCATTTAAAACACCTCGATAATTTGCCCCATTTCTTTACATTTCCTTTTCCTTTTTCTTTTGCATCTTTTTATTTCATCACATTTGTTTTTCTTCATTATTTTCTCTTTTGAAAAGAATTTACTCATAAAGAGTTAATTCTACTTTACCCTTAGATCATTTGTAGCCTTCATCATTCTTTTAATATAGGGGTTTTCCAATCTTCATCCTTAAAAACTTTTAGGGGTTTTTTTTTTTTTTTTGCAAATTTTTTTTTTTTAAATTTACCTTCCAAAGTGAAGGGTGATTTTTAGTTAAAAATTTTTTTAAAAAAAAATTTAATAAGCTCAAAAAGGTAGTAAATGGAGAAATTTCATTTTTGCAAAATATATAAAAAAAACGGCCATTTCTCATATGAAATATAAATACCTTTTTTGATGATCATTTATTGAACATAGACTTATCTTATGGGTAAATCATCAAAAAAGACCACATACTTATCAGACATCTCTATTTTGCTTTTTAATAAATAAAAACTCCATAGAAATTTGAATTTCCTTTACATAACTTGCTCATATAACCTCATAGATAATTGTAGATGCACCATTTTTTTCTGAAAATTTTTTTGAGTTAGAATGGGCCTTTAACCATAAATTGGGCTTTGATTGGAAAACTTTAGGCCCAATAGGATAAAAGCTTCAAAATTTTTAATTTTGAGTTGTAATTTGATTTCAATTTCAATTTCAATATTGAATTTGATTTAAATTTTAATTTTAATTTAGATTTAGCTTTCTTTAATTTAGTTTAAATTTTTAGTTTGTGGTCTATTTTGGTAAAAAAAAAAAGGGTTCAAAGTCAAGGTTAAAAAAAAAAAGTAGAAGAAATAGAACAAAATGTGGGATCTTGCAAATATCTTGGATTTGGTCTTGATTAAATTGAATGTTGAGATTTAGGGATCTTTCGTGTAAGGAAAACTTGGGCTTGATTCATGAAAAATTAATTGACAGAAAAATCAAATCAAATCAAATCACAATAAAATCACAAATTTAGTGAAATTGATTTTTCCAAATTAAAAATGCATAAATCTATATAAGGACTCAAATCTGTAATCGCAAAGGAAGGAAGCAAGAGGCAATTAGAAGAGGGCCGGACAACAATAATTCACTGTCAGAGTCCATCAAAATAACCAGCAAGGCTAAAACAACAATTCGACAAGACAATTACAAGCAGCTAAGATCAATTGAAAGAGAAGACAAAACAAGCACAGCAAATCGGCAGAACCCAAAGTCAAAAAGCACTCAATCAGCAAACAATCACTAAGCCGAACAACCAACAAAGCCCAACCCAAACAACCATACCAACAAGTCAACCTAGAATCGAACCCATCAACAAATTGAGCAGGAAATCATCAACAAGCAAAAACAGAGTCGACGACATTCTTAGCACACAACTTACAACAAGACCCAATAGCCACCAGAAAAGCTTGAAGCAAACTCATCAACCCACCAAACCTTAAACCTTCAAAATCAAAAAGCAAGATAAGAAGCAATCAATAGCTCCAACCCAGAAAACAGAACCCATCAAGATTAAATAAATTATGTTCTATTTTATCAAATATTTATGTTCTATTTTTTTAAATAAATTATTTTAAGCTCTATCTGGAACCCATTGAAGCGAGGGTGTGACACAGTTGGAGTCATTTTTTTGCAAATTTGTCACACATAAAATTATTTTCAAAATTTGACCTCAAAAGAAGATTTTGACAATTGGGTATTCATCCTTTGAAAACAGATAAAACATTCTTCTTTGTCCTGCAACATCATTTTCAATGAACAATAATGCCTTTTAAATTAAAATAGCTCCATCACAGCTGTGCTAACAATTTAGTTTTTTTAACAATTCATTCTGGAACCCACACAAAACTACCAACATTGTTGACCAAATCTTTTTAGTTTTTATTGAACAAGTTGACCTTTTCCCTCTTTTAACCAAAAACTAAGTTCATTGTTAGTAAGAAATAGTATTGAATTTTATTTTTTTTAGTTATGATTGATTTGTGTATTCCTAACTAAACAATTGAAGGAAATTAAATTTTAATATTTGTAGATGGCGGTAATGTGGCCATGATAATATCATCGGTAAAATATTATTTATATGGACAATGACATTTGAAATTTTATTATAGAAACAAAAAAAAGGCACATACCGGTGTGAAATAATTCATGCATTAAGTTACACAACATTGCAAACCATTAATTTCAATCATAAAACTTATAAAAAATAATTTGCAATGCTTTTTTTTTGTTGTTTAAAGTTTTAATCATAGAAAGACAGCAAAGCTCTTTCATATCTGAGCGAATGTCATGTGTATTGTTTGACACAAGCATAACTTTGTAGATCACACTTCTATTAATCCAAACACATTTAACATATGAATTGAAGATTTTCTGTCGTTAAAGAAAATTTTATTTATATTTAAAAAAATAACAATGATTAAAAAAATTGGAAATATTAATATTTCTTTAAATTTTTTTGAATATATACAATTATCAACAGATTAAAGAAAATCAAAGAATTAATGATTTAAATAATATATTTCAAATCAATTAGTTGCTTTTAAATATCCAACATATTAATCTCTAATACATGTCTCTCACGTTATCCTTTTATATATTTTACCAACAAATAAAACTTTTTTACGTATTCTTTCGCTATAAGAATATAAAAATATATCAAGAATATCAAATTGTGAGACTCAAGTTTTTATTTTATCTATTATCCGTACTCTGCAATATTATCTATGTTCATTGTCTTCTTGTATAATTGTCATATTATCCTAGTCAAAATTCTGTAAACATGGCGGAGCAGTGTTTGTGATTATTAGTTCTAATTTCACTTTGTCAAGTTGAATGATCTCCAAGTACCATGCATCATCCATTTGTTTACTTCTGTTTCACATTGGTGTATGTTTGCCTTTTCCAACAGGCCCTAGGATGTTGTTTCTGTTTTATGCTGAGATACTTCCTTACTGGTTGGTACAAGTAAGGCAGCAACCCCAAAGAAAATGCTCTATGCTTTTGCTATACGGTTTTGTTGTGTAGAATAATTTAGTACAAGAACACGAGAGTACATCTTTCAGCTGAGACATCATTGGTAGGAATGCTGACATAGTATTGAATACATAACTCAATACTCAATCAATCATAATCCGAACAAACACTTACCAAATACAAATCATTCTCAACCCAATCTGTAAGCACACTTGCATGGCCATCAATGAGTACTCTCGCTTGATTATTTATAAATACTCTCGGTCGATCATCTATGAACACTCTCACAAGGTGTCTAACAGTCCTACACACTTACAGCTCCCCCCCCCCCTTTTTTTTTCTCTCATATCTCTTTAAATTGAAACTTCTACTTGTTATAACACCATTAACTTGCCCACCAAGATTACTTTTCCTATTAGACATCAGAAATTGGACTCGGATAACTTGGAGTTGCGAAAGTCAGTTACGTAGAAACTTGTTTAACAGGGAACAGGAATTATGGAACCAACTCACGAGCTTGTTAAACACTGTGACTTTATGGCCAACAGCTCGTGACAGGATCATATGGCAGCACACAACAAATGGACTTTTCAACTCTAAATCCTTCAGAAAAGTTCTTGATTCCAAATTAGTACCTAATTCAGCGTATGAAAAATACATCTGGAAGTAGACCTAACTATGTGAAATACAATACGATAACACGACACGAAAACAATACGAATAAAATATATGAAGATAACACGGACTTAAAATTTTAAAAACAATCATAAATATGTTTAATAAAATAAAAAAATTATATTTTATATTTTCTTGTCGATCCAAACGTGATATGTAATTTTTATATAAAACTCGATTCAAATACAATATTTTACATGAAACTGTAATACGAATTATCAAGTATATCAGGAAGGAAATCGCCTCACCTAAAGTGGAGATTTTCTGTTGGAAAGTTCTAAAAGGAGGTATTCCTATCTTTGATTTTGTACACAGAAGAAGATGTTTAGTGAACTTGGTGAACAACTGCTCTTTCTGCGAGGAAAAAGAAACTATCGATCATCTCTTTCTGCACTGCTCCTTTGCACAATAAATCTAGTACAAATTCAAATACCACATTAAACATTTCACTATAATTTAGGAGCATTCAAGGCATTAACACAAACCAAAATAATAATGTAAGAGGAGTTAGTTTGTTAATCATGCAACATAGACAAGTCCATTTCAAAAGAAAAAACCCAAAGAACAGTAGAAATACCTTTGCTGCACAGGTGGAATTCCTTCTTTCTCTTCAACATGTTCCTTAATCCAATCAATGGTATCAGTGGGTTCGATATCAATCTCAATTTCTTTCCCAGTCGGAGTCTTGACCTTGATCATGGTCCTTCCCCTAAGCCTCAAAACCAAGTGAAGAGTAGACTCCTTTTGGATGTTATAATCTGCCAGAGTTCGACCATCTTCAAGCTGTTTGCCAGCAAAAATCAATCTCTGCTGATCAGGCGGTATTCCCTCCTTGTCCCGTAAAAGTTTAGTCCACCATCAGCAAACGTTTAATAACAGGAAGAGAAAGAAAACGCAGTCTGACACAACCCCCCTCAAGCTTTTCCATGTAGTACAAATATGAAAGTAAACAAAGCACAAATAGACCTAGTGTTTAGCTCAGTTAATTCATTAAATCATTTTTAAGAGGTAATATTCAGTAGATCTAAAGTTTGAATCCCAACTCCTACAACCCATTCCGCTATTCCAGGCTACGACCTCCAATGTACCGGACAAAAATAAACAAAAACAAATTGGAGAAATTCTTGACAATTTTATTATCATTAGACTCAATCATACAATAATCATGGGTGACCATCACAATTTTTGCAACCATTTAATCCCGTCTTAGACAAAATCTGAGTAAATCTTTTACAATGGAAACTTCAGAATTCAAAGTATTTCCAATCCTAGAAAATTTCAATTCAGGCTTCACAGCATCTAATCAATTTGTCCAAACTTGGAACGACACAGCATAATTTAAGCACTATTAATTTCAAAATTTTAGCATAAAAGGAACCCAAAAATTAATAAAAATATATTTGTCATATACCCATCGAATAATTTAAGTTCGAATTCTTTTTCTTTAAACTTTATTTTTCCTTTCTGTACTCTTCTCGTCAACCAAACAGAAAGTCCACCAAGAATTCCACAGTACAATATTTAAATAAAGAAACCAAGAAAATCAATTCCTAAACCGTCACTGCAGTTTCCCTTTCACACATATTCATAGTTGATTTCCTTTATCGTTTCCTTCCTTTTGTCATCCATCAAACAAGAAGTCAACTTGCTTCACAAACCAAACCCAGATAAAAAATAGCAAAATGAAAAACGAAGAGGGCAAAAAGAAAAACCTGAATCTTGGCCTTGACATTATCGATACTATCAGAGCTCTCAACCTCGAGAGTAATAGTCTTCCCAGTAAGCGTATTCACATAGATCTGCATCTCTTTTTTTTTAAAAAAAAAATTTTCTTCCAACAAATTGAGAGGACCTGATGCTGTAATCCAGTTCTAGGGCTGGCTGAAGATAGATTGCAACATTTGAGAGTATTTATAGTAGGTTTTTTTAAATACACAGTCAGGCATCAAATCATATATATATATATATATATATATAATATTATATTATATTACAAAATGCAGAAATATCAATTAAATATTGTTTATATGGATGTTTATATAAATAATTTTATTATTTAACACGTCAAAAATTGCTACAAAAATTTGCTTACTTGAATATTTACATTAGAAAACTTCTAAATTGTTGACAATAAGATATAATTTAGATACATTATTTTTTTAAAAATTAAATAAAATTTCGAATAATCTAGAAATATATTTTTTAAATTTAAGATTTTCAAATGTGATAATACATTATCTTTTAAAATTTTTTTACTTATAAAAAATTATTCAATAAATTTGTTTATTTGTATATCACTATGTAAATAATTTTTAAATTGTTTGTAACAAATTTAAATTTGAATATATTATCTTTTTAAATAAATAATAATATATATTGTCGTAACGATTTTGTGTCCGTCTGATGAATTTGAAAATGAAATAAAATATAACGGAATCGCAACTAATTTTTTTTTGTTAGGTGCGATTGGCCATCTATTAAAATATATCATTTTAATAAAATTTTAAAATTAATTAAAATTTATTAAGAGGATAATTTTAGGGTTTGCGTAACGGTTTGGGTTCGGGAGTCGGTTACGTGTGGGGAAGAATTAGCACCTTCACAACGCCCGTTTAAAACGGTACTAATTAACTATGTGTTATCCATTGATTTTAATATAAAAAGTCTTATTTTTTATGTTTGAAAAATAATTTTTTTACTTTTTTTCATTTGTTGAAAATTTTTTAGTGCTCAAATTTTATTTGAGAAAAATAAATTAAAACTCTTTTATCGAAATAATTCTTAAAATATTCCAGTTAATTGGTAACATTAGAAGAACCTTTCATTACCTAGAGATTTCTTAGGAATTGTTTCTCGGAATACCTTAAAATCTCATCATTGGAGGCTCAAATTTACTTTTTGTAAAAAAACTATATCATGCATGCAATGTAGAATGTTACCATATTGATGCACATATTTTATTCTTTTTTTTTATTTTTTTAATTGTTTTATTAATATTTTCATTTAGAAAAAAAGAAAAGTGAAATTTTTATTATATTGAAATTTTTTTTATAAATATTTCAATATACTGGTAATATTTAAAAAAACATTCTCACCTAAAGATTTCGTAAAGTATCACTACTTGAAATACTTTTAGAATCTCATTGGATAATTTTTTTTTTCTTATTTTTTATTACTATTCCTTTATCACTTTATTTTTCAATAAATTAGTTAATTTTATTTATTATTAATAGAAAGAAAATTATTATATTAAAAATTTGGTATAAATACTCCAATACACTGGAAGTATTTAAAAAAAATTTCTCACCTAGAGATTTCATAGATATCACTACTCGGAGTATCTTTAAGTCTAATTATCGAATAAAAATATTTTTTCTTACATTTTTTTATTAATTTATAAGATTTATTCTAAAATTAACAAAATTATCAAAAAAAAACTTTATTATATATTTTATCATATATTTTTACTTATTTCAACAAAAATTTATTCTAATAAATATAAATATTTTAATAGGCATGAATATTAATAATAAAATTTAAAATAATATATAAAAAAATTAAAAATTTTTTTTTTTATTTGAACCGAACCTGTTAATGGTCCGGTCAACGCCAGTCTGGGCTGGTTCAGCGGTTCAATCCGGTTTGATCCGATTGGTTCAAGTTTAGTGATTTGGCATCGGTCTAGTCTAGTCTATGCCGATTCAACTGGACCGATCAAGGGATAAAAGGGAGAACGGGTTATTGGGTTAGGTGCACAGATTTCGGGTCGAGTTGCTAGTCGACGTGCGGATCCTCTGGGATTGAAACGAGGTCATTTTGCTTTCTCCTAAACGTGATTTTGAAAAGCTATTTAGGCCAATCAACTTTTGTGCTTCTTCTCTTCTCTCTCAGATGACTTTTAATTTCTTTTCTAGCATTCAGAAATCGATCACTACTCCATCGTGCGGCACGTTTCGATCACCGAAAATCCTAGATTCACCAAATGAATGATCTCAGCTGTTTTAAGTCTGATCCAAGCCTGTTTTTGTAATACTCCACATGACGCAATCTAACTAAAAGATTTGGCCAAAATTTTTTTTGTCTGTATTTTTTTGTTTGATGTTGTGTCCTGGTTTCAATAGGCTGTTATTTATTGTTTGAATGTATTGGTTTGCTTTGAATTTTTTTAATTTGATAAGTATCTTTTTTTTTAATCTGGTAGATTTTTTTAAGGGTTTCGAGCTTTTTTTTCTGGTGATGTTTTTACAGCTCTATTTATAGAACAAAAAGAAAATCAAAATCTCATATTTTTTGAGATTTTAATCACCTACGATTAGGGTAGTCACCGACTATCAGAACAGCTACTGGTGGCTGTCAGAGCCGCTGTCAGAAAAAGAAAAGAAAATGAAAAAATGAAAAAAAAAATGAAAAATGAAAAAAAAAATAAGTAAATAAATAAATAGATAAATAAATGGTGTCAACATACATAAATTATATTATAATATATATAGTTAGCATATAGCATTTGCTAACGTAGATACTTATGTAGACAGTTTCTTTTTTTGACACATAAAATAATTCTTAAAACTTCTTATTATGATGACACGTAATATATTTATTAATTTTAAATTATTTATAAAAATATTTTTTTATAAATTATTAAATTATCTAAACTTTTTAAAATTTAATCAAAAACTAATTTAAATTATAATAAAATTTATTTCTCTTATACATGACCTCATCTCAATTTAAAACTAATTTTAAAGTAATTTATCTTTTTCAATTTATCTGCACTTAATATTATTATTTAAATTTATCATAATTTTTAAAAATATTATTTAATATCTTTAATATTTTTTATAAATAATTATTGTATTATTTTTTATTTTTAAATATATTGTTAGAGATAAAATAATTTAATAAATAATCCACTAGCTTTAAAAAATATATTGAAATATATCAGAATTAAAATAAAATTTAAATTTAAATCAATATTTGTCATAGACTTTTAATATTAATATTTTGAGAAAATATAAAAAAATATATACATATATACATATATATATAAATACCAAAACAACTTCAGAAAAGCTCTCATTATTGATAGTTCTTAGTTATATAGTTTTCCCAATGCCCACGAAGTATATGAGCTAAACATATTTTTTTCACTATTAATTTAATCTCGCTTTTTATTAGTCTATTCCTACTATAAGAACTAACATACTTTTTTTTATAATAGGTACTAATTCACTAAGCATTTTATTCACTCCATTGGGTAGGATTTTTTTTTTCAAATCAGCTGTAATATTTCTTTTATCTATTCTAAAATAGTAATAAATTTAATTAGAACCCATTTAAGGTAATATCTTTTTTTATTATCATTTAAAAACAAATAAGAAAATAAACTAAATAAATTTGTTTAATTTATTTATGAAAATGAAATCGCAATGCACAATTAAATAACATTAAGAAGAAAACTTGTGTTATATAACTTTTAAACTCTAACAAGCCATGTTGGTCACTTTGATGAAATTTCTTGAGTCTAGAATTATCAAATAATTATTTGATTAGATATTTCTCTATGAAAGATAAAGGTATAAAACACCAAAATTTAAATATTATTATCTGATTAGATGTTATCCATGGATAAAATTATTATTTAAATATATTTATGGATTAAAGTTATCAAAATTTAAATGAAAAATCAAATTAAATATAAGATAATTAAATAGATAAAATTATTATTTAAATATATTTATGGATTAAATAAATTATCTAGCTTGATTCTTTTATGGCTTTTTATTCAACTTATTTTTCAAACAATATTCCATCTTTTCACAAACTTTAGCATTACTTTTTTCATTACTATATACATTTAAAGGTTCTTCCATTTAAGGTGGATTTATTTTTTCTTTTCTAAATTTGGTTTAGGTAAGCTCTTTTAGTTTAATTTTGACTTTGTTTTTTCATATTATTGGTACAAAACTACAAAAATAACATAAATTGTTGATATTTTACTGGTGTTGGTCTATAGACCTTTTATTTTTTCATGGTTATTCATTCAATCAGGTAATATATTTATCTTTAAACTGATTATTTATTCAATAATTCCCTATTGTAAAAATAAAAATCGATGCTTTGATTAATTAATATAATAAGTTGTATACCAATTTGATTTATTTAATTTTTTTATCAAAAAAATTGGGGAACTTTTTCTTTCTCTGCAGATGTTTTATTCTTCAAAATTTTGTTATTGAATAAAATTCCCCTTGTTATTTTTAGTAAAAGTATTATTCTTTCTAAAATTTTAAAGTTTTATCAAGTTGAACTTTTTTTTTTGTTTTGATATTTGTAATGGACAATAGATTAAATGAAGGTGCAAAATGTTCTACTATCATCAAGCTTACTTTTGGTTGGTTTTACATGGTATATCTATTCTTTCCCTTTTTTTTTTCTGTTGAAATTCCTATCATATTTAGTTCTGCTCTATGGTTAGTTTAATAATTTTCTTTGCTAGCTTTTATCGATTATGCCATAAGTAGTTATAATTTTAGAGTCTCAAACCTTGATTTGAATTCTTATCCCAAGAATTTTTATGTGTAGACAACTTCGAAAATCATTAGAGATAACATGTAATGAATGTCATTTCACTAAAGTATAATAGTTCTTCGAAGTTCCTTACACAGAACAACCAAGTTCCATCACTATAGTACACACAACAACAAAAATTAAAGTCACAATAAAAAAAATCTAGCTCATTTCGAACCCCTCATCCAAAGAAATAATTAAATTAAAAAATTATCACCTTAATTAAAAAAAGATACCAGAACACGATCAAATCTTAACCATTTTGTATAAACCTATAGAAATCATATATATTATATTACAATATACGTATACATCTCATAAAGTTTGTTATATGGATGCTTATGTAGATAATTTTTTTGAATGAAATGTAGGATAGCCTTTTACAAAAGTATTATAGCTTCTTTTAATTATAATTAGATAATTTTAAATTTTTTCAAATGATAAAATTATTCAAATTATGATTAAAAATTAAATCAATCTGGATATAGGTTTTTTAAAATTAAAATTAATGATTTTCAAGCATTTATATTTGATCAAAATAAATTTTTAAGGCATAAAACGTAGGCAAAGTTGAAGGGTTATGAAAAAAAAGAAAAAATAAGCATAAAACATATGTTTGAAAGGGTGTAAACCAAATGATTATTTTATTATTTAAAGCACCTTGGTATTTTACCCCATTTCTTTACATTTCCTTTTCCTTTTTCTTTTGCATCTTTTTATTTCATCACATTTGTTTTTTCTTCATTATTTTCTCTTTTGAAAAGAATTTACTCATAAAGAGTTCTTTCTACTTTACCCTTAGATCATTTGTAGCATTCATCTTTCTTTTAATATAAGGGTTTTTCCAATCTTCATCCTTAAAAACTTTTGGGGTTTTTTTTTTTTTTTTTGCAAAAAAATCTTTTCTAAAATTTGCCCTCTATGGTTAAGGGTGATTTTTAGTTAAAGTTTTTTTTTATAAATATAATAAGCTTAAAAGGGTAGTAAATGGAAAATTTTCATTTTTGCGAAAGATATAAAAAAAACGGTCATTTCTCATATGAAATATAAGTACCTTTTTTGAAGATCATTTATTGAACATAGACTTATCTTATAGGTAAATCATCATAAAAAACCACATATGAGACATCTCTATTTTACTTTTTAATAAATAAAAACTCCATAGAAATTTGAATGTCCTTTACATAACTTGCTCATATAACTTCATAGATAATTGTAGATGCACCATTTTTTCCTAAATTTTTTTTGAGTTGGAATGGGCCTTTGACCATAAATTGGGCCTCGATTGGAAAGCTTTAGGCCCAATAGGATAAAAGCTTAAATTTTTTAATTTTGAGTTGTAATTTGATTTCAATTTCAATTTCAATATTAAATTTGATTTTAATTTTAATTTTAATTTAGATTTAACTTTCTTTAATTTAGTTTTAATTTTTAGTTTGTGGTCTATTTTGGTAAAAAAAAAGGTTCAAAGTCAAGGTTAAAAAAAAAAAAAAGAGGAAGAAATAGAACAAAGTGTGGGATCTTGCAAATATCTTGGATTTGGTCTTTGATTAAATTGAATGTTGAGATTTAGAGATCTTTTGTGTAAGGAAAACTTGGGCTTGATTCATGGAAAATTAATTGACAAAAAAATCAAATCAAATCAAATCACAAACTTAGTGAAATTGATTTTTCCAAATTAAAAATGCATAAATCCTTATATAAGGACTCAAATCTGTAATCACAAAAAATGAAGCAAGAGGCAATTAAAAGAGGGCCAGACAGCAATAATTCACTATCAGAGTCCATCAAAATAACCAGCAAAGCTAAACAAACAATTCGACAAAACCATTACAAGCAACGAAGATCAATTGAAAGAGAAGACAAAACAAGCACAGCAAATCGACAGAACCCAAAGTCAGAAAGCACTCAATCAGTAAATATTCACTGAGCCGAACAATTAACAAAGCCCAACCCAAACAACCATACCAACAAGTCAACCTAGAATCGAACCCATCAACAAATTGAGCAGGAAATCATCAACAAGCAAAAATTGAGTCGACGACATTCTTAGCACATAGCTTACAATAAGACCCAACAGCCACCAGAAAAGCTCGAAGCAAACTCATCAACCCACCAAACCTTAAACCTACAAAATCAAAAAGCAAGACAAGAAGCAATCAAGAGCTCAAACCCAGAAAACAGAACCCATCAAGATTAAATAAATTATGTTCTATTTTATCAAATATTTATGTTTTATTTTTTTAAATAAATTATTTTAAGCTCTATCTGGAACCCATTCAAGCGATGGTGTGGCACAGCTGGAGTCATTTTTTTCAAATTTTTCACACATAAAATTATTTTCAAAATTTGACCTCAAAAGAAGATTTTGACAATTGGATATTCATCCTTTAAAAACAGATAAAACATTCTTCTTCGTCATGCAACATCATTTTCAATGAACAATAATGCCTTTTAAATTAAAATAGCTCCATCACAGCTGTGCTAACAATTTAGTTTTTTTAACAATTCATTCTGGAACCCGTACAAAACTACCAACGTTGTTGGCCAAATCTTTTTAGTTTTTACTGAACAGGTTGACCCTTTCCCTCCTTTAACCAAAAACCAAGTTCATTGCTAGTAAGAAATAGTATTGAATTTTATTTATTTTTTTTACTTATGATTGATTTGTGTATTCCTAAACTAAAAAATTGAAGGAAATTAAATTTTAGTATTTGTAGATGGTGGTAATGTGGCCATGATAATATCATCGGTAAAATATTATTTATATGGACTATGACATTGGAAATTTTATTGTAAAAACAAAAAAAAGGCGCATATTGGTATGAAATAATTCATGCATTAAGTTACATAACATTGCAAACCATTAATTTCAATCATAAAACTTATAAAAAAATAATTTGCAATGCTCTTTATTTGTTGTTTAAAGTTTTAATCATAGAGAGACAGCAAAGCTCTTTCATTTCTGAGCTAATGTCATGTGTATTGTTTGATACATGCATAACCTTGTAGATCACACTTCTATTAATCCAAACACATTTAACATATGAACTGAAGATTTTTTTTCATTAAAGAAAATTTTATTTATATTTAAAAAAAATAACAATGATTAAAAATTTTGGAAATATTAATATTTCTTTAAAATTTTTTGAATATATACAATTATCAAGAGATTAAAAAAAATCAAAGAAACAATCAATTGAAGATTTAAATAATATATTTCAAATCAATTAGTTGCTTTTAGATATCCAACATATTAATCTCTAATATATATCTCTCACGTTATCCTTTTTTATATTTTACCAACAAATAAAACTTTTTTACGTATTCTTTCGCTATAAGAATATAAAAAAATATATCAAGAATATCAAATTGTGAGACTCAAGTTTTTATTTTATCTATTATCCATACTCTGCAATATTATCTATGTTCATTGTCTTCTTGTATAATTGTCATATTATCCTAGTCAAAATTCTGTAAACATGGCGGAGCAGTGTTTGTGATAATTAGTTCTAATTTCACTTTGTCAGGTTGAATGATCTCCAAGTACCATGCATCATCCATTTGTTTACTTCTGTTTCACATTGGTGTATGTTTGCCTTTTCCAATAGGCCCTAGGATGTTGTTTCTGTTTTATGCTGAGATACTTCCTTACTGGTTGGTACAAGTAAGGTAGCAACCCCAAAGAAAATGCTCTATGCTTTTGCTATACGGTTTTGTTGTGTAGAATAATTTAGTACAAGAACGCAAGAGTACATCTTTCAGCTGAGACATCATTGGTAGGAATGCTGACATAGTATTACTTGCATGGAATTATTGTACTAAAACAATCAATTGTTATTGTATTAAATTTTATGGTTATATGCATTCTTAAACAATTTATGTATTTAGATATTTAAATATTTATAATATTCAATTTATGAATTTTAATTTGTTTTTATTTATTTTAATATTTTTTATTTAATTATAGTAATAAATATTAAAAAAATTAGAAAAATAAAATTTCTAATTTGGTAGTGTTTTTGCCAGAAGCACCGCTAAATAGTCAAAATTAGTGGTTTTTTCTGTTTGAAAATGCCACAAAATGACTAAAATTAATGGAGTTTCTATTTAAAAATGTCACTAAATTATTTTTCTAAAAAATGCTACTAAATAACCAAAACTAGCGACGTTTTTCCTTGAAATTTCACTAATTTAGTAGTGTTTTTGTGTACAAACGCCACTAAATTTAATGGTATTTTGTGTACAAATGTTGTTAAATTTAATGGTGTTTTGTGTTCAAACACCGCTAAATTAGTGACGCTTTTTCCCTAAAATGCTATTATACTCCCCAACGTAGGTATGGTTAACGCTCTTAGTAACATTTTTTACAAATATCGTAAATCATATAGTGGTATTTATAAACATTGGTAAACATAAAAAAAATGCCGCTAAAAATTTATTTCCTTGTAGTGTATAGAAAGCCTAACAAAGTCCTTTACTAGCTTAAAAAGGGAGCCCGAAAAGTTGAAGTTTGTAAACAAAAGGCTAAAAAGGGAAATCCAAGCACTCAAACAAGAAAAGGATGAATGGATGAGTCTGTTCGTCGACCTTAACACAATACAATCATCCACTACGCGAGAGTTGGCCCAACTTTTGAAAGAAAATGGACAATTGCAAGCAAAGCTCTAAGAATTTGAAAAGGCAATCTTTGAGGCACAAAGAAATTTTTAGTGAGAAAACATTTTAAAATGTTTTTAGAATGATGAAAAAGTTAGATAGATTTTCAATATAAGAATATTAAAATATAAATAAAACACTAATAAAAATAAAATAAATTAATTTTTTTGAAAAAAATTTAACAATTAATAATTAGATTAATTTAGCATGAATACTTTTTAACAATGAAAAATAAACTATGGAACATAATGCAGTATTTGATCAAAGGTAAATTTCTAAAATGATTACAAATAAGTTCTTTTCTCAAAATTTTTTTTTAAAAAATATATTGTCTAAAATTTTTCAAAATGATAGATAAATTAGATAAATTTTCAATAGCATGAATTTATGATTATTCCTAAAAATAAGGTTAAAATAAAGTAAATCAAAATATAATAATAATAAAGTAAAAAAAAAAGAATCTTTAAACATGTCTTATGACAAAGTTTCAAGAAAATGATTGGATTTTTTGAACACTTTTGAGATAAGGAAAAACTTTAAAAAAATTCTACACAAATGGTGGGTAAAACCTAAAAATTTTTGACAAATTAATAATAAAACTAAAAAAAATAAAGATCCTTAAACCAAGACAATTTTAGGATAATATAAAATTAATTGATATCATCCATGAACAGATGTTGTAGGGATACTTAACTTTTATAACGCGTAATCATTATTTCAAATCCAACCTTAATTTTGTAGATCACAATATCCTTTTAGTAAATATTAATTAATGTTAGAATTTACTAAAGAGATAAATTTTTAGTTAATCAATCACATTTAAATAAAAAATTAATGGTAATTTCATAATTTTTCTTCAAATTTAACTATCAAATCTCCAACAAAAAATTGTTATGACAATTTTTATATAATATTATATATAATATACAATATTTTAGATATGAACCATCTTATACATAGCTTTTTTAAAAATTTTATATCTTATCCGTAAAACTAACTTTAATGGCATGTAAATGATGTCAGGTTCTATATATTCCTTGGAATCTAGTGACAATGAGTTATTGCAATTTTCAAAACTTTCATGTAACAACTTTGGTATCTCTCCACCTTAATTAACATGTCTATTGATATGATATATAATCCCTGAATTTTATTATTTTATTTAGATAAATTTATTTTTTTATTATATTTAAATAAATTTTTAATTTTTAAATTTATACTCAAAATTATTAACTTTTAATTTATATTCAAATAAATTCTTAACTTTTAATTTAGATTTAAATCAATCCTTAACATGAATTAATTTTTTTATTTGAAATAAAGATTTATTTAGATATAATTAAAAATAAAAATTTATTTAAATATAATATAAAAATAAAAAAATTATTTAAAAAATAAAATAATTCGAGACTTTTTTAATATTTTAGTATTTATTTTTTATAATTATAATCATAAAATTTTAAAATCATATAAAAAGTCCAATTGCCTTGACTAAATGCTAACTGTCATTACAATGATTGCTGCCATCTACGTGGATAGTGATGTGAAATAAAATATACGTGGATTGTTGGCATGAAGTAAATGGACATTTGGTGTAAAAAAGCATTTGTAAAAAAAAAAATTGCGACGAGACAATATTTGGTTAGAAACTATTAAAAAGTTCCTAATATATTAAAAATATTTAAGATGAAAGAGGCAAAGGAGAAATGGTGACGAAAGGGGAAGGGACGATCGACATTGGTAGGCCGATGCCTCTCGACCTCTTCCCTCCCCCTCCCTTCTGATCTATACCCAGTTAACAACATCATCTTTTTTTATTGCTGCTGTTGTCAATCGGTGTTAGAAACTTAAAAAGGTAATCTTTTTCCATTTTTTTATACTAATTTGATGTATTTAAAAATTTCCGTTTAAAATATATTACACAAATATTAAATTTAGATTGACAAAAAATGAAACTCCTTTCCTACTAAATAGACTTGCCATTATTATATATTAGCCTTTTTTATTATGTATATAATATTATAATATAATGTTTTGATAAATAATAATATTTTAAATACAAAAATCTATGCAATTTTCAAAACTTTCATAAAACAACATTGTTATCTTTCCTCCTTAATTAACATGACTACTGATATGATATAAATTTAAGCCTCCTTTATTAGTGAATTACTGTTTTGGAGATTTTATTGATTCTAAAATACCAAGGTGTATAAGTACCTGAATTCTCATTAACAAGTATTAATTACTTGACCAATCAACAGCCGGCTACAAAAATTAAATAATGTACCAAGGGATTTAATACTAATTTAGTAATAATCATGTTAACTTGGCAATAGATATTTAATTAAAAGTTGAATTTGTCAAGTTGAGTTTAAGTGTGCAATATGCACATGGGGCAAATAAATTAAGACGATTAATTACATTACATAACCAATCTATAATTCATAGTTTAATGAGAAATGATAAAAAGTTCATCGATTTGAGTAGTTCAAAAAATTTAGTTCAATTGATTTATATATTTATTTTTCAAAAATGATATTTAAAAATTTTGAATTTAAATATAAGTACCTTTAAACTTTTTCTATGGGAGTTTTTAAATGCACCCCTTGTCATAACAATTTTTATTTGGGGGATTCGATTGCTAGATTTGATAAAATTTTTTGAAGTTGTCATTAATATTTTTTTTGTAGAACATGATTGGTCACTTAAAAATATTATTTTTAAATAAAAATTTTAAAATTAATTAAGATTTATTAAAAGACGCTTAGGTTTGTGAATTAGGATCTAGTCCAAGAGTACAGTTACGAGTAACAAAGGTATTAACACCTTCATATTACTCGTTCGAAGAACAGTACCAGTTAAACATATATAATTCTTTAATTTTGAAGATATTATCTTCTTTGTATTTAACCTTAATTTCTTAAAATTTATTTATGAAAAACATTTTTTGTTGTGAAATCAATGTTATTATTTTCATATTCTATAAATTCTCCGATACTTTGACAAAATTTATAAAAAATCTTTATTTAAAAAAAATTTAGAAAAATTGATCATTCACAAAATTTTTCATAGAATATTTTATTTATTTATTAAAACTGATTTTATGATTATCTCAACTCTTTGGCGAAATTTCCAAAATTTATTAAACAGATTTTAAGATTATCCCGATTCTTTGAAAAAATCCTAAAAATTTTTAAATTTATTTTTGAATCATCCAAAATTTTTGACGAGATCCTAAGAATCATTTTTTATTGATGATAATTAAGAAAAATGAGATTTTTTCAATTTTTTTTAAAAATTCTTACCTGAGATATTTAATTAAACAAATTATTTTCTTATTTTTTATTATGTATTATTTGTTATTTTCACGATTTTTTTATTACTTACATAAATCTTTATTTAGTAAAAAAATAATTTTTTATCCCAACTCTTTGGTGAAATTCAAAATATATTTTTGGTAATAATTAAGGGATTCATTTAAATAAGCACTTTTATTTTTATTCATTTTTTTATTTTTTATATTGTTTAAATAAATTTTTATTCTAGTAAACATAATTTTAAATTATCCCAACCCTATAATAAAATTCAAAAAATTATTTTTCCTTGCAATATTTAAAGAAAATCAAACTTTTTCAGTTTTCTGTAAAAATTACATTTAAAATATTCATTTAAATAATTTATTATTTTTTAATTATTTTTTTAGAAAAAATTATTTATTAAATTATTCTAACACTTTAGTAAAATTTAAGCAATATTTTGCTTGTAAAAAAATTTCAATTTTCCTTAAATAGTTTTTTTTTTTTTAAGGATTTGTGCATATTTTTTATTTTACTAAATCTACATTTTATTTTAATTTTTTTACTTATTTCTAAAAGAAGGAATAATAATAATAATAATAATAATAATAATAATAATAATAATAATATCATAAAAAACAACACAAAAAATTAAAGAAAAAGAAAAACTTGCCAAACAAGTCGGGTCAACATGCGGGTTAGTGTGCGAGTTGACGGGTCGTTCCACGGATCCTGGCTGCAAAATGAAGTCATTTTGGTGGCCTATAAATAGGCCTTTTTTGTTTTTTATTTTTCTTTCTATCTCTAAAAATCCAGAACCTTTGTTTTTCAAAACCAACCCCCTTCTATCAGCCACTGTGAAGCCTAAATTTTGGTTGGTTGCCATCGTGCACTAGTAGTTATAATTTTAAATGGTGTTGGAAAATTCAAGAAATCCTAATTTTTGATCGATTTTTTAATTTTCGGTGGTCAAAAAATTCAAACTTTTTCAATTTTCAGTGAACCAAAAAAATAAAAAAAAAAATCCTAAAACAACCTTCGTGATTTTCTAAACATCATTTTAAAACTAGATTTTTTTTAAAAAAAATCCCTGATGGCATAGATCAAGAATTTCATTCTTGTTTTTTTTATTTTTTTTGAAAATATTTTTTTGAAATTTTGCTGCTAGTTCTTCTGTCAAAGCAAACTATAATTGTTTTTGTGCTTTCGTGTGTGTGTGTGTGTGTTTTTTTTTTTTTTTTACAGAACCATGTAGTTTCTAAATTCCTCCCTATTCTCTTTTTTTTTTACCGTGATCACCCCCTGGTTCTCTATGTTTTTCTTTTTTTTTTGCAATGTTCTGGCTCCATTTATATAACCTTTTGGAGTCTTCAAATCCCATGTTTTAAGGGATTGTGAAAGACTTTTGGGGCTAACACTTGCAGAATTTGATGCTGCAAAGTTAGGTTTGTGACAAATTTTGGAAGAGGAAAAGAAAAAAATCATTCTAATAACTTGATTTTAGTTGTCAAAGTTGAAATCGAATTTTGACTTTTTTATTTTATTATTATTATTTTGGACAAAATAGGTGTTTACACCTATATTTTTACTTTTTACACTATTCTTTTTCAAAATTTATCTATATATGAAATTACTTAAGTATTTTTCTTACAAGTTTTCGGATATTCATATCTGATAAATTATATAACTTAGTAGAAATTGATTTATGAAAAGTTGTATAACTTACTAAAAATGAAAATTTGAAAATTTATATAATTTTCAATTTCTGGAGAGGCAACAAATAAATTTTTTTAAAAAAATACAAAAAGTAATTTTACTAGAAATTTTATTAATTGGTGTAACAAAAAATTATTATTGAAAAATTCAAAAAATTTAAAATTTATTTGAAAAACATTAATTTTATTATTATGACATAAGATAAAGAATAAAATTTTATGAAAGCCTAATTAAACTAAAGATAACAAAGTAAGCGTGGACATCAAATTTGTCCAAAAAAAAATACAAAATATGAAATACAAAAAAATAATACAAAATACCAAAAATAATACAAAACAAAAAAAATAGAACAGAAAAACAATCAAGGATGACAGTGGTGCCTGCCACCATACCCTACGACCCATCCCTTACTATGCCTTACCCCTTACCCCTCTGATCACCTAACCCTATCACTGTCAGATGTTGCTAAAAAAAAAAAATAAAGAGACATGAGACTCGTGTTTATACCCTATGCCGAGCCCTATGCCCTTCCCTCAAGCACACACACGACCGGAGCTTTATAAATAGAGCTCCTAGCAAAACCAAAATAGACGGAGACAGAGGGGGAGTAATGCTGTAAAAAAAATAAACTACAAAAAAAAATAAAACAGAAACCACAGTCCTCGTCGAATCGACGAGGAACCCAGCGCCAAGGAAGTACCTGCAACAAAAAAAAAGGTTATTATTTTGAGTTTAAAAAAAAAAGAATAGAAAACTTTGAACCCCGATCTACGTCGAACGGGGTTGTTTCCGATCAAAAGGAGATCGGATCTAAAAAGATAGTGTTGAAAGGAGCCTCTATGAGGGTTTCAAAATTTTCGATCACCGGTGACCACTGCCGACGGTGGCCCAGGCGACGGCCAGACGACGAGAGTGCCGGACCTCTCCCAGAGCCCTCTCTCCCTTTTTTTTCCCTTTGAAACAGAAAAGTGAGCTGAGAAAAAATGATTTTTATAGAAAGCATAATGGCAAAACGACGTCGTTTTGAGCATAAGACCAAAATGACGTCGTTTTGAGCGTAGAGGATCCGCGTCAATAAATGACGTCGTTTTGAGTGTAGAGGATCCGCGCGTTGACCCGGATCCAACCTGGGGTCCTCGCAACCGACCCGTTAACCTAACTTCTCAGCGGCTCTGAACCAGTTTGATCAGACCGGATCGAACCGCTCCCTGAACCGCTCAACTAAACCACCGCTGAACCGAACCTTTTTTGGTCCACCCGAACCGCCATTGACTGGATCGTTGACCAGTCCGGTTTAGGTAAATTTTTTTTTTATTTTTTATATATTATTATTTTTGTTATTTTAAGTATTTTTTTTATATATTTATGTATGATAAGTTTTAAATTTGTTAAGATAAGTTTTTTTTAATTGTTTTAATAATAATAAAATGACAACAAAGTAAGATAATAATAAAAAAATATTAAAAATGCTTAAATAATAATAATAATAAAATTTTTTTCCTGCCTAGATGTTGGAGAGAATTAAATCATATTTCAAAAATAATAATTTCGCCTAGATGTTGAAAAATTATTGTTATAAAAAATACTAAATAAGTTAATAATATTTTTGATAATAAGTTTTCACAAAAAAGGAACCCTTTAAAAAAAAACATTTTTATAAACAAAAAAATTATGTTTCTTAAATTAATTTAAAAAAAAAAGATTATAAAAATTGAACTTGCTCCGAAAGTCCGCCTAGATGTTAGGTATTTTTAGAGATATTCGCGTTTTTTAAAACCCCTAAAATCCGAAATCCGAAATCCTTTAAACCCAAACCTGAAAATCCAAAATCCTTAAAATCCAAACCCTTTATATCAAAACCCCAAACCTTCAAAACCTCTACTCAAACTCTTACTCAAAATCTTCTGAAAATCCTAAGGACACGTGTGAGAATCCCGTTTGAAATTATTTGTTCCCGAATACTGCCTAGATGATGGGGTATTTAGGAAACTTTATTTCATTAAGTTTTTATACGAGTTCTTAATTTGCTTTAATAATAAGATTAACTACAAAAGTATAATAATGAAATGGGATCTTAAATATAAATAGTCGCACCTAAGCTCTGCCTAGATGTTGAAGAGTCGGGGTGATTTCATTATATTCAAGAATTCTGCTCTAAATTTATATTTCATCACTTTGCATACATACATTATCATGTTATTTGTATTGTATTTCTCTGTCTTTAATTTTCATTTGTTGCCTACAATACCATCATTTATTTTCTCATATAAATTTTTCAAAAGATATATTTTTGATATTATAAAATAAAATAAAAATAACATTCCGAAAGAAATAATTCTTAGTACTCTGCCTAGATGTTGGAGAGTCACTAACGATTATTTTCTATAGAGATTGTTATTTCATTTTAAGGATTATTGTGTTAAATCTTAAGCGAAAAGAGTTATTTTAAATTTGCCTAGATGTTGGAGAATTTTAAGATAATTCTTTAACTTAAAGATTTTCTCAATATTTCTAAATAAAAATTTTAGCAAAATTTTATTTTTTCAAATGAAGGGGATTAGTGTTAAATTTCAATTTGAAACCATTTTTATCCAACACCGAAATAGAGCGTAATTAAGTGGTACCAATTTATGGGCGTTGTGAGGGTGCTAATCCTTTCCCACACGTAACCGACTCCCGGACCCAACCTGATTTTTCATAGACTGAAATTTATCTTTTTGATAAACTTTATACTCGTTTCTATAGTTTTGTTAAAAAGATAAACTTTTGGGTGGCCAATCACACCCTAAAAAAATTGGTGGCGACTCCCCCATTTACTTTGATTTTAAAACTCTTTTACATCTGACGGTCCCAAAACCGTTACGACAGTAAGTACAATCTTTTATAAATTTAAAATTCATAATTTTTTTAATAAATATTTTTCTTAATATTAATTATTAAAATTTTATAATAATTCTAATTAAACTAAATTTCTTAAAAAGTTTCTTCATTTACTGATTACGATGGATTTCTTTGATTAGCATATTAGATTTTGATAAAATTGTGTAGTATTTAGTATTATTACTTATACAGCTTTTAGGAGTTTTAGCTTTTAGATATGGATCAGACTTGGTAATTTCCTTCATCATCTCTCGTAACATTAAGAAATAAAATATTTAATTAAGGTTTTTTAAGATTTTATTCATTATCTAAGGTCAAAATAGCAAAATCAACTTTTTTTTAATTTTAAAATTTATAATTTTCAATAATAATTTTTATTGCATAAATTAATAAAATTTTTTAATAAAATCTCCTTTTTGTAATTTTCTTAAAAAACTAATTGCTTTCTTTCTGTAAGTTATATTTCTTATCAAATCTAAATATCTGAAAACTTGTGAGAAGGATAATTAAATAATTTTATTTACAAAAAATTTTTAAAACAAGATGTGACGAGAAAAATTATGATGTATTTAGAAGTCTTTTTTTATTCTTATAAGGAGTTTCTAAATGCACCATAATTTTTGTTATTCACATTTCATTTTTTTAAAATTTTTTTATAAGTAAAAAAATTTAAATATATTTTTTACAAAATTTCGTGTACATTTGGTAAATTTTATAACTTTTCGAATTATATAACTTGTTGGAAATGCATTTCCAAAATGTTATAAAACTTTACCAAAATCCATTTTTGTGAATTTTAAGAAAAATTACAAAAAATGGATCCTATTAAAAATTTTTCTTAATTAGTGTAAGAAAAAAATTATTATTAGAAAAAATTATAAAATTTAAAATTAATAAAAAGAATGTTAATTTTACTATTTTAATTTTAAAAAAGAATAAAATTTTATGAGACCTTAATTAAATATTTTATCTCTTGATGTTTCAAAAGGTAATGAAGGAACTATTAGGTCTCATCAACATATAAAAGCTAAAATTTTTAGAAGTTGTACAAGTAATGCTACTAAATAATACCAATTTTATCAAAATTTGATATGCTAACTAAAGAAACCCATCATGATAAATAGATGAGAGACTTCTCCAAAAAATTCAATTTAATTAGAACTATTATAAAATTTTAATAATTAATAAAAATTTACATTTATTAAATTTCTAAAAAAATTACATTTATTATTTTATCCTTAATGTAATTAGAATCTCATAAAATTTCATTATTTTCTAAGATCAAAATAGTCTAAATTAACTTTTTTTATTAATTTTAAAATTTATCATTTTTTAACAATAACTTTTTTATTATACTAATTCATAAAAAAAATTTTAGTAAAATTTCATTTTTTGTAATTTTCTTTAAAATTTCAATCCCCTTCACAGAAATAGATTTTCGTAAAGTTTTATAATTTTTCAAAAATTCATTTTTGATAAGTTAATTATATGACATTTAGAAAATAAATTTTTGAAAAATTATAAAAATTATTAAATATGGATATCCAAAAACTTATGAGAAGAATAATTAAATAATTTCATTTACAAAATTTTTTTTTAAAAAAATAGGAGTCTAAAAAGGCTTGGTGTTACATTTAGAAGCACTCGTTCTCATATTGTCTCTTTTATAAATAAAAAAAAAAAAAACAATTTTTACCCCTTTAAGTGTATGTTATTTACAGGTGCTCTCATTATTTGATTGTCATTCCTTCTTGCATGCAGTTTCGGACCATATAACTCAACAATAATTTCAAATAATAAATTATATATATTTATTTATACAAGCCCAATAGTAATTTTAAAAGTTTTGAAAGAAACAGCTAAAAGTGATGAAGAAAAGAAAGGGGAACATTGCAGTGTCAGATTGGCAACTTAATTGATAGAGTTCACTGTTGGCTCAAAACATCTGTGGATTTCCATTAGTTTCAGCATTGGAGTTTACTTGTGGATTGCAATTTTGCATTAAAGTTGTCATTGAAGCAGACTCAGAATTTCTGGTAAAACATTTGATAAGTATAGCCATCAATAGTTAGACAGGAAATTGCAGGTGCCAATTAGGAACATAGTGTTGAGGGCATTTGCAAAGTCATCTTCACTATCAATTTTTGGTCTGCTTCAGAGAGGGCCTGACAATGTGACAGCTGATGAAGGAAAATGGAGAGTGTCTGGGAAAAAGTGTTGAGACTCAAATTGGATTGCATCACTTAATTTCAATCGCAAGTTTTTCTTCTCTTCTCTTCTCTGCCAACACCTTGAAGCATACTCTCAGTATGTGAAAATCCATTATGCCAGGAAAGGAAAGCTAAAGGCCACTGTTTTTTTTTTCCTTGGATTTTTGTTACTACGACTATTTATTCTCAATTTCTAGCTTGATCCTAATACCCCATCCAAGATAGGGAACAAGCGTTTCAACCTGATGATTTCTTCAAGTTTAAGTTCCCTAGTTCATTGAATTTATCATGGAATGTAAGGGTATAAAGTACTGAAACTCCACTTGCCAATTGTTATATTGCTAAAAATTTTTAGATATATAGGAGGTTATAATCTGGAAATAGGAAAAGAAAATGTAGGTATTGAGAATTAAACTTCAGATCTATTATATGTTATCTCTTAAAATTAGTTATATAAACCAATTAAGATAAACTCCAAGTTTAGTAACTCTCTCATTCCATAATCCAACATTTTTTCATAAGTTTTGAATTCAAAAGCTATAAATCAAATTCTAAAACAATAATTTCTTACAATTGGCCAGATTTTTTTTAGGGACGGAAATGAATGGTTGTTGTTTTCAAGGCATTAATTTTATTTGTTAATGAAAAATTGCATTTGCAAAAATAACATATCGGAGAAAATCAGGATATCCTTTAACAAATATATTTTCTTAGGAACCCCAAACTCATAATGGAGATGTTAATTTTATCTATCTCTAATATGAAATTCAATTTTTTATTCAAATAGAGACGAATATAAATATCAAATTTTGCGGACAAAAACGCACAGAAATATGATTTTAAAATACTCATTGGGTAGGGAGATGGGTTAGATAATATGGTGTTAGGGTTGGTTGCTATTGTGACATATAATTTAGATTTTAAATAAATAATAAAATTGATTAATTAAGAATTAGTTGCTAGTGTTTGCAGGGAATGCTTGGGTAAAATATTGTCTTCTGGCTGCTCTTTTTTTTTTTTTCTTTTTCATTTCTTCTGTCAATTAGTGGCAGTTTGGGCTGCAAAGGAAGAAATGTTAATTGTGGAGAAGTTGGTTGATCGAGTTTGTTATTGTTTGTTGTTTGTCTCTCTGGCGTTTATTGTTGGTTTTTGGCTGGGCATCTTGTTATCTGAGTTGCTCAAATATTGCTATGCTCGCAAGGTGTTTGATATGATTCACTGATGGATCTTGCTACCTTTTATTGTTTGGTCTCTAGGTAGGGGAGCTGGTGTGTTGGGTTGGCGAGGTGTGAATTTGTATGGAGAATTTTGTTGATTAAGATTTAATTGTTTATTATTGTTTCTATAGCGTTTCCTGTTGGTTTTAGGATTATTGTACTTTCCAAGAATAGGGATGTGTAACAATTTTAAATACGACAAAATGACACAAGATAAAAATAATATGAAAAAATATATAAAAGTGATGTAATTTGAAATTTTAGTAAAAATTGTATAAATTTAGAAAAAAAAAATTTGATATTTAATGTATTGATAAAAATTGGACGTGATAATTTTTGTATTTTAAGCGTGTTTGACATAAAATAAATATAATACAAATACAAGTAAAAATGACTCAAAACCAAATAATACAATCTCTAACCCATACTTAGCTTAATCCTAATTAATCTTTAAGAATATCCTTAAGATATCCGATAGCAAAATTCATAAAAACAAAAGTAAAAATGAGAGTGATGTAAATGTTTTGACTTCATCCTTAGAGAATTGAAAGACATTAATGATGGCGTGTAGATTTTATGTCATAGGATTTAACACTCTCAACACCCCTTTGACATTGTATTGTAACTTAACACATGCATGATACATAGAGATATACAAAATTTCTAGGAAAATTGATTTTGTACACAAATAAAGAAAAAAGAAGGCATTAAATTTCAACATTTAATGCCCTACCAAAGGCAATTACACAGGCATTAAATTTCGTATTAACTCACCGAAAAATTTTTAAAAAAAATGGAATGGAAGCTACATTTATGCTAGGAGTTGTAAATATCATTCATAAATTATAAGCTCCAGAATTTTATTAATTTTTTTAAAAAAATAATTGTGTAAAACATGAGGATTTGGTCATCTTAAAATGTTTCCACTGTATTAAATGTAGTATACTACTATTCAAAACTTTATGGTGGATCTTTAATGCCTACACCTTCCATGGCCTAAAAATGTAATGATGTAAAGATAAATTTAAATGCATTCTTAGAATATCTGCATCTATTCAATGTAATCAATAATCAGCCTTTGCTTCCAAACAAAGGAAAGATGTCAAAATAAACTTTCCTTGCATAGAAGTCTGACTATCCATCACAATTTACTCAAATTGTCTTCTTAATCACATAATAAAATTTTTATTATTTAAAAAAAGTTTTAATAACTTTATATATATATATATATATATATAAAAGATCATAATTTGACAATAAAATAAAAAATTATAAGTATTAGAATTTGAATCTAAATTTATTGGATACCATCTTTTAAATATGATTATGTAAATCAATTGGATTAAATCTCTAATTCATTTTATTACTTTTCTTTTTGTAAATTTTACATTTGATTTTATTTTTATTTTTACGATCAATTAAATTTATATTTGATATAATATTGCTGATGTATAAATTTATAAATTATTAGTAAATAACAGTTATGTTACCATCTTATTAAAAAATGCATTTGTTAATAAATTTTTTTATTAGACAACAACAAAATGTAATTCACAAACATGGTATAGAATTATTTATATACTCTAATAACCAATATAAACTTTGATTAACAAATGAAAATAGTCATTAGAAACAAATGAAGTATAATTTCAAGAAACAGGAGAGAAAAAAAATTGTTCATCAAGAGAAAATTTATTGTTTCAACTTTCAATTATTACACTATCGGTCATGCACATATCATAAATACGTATAAAATTAAGTCTATTATAAGCTCCTTTAAAAATAATAATATAAAAGCCTCAAAAAAAGAAATTATAATGTAAAGAAAGAAAGGAAAAAATAAAAAGAAAGAAAGAGATGAAGGAAAAGTACATATATATGTATGTATGTATAAAGATTGTATTTATTGCGAAAGATTGTATTTATTGCGGTTGGCCTTTGAATTTCGTAACTTTGAATTATTTGCCATAAATTCAAGTTTGAGAGTGGAAGTAAGTAATATCCCAGATTTTATATCTGCAAATAATGAGTAGCAAAAGGAAATTACTTTAATTAAGGAAAAGAAAAAAAAAAGCATTTTTATTATGTCACTTCTTTTATTATTTCAAAACACAAATTTAATTTTATTTAACATTTTTCAGATTAAACTCAAAGAACACCAAAGGCGGATCCACCATTTAAGATAGAGTATTTATGGACACTCTTAAATATTGAAAAATAAAAATTTTGAAAATTTTTTTTTATTTTCTCAAAATTTTCTCTAAACATATTTTCTGTCAACATAATTAAAAATTTTGTTAGTAATTTTTTATATAAATTATAAGTGAATACCTTAAAAAACTTCTGGATTGATTATAATGAATATATGTGAAACTCGTTAAATTATAAAAAGAAACAAAGGCTTTCCAATTTCTTAAAATTTAATTTAAATTTATTATAGTATTCATTAGATTTATGCACTTTATCCTATGCAATCCAAACTTTAATTCAATGGATGATTTAATCTCATTTTTTAAAAACTTAATTCTATGTTGAAAGTCTAAATTCTATATTACAATTGAGATGTCTCATTATGAAATATTTCGCTATTTTTAGTCCCCCCCCCCTTCATCTTCATTTTGTAATTTGTACCAATTCCTTAATTATTTAAGGAATTTCTTTTTTTTGTAATCCAATTTAATAATCTTTTTTAAACAGGAAGTCAAAGTTTGGGAATAGACAAAGGGATTACATATGTTGAAATTTGAACTCTATATTAGATGCAACTTTTGAAAGGTAACTGTATAAATCAACTGAATTAAATTTTAAATTTATATTTAATAAATTTGTATATGCATGAAAAGAAAAATATATATAATTAATAGTATTAATTTGTTCACAACTTAAGTCAATGCTTAAATAATTGATGTACTAGGAAAAGTGGCCTTTCTACTCATCATATTTCAAAATTTTTTTATTTTAAATGATTTTATTGTAAATTATTAATAAATTTTATCCAATTTATAAATAAGAATTTTAATTGCATCAAATGACTATCACTAAAATATTTTTATCATAAATATTAATATAATTTATGTAATTTGTAAATTAAAATTCTAATTACATTTAATGACTTTCATTAAAAAAATATTTTTCCTGATTTTAGTAGTATTGAATGATCAATATTACAAAAACTTAAACTTTGAAATATAAATTATAGACACCTCATTTGTCTAGGTTTTGTTCTTGCCCATTAGAAGCTTAATTGAAGTTAATTGAGTTTAACTTTGTATTCTTTTTATTATTTCTGGTAATTTTATTTTTATTTATTGATTTTTATTTTAGTAATTTAAAAAAAAAAAGAAAAAAGAAACAATGAAATTTGAAATTTGCAAAATGGTGAGTCAGGATTGAAATTCTTAAAGTTCTTTTGGAATCAAATTCTTTTTGATTTAGGATATTTGTTTTATAGGGTATTTAAAGGTTAATTGGGTTTTAATTTTGTAAGAGATTCTAGATTAGGAGAAAAATCGAGAAGTTGTGTTTGATTGGAATTTTGGGATTAAATCGGAATGAAAGAAAGTTATAAGAATTCTCTTTGAAATTAAAATCGTAATTGACTTAGAACAAAAGGCATGTTCAAAGAACCCAAATTAAGCGCAAGAATCAACAATTAATCAACAATCGACAAAGAAAAGAAATAAAGTAAAAAAAAAAATGCTCTGGCAATTTTGGTTTTTGGTAGTTTTGGGGAAAAGATTGTGGGGTTGATTGAGTTTTAGGTTTGATTCAAAGAGACTTAGATTTGGGGAAAAAAGAGAAGATAATTGAAGTTTAGATTTAGGAAAATTTTTTTGAAAAAACATTGAATTTTGCAATGGGGTTTAAGTTATTTTATTTTATTTTTTGCAAACCTGCGGCCCTATCCGGCTAGACTTGATGACCTACCCGAGTTAAGTCCAAACTGTTCTGCATTTTTTTTTATTCTTTTCAGTTCTATTTTTTATTTTTTTTATTTATTTTGATTATTTATTATTTTATTTTATTTTGATTATTTATATTTGATTAATTTATTTATTTGTTTTAATGTTTAAGTGTTTTTTTATATTAGCTTATTTTGTGAAATATATGAAAATAATTAGTGATTAAATTAAGTAATGTGACTTTAAAAATAATAAATTGATTAATTAATAAATATTTGATCAAAAATTCTAAAAAAGTTACGAACATGTAATTTTTTTAAAAAAATTTAGGTGAGAAAAATTTTTTAAATTCGATCAAGACATTTGAGAATTAAAAAAAATTCTCAATATAAGAATTTTTATTTATTTCTAATTTGAAATAAAAATAATGATTAATGAATACATTGTGATATGTTTAATTTCTTTCATGGTTAATTATTGAAAAAATTGTGATTATTTAATGTTGTAAGTTTTGTATATTTATTATATCATGCATGTCTACTTTTTTTTATATAAAATATTTAATAAATCTAATGGCAAACTTTTTTTAAGGAAATAGATGTATTATTTAAATACCCTTAAGTTGATGAATAATTTTTGAGATTTGATCAAGACGTTGGAGAAAATCAAAAATTATTTTTAATTTTTAAATATCAAAATTAAAATCAATAATAAAAATAAGTTATGACTATTTTAATGAAAGTTTAGATAACATAATTTAAGATTAATTGATACCGTTCAAAGACAGACATTGTAAAAGTATTATAATATTCTCTACATGTAACCGAATTTTTAAACTAGTTATGATATATAAACCTGAACCTATTTTTTTTAAAGATCTTTAATTAAATTTAAGATTTCCATAGAAATGGTAGATTCATTTAGATAATCAATTACACTTAAATAAAAAAAATTTATAATAACTTTATATCTAATAAGTTGTTATAGAACTTGCACATTATGACATGAATAATTAAAATTTTGTAATATTAATCATTCAATACTATATATTAATCATTCGGTACTACTAATAATTAAAATTTTGTAATATTAAAATCCATCCATTCACTAATTCTACTTACACATCTAATAATTTGTTTAATTCATTTCATATAAAACGTTTTAGAATTTAATTTTTTAAGAGGAGGTAAAATGTTTTATCTTACATAAATATCATTTCATTTTTATTTTCTTTAAAAGATACTTTCGTGGCTGAAGGAAGAGTTCAACTTGATTTTTTTAATAGACTATCTAGGTTAAATACATATATTCACTTTTAAAATTTAACAAAATTTTGAGATCAAAATCGAAAAAATTTAAAATTAAATAAAAGTTTAACAACATTAGATGGTGCAAGATACATAATATATAATTTATTTTACATGGTAAGGTTTAAAAGGTTAATCGGATATATTGACAATAACTGAAAACTAAATAAAAGAAGGTGGAAATGAAGGGTGCATATAACTACTTTGAAAATGGTCCTAAGTTGATTTAGAGCAACAAATATTAAAGTAGAATTTTAATTGAAAAATTGGTGGTTGTTGATCTGCCTTCAACCAAATGCCTTGATGCCTCAATTTTTTTTTTTTAATAAAAGAGATTGCAATCTTATAATAAAAAAATGAGTTAAGATGTGAGAGTATTTCACTTATAATTTTTTTTATTATAATCTTATAATCAATTAATTATAATAAAAAAATTATATAAGATTTTATCACTTAAAAATGTGAGCTCTACATAATTTTTTTTATATATCTTACGTAATATTAAATTATGATTGATTAATTACATTATAATAATTATAGGTGACATGATTCTTCTAGATGTTGAATTTAAATTCTAAATATAATTGATATTATTTTTTAAAAATGATTATATGAATCAATAAATTTAAATTTTAAACTTATATAATATTATTTATTAAAGATTAATATATAAATCAAGTAAACTAATCTTCATTGGTGCAAATGCCTAAAAATTTAATAAAAGTCAACAATGCTTTTTTAAAACCCCATACTTCTACCAAAACCTACTTCATTTAATGATCTTGATGATATAGCCCCATTTAATGCTATATATAATATAAGGAGTAAACAACAAATAATGTTATGCGTATTAAATACTACAAAATAAATTAAATTCAAAATAAATAAAAACAAACCGAATGTGGGGCAAAGAAAGAAAATAAAAAATGGGATGGTAATATTGCAAATATAAATTCTAACTGTTCTCTACTTGTATTTCCAAGCAATTAATGTTTCGCTTTTTCCTTGAATTGCTCTCGCTTTCTCACTCTTCCTTCTTACCATAAATAAATAAATAAAACAATTAATTAGAACAAATTCAATCAATGGTTTTATTTGAGATAATCAATGGCTTTATTTTCTTAAATTGAAATTTAATTCAGTAATAATAACACCAATTATCACCTTTCTTTTTTTATTTATTTAATAACGGAACTATTATATTTGCTGTAACACTTTTAAATGGCTCACACATCTCAATATTTATTGTAAAAGAAAACCCTGTAAACTCTCTCTTTCTGTTTTTCCCTTTCTCAAGAAAGGAGGACAAAAGAAGAAGAAGCGCTTTGGCTATGGCTGCCGAGGTTAGCTCTTTGCATAGAGTTTTGAGCGGGTACAAGGATGATCTAACGGTGGGTAACGAATCCGGTGGAGCGAAATCAACGGCTTTGATCACTAGGGACTTGCTTGGAGGTGGTGGGTTCGCCTTGAATATGAAAAATGATCAATCCCAAGAACTTGACCTTGATCTTCAAGTCCCTAACGGATGGGAAAAGCGCCTGGACTTGAAGGTATGCTGATTTTCTCATCTCAGAGGAATGAAAATAATTTCCTTGATTTTTTTTAGTTATTGTTTCAATTTGACTGCTGCGATTTCACTTTCATGCCAAACTAAATTCTAAGTTTCTTTCATTTGGAAAAAAATTTCCTAACCAAATTTTTACGTTATTTGATCATGTTTAATTCTTTATTATTTGATCTTAACTATTTTAAGATTCTACATATTAATAGATTATAAAGTTATTACAAGAGTTTTTTTTCTTCAATTTTCTTCATTTTTTCTTTGAATACGTTTTTTTTTTTTTTTAAGATTTTTCTACTAGCTTGCTTTTTGGAAATTAAATATAGTTTTACTTAATGTAATGTCCTGAGTTTGTTTTTCTAGCATTTGACCCTTGTAGAATTTCATTAAAATTAAAAATTTAACAGATATGGGAGTATTGAAATGTCTTGAGTTTCTCTGTTCTTTGTAAATTCCTCTGTTTGGTTTCTGAAAAAAATGGAGAACGAATTGGGAGAGTTAAAATCAGCTTTTATTTCTCCTGAATGCAAAATGGCCAGCTTTTAATTTTTACAGAAATCAATATAATTTGATTGCTTCATTAGTTTCTCCAACTGAAATAAGCCATTTACTTATTTCTAATCAAAGTCTGATTTTTAACATTTTTTTTCCTTGTGGAAACAGATTTTAATGAGCAATTAATAACATGACAATTTGCATTTATTTACGTTAAAATCAATTATGCTCTTAAATGCTCTGAGGCCACCTGTTTTTCTTTACTTTCATTAATTATTATTATTATTAGGTCTCTCAATTTGAATAATAAATTCTGATTGTTTTCTTCAAGTGCAACCTATTATAAATTTACTTAATTTTACAACATTAAATTTTTAGCTTCAGATTAAATCCTGACAATTTTAAATAAAATATTAATATATTTTTTTTGTTATTTAATGTATGAATCATTTATTTTTAATGATTGCAGTCCGGTAAGGTTTATTTGCAAAGATGCAATTCATCAAATTCTTCATCATCATCGGATGGAACTAAGCACCAAATCAATCAAACAGTGCCAAAGCTTCAAGATTTAAATTTCCCGCCATCGCCTTCTAAACCTTTGCTAAAACTTTTCGATGAGAGCAGTTTAGAATTGAAATTAGTCTCATCATCCTCCTCTACCAATTATCAGAGTGTGTGCACCCTAGATAAAGTAAAATTCGCGCTTGAAAGGGCCGAGAAAGAGCCGATTAAAAAGCGAAAATCGTTTTGGAAATCATCGTTATCCCCTTCATATTCTTCGTCATCATCTTCGATCAAAGATTCACAAGAGGGTGAAGGTGAAGAGAAGTTGTTTGTATCGCCGGTGGCAGCAGGCTGCCCTGGATGCTTATCCTATGTGTTGATAATGAAAAATAGCCCTAGTTGCCCACGGTGCAATACCCTTGTTCCAATGCCAACTGCCAAGAAGCCTCGCATTGATCTCAATATATCAATTTGAGGGAAGATTATAATTTGTTCTAGCTTTAATATCCAATGCTTATAATTTTTTATATGATAGATAAATTAGGAAAATTTGAGCATATGTATATTGGAAAAGGATGGTGATGAAGACCAAAAAGAAAGAAAAACGTTTGGGTTGGTCGTTTATCGGCAAAGCAAATAGAGATTTTCTTTTTTTATCTCCTTCTCTGAATCCATTTTTATTCTATATTATATATATATATATATTTTTTCCAATCAACCGGTAATGTAAATTTTTTTTTTAGTACAAGAGCTTACGCCTGAACATACGAGAATTGAATTACAAATTTTGATATTTGAATTTCATATTTATTGAATGTCATCTCTTAAGAGTATCTGTATAAATCAATTAAATTAAGTTTTGAGATGTTACAATGCAAGTTACTTTAAAATTTAAATTACTCATTGATTCTTAATTTCCATTTAATGGTATCCTTGGATTATGTTTAAAATAATCTAAGTTTGTAAGGCCTTATAGTTTAAGGTTTATAGTTTTAGAGCTTTCTACATTCGAAAAATTAATTGATAATGAATAAACTTAGAAATGAGCCAAGGTTGGTGTACCTGTTCCTCACCATATATATCAATTCATAGTACAATTGTAACAAGTTTCAATATTAAGGAAACCTAAATTAACTTTATATGAACCTTCCAGTTCCTTTTTTTTGTATTCCAAGTTATCACGATTTGATTCCTATATTTGAAGAAAGCTTATATAATTATACTCTTTGAAAAAATTATTTTTTATATTTTGTGAAGGCAATAAAATGAAATTTCCAATATTTACTGAGAGAACCAATTAGCATTAAATTTCATTTAAAGAGTATTTTTTCTTTTTTTCAATCTCAATTTTAATAATGTTACTCGTTTAATTTAGACAATAACAAATCCTAACTAATGTTCGTTTTTTATGCAGGTAAATTATATAAGCAATTAATTATATTGCAACAAAATAAACATGGTTCTTGCCTGTAAGTTGTAGTATTGACAAGGTTGTTCTATTTTTTTAATGAAATTAAAAGAAAAAGAAAAATTATAATTATAATCAAATGTTACATTCATTCATATAAAAAATAACTGAATTAAATAATATAAATAAATAAATTAATGAATTAACATATAACTAAATGAATTTAATATAAAATTAAATCAAATTCACACGATACGTAAATAAATTTTATTAAGGATTTTGATCCAACAGAAAAGGAAAGAAGCTCAACAGGAATGCTATAAAGTCTGAGACTATTAAAGGAATAATCCATTAATTTGAGTTTAATTTCTCTGTTTAATTTCTGTCCATCTCAACTCAACTTACTCTTGGCAGATTCATAGGAAGGAATAGGATAAGGATTGTGATGTACAAAAATTATGGTTGTCCTATAAATATTTGAAAACTGCATTCACCTACACTTTGTCAAATTTTGATGAGCTTTATTATGGTTGCTGCATGAAGCTAAATAAAGGCCATTTATAGAGCAATTCATTAATATACCTAACTCATAATAAATGAGAATTTAATTTTATCATGGCCTTTAAAGTGTTCTACCTACCTTCTCATTTTAGTTTTTAATGTTTAGTTTCCATAACATTACATGTATTTTCTTTTGGTAAACCACCTCTTGTTGGCCTATCAATTAATTAATTCCATATATACAATAAAGAGTTTTATATTTTATGCATTATAGTGCATAGATGTTACTTGTTATCAATAAATCATATAATAACACTTCATAAAAAATTAATTTTAAAATTTTAAAATTCTAAAAACAAACATACTTAATTTTTAAAATATATTTAAAATATATTTTTTCTATGTGTGTTATTGTATGGTTCATTAATAATATATAACATTACATATTTACAATGTATTAAATGTAAACTCTACATTATATATTTACAATATATTAAATATAAACTCGTATATAAATTTATTTTGTTGCCATCTTTAATTAAGAGGTAACATTTAATAAATATAGAGTTCAAATCTCATAACTTACGACATCTTCTTTTATTCTCAAATTGTGACTTTCTATGTAAAAAATATTCTATGTATGCTTTACAATTAGAAAAATTTAACTGTAAAATTTAATTAGGCATTATTCATGCATCTCTACTTACCTGTTGCATTTCAAGATTAGAACTTAAATTAATTTCAAATTTTCTCAAAAAATGAGAAAGCATAAAAGTTCCATGCATTTCAGTTACTAATTTATTGAATGGAATTTGATTATCACTCTTTTATTTATAAGACATGATAGTTATTATTAAGGTCTTGATTTGTACATACATACTTACACTATAATTTTTAATTATGCGTTGTATTTGATTTCATGGGTCGATATTAACGTGATAAGAAAATATTGTATAATAATAATTTCTCCTTAATGATATGAGAAAAACCATGGAAATTAGTAACCAAGAAATAAAATGCCAAACGGTGAATGATCTATGGGCAAAAGAATATCAATCTATCAATAAGCTGTTAATTTAATAATACTAACATTAATTTCATGATTGAAAATATTGAATTCGAATATTAATATAAAAAAAAAAAGCCTAATTTGAACTACTTGTCTATTCGATTGATTTTTCAATTAGATAGGTGAGCCGTAATCGAAGGCGTAAAGGGATTAGGGATGGCAATGGGTTTCAACATTTATTACGTTTTTTATTTTAAAAATGTGATCTTTTTTTTTAATATCTATTATATTTTTATCTTAAAAATGTAATATTTGTTAAAATTTTAGAATTTTAAAAATATAGTTTTAGTATCTACTATGTTTTTATCTTAAAAATAGTATTTATTAAAATTTTATAAATTTAAAAATATAATTTTAACATCGATTACATTTTTTACTTTAAAAATATGGTATTTGTTAAAATTTCATAATATCTTAAAAAAGTAGTCTTTGTTAAAATTTCAAAATTTCAAAAATGTAGTTTTAACAACTACTATATTTTTTTATTTTAAAAATGTAATATTTACTGAAATTATAAATAATAAAAATTACATTTGCTTTGTAATTTTAAAAGGTTAAAAAGGATAATATTATTTGAAAATGTAATTAAATAAGGATAAATGAGGTAAAAACTTCACTTTCTTTTGAGAATCTAAAAAAAATTTAAGAAGATAAGATATTTTATTTCCCTATTTTCTATTTTTTATACCGAAAGAAATCTTAGAAAAATTCAAAAATTACATTTCCTAAATTAAACCAAAAAATTAAATTATAAAAAAGTATAATTTCAATAAATGTTTGGTTTGAAAAAATGTTTTTTGATTTTATTTTTATTTCATTTTTTACAAATTAATTTTTAATTTCTATTTTTTATTTTTTAAAAATGTATTTGGTAAGTAAAAAATTATTTTTTAAAATGCAAAAATAAAAAAATAAAAAAATATTCAATGATATTACTATTAAAGATATCTAAGTATAAATATAATATATATTTATTAATTAATGATATTAAAAAAATTCAAATATGATAACTTACAAAAAAAATTATTTATTTTTGCTTTCTCAATTAAAAACAATTTTTTGTTTTTATATTTAAATTTAAATTTTTTTCTAATTTTTTTAATTAATAAATATGTTTTCACCCATTTTTTTTATTTTTTTAAAAAATAAAACAAAATATATTCTAATTTTTAAAACCAAACACTAACTTAATTTTCTTAATTTTTTTTCTTTAATAATCCAACAAGAAAGTATAAACTCTCCTTAACCGTAGACCTATAAAAAATTTGTAGTACTAATTCAGAACAAAAAAATTCATAGTACGGCGTCGTTGGAGGTCCATGATGGTCAAAACGCAAGAGCAAGGGCAAGCAGCTGAAGCAATAATTCTGCCGCCGGAACTCCCACCGGCGATTACCAAGAATGATATTGAAGTTCCAACGACGACCTCCAATTTGTTGATGAAAATAAAGACTACGCTGGCTTCGTCTCTCGCTTGGATACTCATTCTATCAACAAGTCTGTTACTTCTTTTTTGACCTTTTTCCCCCAATTTTCACACTCAGTATATTATTCATTGGAAATTGTTTGGATTGTAGTAAGCATAGAAGTGAAAATTTTCATAATCTCAATTACAATTAGAAATTTCTTTCTTTTCTTGTTAGAATAGAAGTTGTTTCGGAAGTGATTTTCATATTATATATATATATATATATAATTATGCTTTAAATTTTGTTTCCGGAAGAAAAAAAATCATTTTGATAAAAAGCAAGCTATATTTTCAATAATTCAAAACTTAAAAAAAAAGAATGTTTCGATTGGAGAACAAAGTAGGTTATTTGAATTTTAATATAGATAATAGAAAGATTATGATTGAATTGTTGTTACATTTCTAGTCTTTTCTTCAATTTTGATTAATTATATGATTTTGTTTTCTGTCAGTTATTTTTAAGTTATAACAATTTCTTAGGAACCAAAAAAATACAAATAGCAAAAAGCGAGCAGCAAAAATAACAACCAAATGGAATTAGATCATTGCCTTTGTAAATTTGAATATGCAGCACGTCACTTTATATATACACACACACACACATAAAAGAGTAGGGATCCTATTACACTTGTGTAAATGTTGCACACTTTTTTGACCCTCAGATCAAAATTAAATCCATAACACTTATACTTAGCTATTTTGATCCAATGTTCAACAAAATATGTAACACTTACACTTGTGTAAGGGGATCTCTCCTCTCTCTATATATAATGATGTTCAGTTGTAAAACACTTTGGAAATTGAAAATTCGTTGTGCTAGTAATGCCATTTGACTGCAGTAACATAATGTGAGAATTGATAATCTCAACATAAAATGGGAGTTCCCTTTCTTTTCTTTTATTTTTTTTGACTGCATTTGATTATTTCCATTTGTTTTTAGGTATTGTAGTGTGTCATTGTGTTTTCTTGGGGGCAAGTAAAATTTTAGGGTTTTCTGTTTTGGTTATATATGCTGAGATTCAATCGTAAAATATTTGGATAGTGGAGATTAGTTAAACTTGAAATGCTATTTGACTGTGGCAACTTGAAATGAGAATTAGTTGTCTCAACTTATGATGAGAACTTTCTTCTGTGTGTAGGAGTGAAAATGCATTGGAGGCTTTATATGAGAAACAGAGATGGAAAACACTGGTGCAGAAAGAAAGTGAGAAAGTGTTGTTCAAGTTGATCCTGTTGATGCCCTTCCTGTCAAGACTTTGGATGGAGATATCTACTACCGGACATGTATCTTATATTTTTAAAAAAAATAAAAAGAAAAAAAAATATTTTCCTTTCTTTTCTGGTAAAGAAAGAGTGTCCATTGAATGCAAAGAATGAAATGCTTTATGTTGTTATGAATGCAGTTTCTCAGACAACAGAAGTAGCTGAAAATGAAGAAGGGACTGAAGATAAGAGCATAGTTAAGCTGAAAATAGCTGAAAGGAGAGGAAAGCTCAAAAAGAGCAAGAAAGAGGCTAAGAAACAAGGGAAGGAATTGGCTAAAACTGAAGAAGTGCAACCAACTCAACAAGAAGCCGTATTGGTATATTGCTACATTGCTCCTCTTGATCTCTTGCAATGATAAGCAAGAAAAGAATGAATATTAAATTTTACATTTGCATCCTAGACAACTTTGGTTATCTTTTCTATGGAAACCTTTTCAAATGAAGGGTCCAAATTTTTTATTAAACTCTGCACATGATATACAGTATTGCAGGTTTATTACATGCTTTAGAATTTGCCCGTCATTTGCTACTGAATGAAACTGGAGCTGAACTGGCCTCTCAGACAATTATAACCATCAACCATCCTAAATTCCATTCTTATCATATACTAACTCGATTATATGCTGCAGTTCTTTAAGTAAGATCAGGAATTAAATAGGCGTGAGCTTTTTACCATGTTAGTTCTTGGGTGTAGTTGGCATGGTTAGATTTCGTCCTTTGGAGTCATTAGATATGCTCATCTATATATAGTTTGGCCTTTAAAAAAAACAATAAAGAAAGAAAACTCTATAGCATATTTTAGTTAAAGCATTACCTGTGGCATGTGCCTAACTGATTACCAGGACTGTTCATGCATAGAGGAATGTTAATTGCTCTGTACCTTCCTTTTCAAGAAAGCTCCCCCTGTTACTTGTCTGCTACTCCGCCACTGTGTATACCTGTTAATCCCTGCCATAAGACTAATTCCGTGCAAATTATGAAATGGACTACAGTCTACTGTTTCACTTTATTTTCGACATGTGCAACTTTAATATCATCAATGAAAGATGATATTATAATGTTCTCCACCACAGCTAGTGCAGTTTCCTATATCACCTTGGATAGTAGTTACCTGCCTCCTCAAAACTTGCCCCTATAGTTGCTTCAGTGGTGATAAAAAAATAACTTTTTTGTTGGTTTTGTCTTTTGCAACCAATGTGCCTACTACTTTTTTACAGGAGACTTTGTTGTGCAACTGTTAAGTCACTTTTTACCAATGAGGGGAAAAACAGTGGTGAAGCTACTGTTGAGGCTGTTCGGTTGATTGCAGATCATGTGAAAGCTTATGATTGCCAACTGCATCCTGATTCTATTGAGGTGTTTGATAGTCTTATCCTTACCTATTTCACGCTGCATTTACGTTTCTCTGATTATACGCTTTGCTTTTTGTGCAAATATTGGTAAGCTGAACTCATTGGCATGATTAGAATCTGTTTTTATCTCCCTTATCTTCCCAAGAAAAAACTATGGTGGGTCTCCTACACTTGAACTCCATAATAGAAGATACATAACTTTGTTGAAGTTCCTTTTCCTCTTTGTCTGTCCGCCTCTTTCCCATATAAAAGGTGTTTGTAGTTGTTATATACAATTCAAGTTGCAGCTATCAACAGCCGAAGACTTTGGATTACATTTGCATGTTTACTTTTAAGATGCCAATAATATGTCAATATGGCATCATCTATTTTCAACTAGTATATATAACATCGAGCCATGATCAGCATGTGAGTAGATCCTTGAGAGAAAGTAATTTTCATCTTTATGGATGTATACTATGAAATAATAATTAGTGTGCTGCATTAGGATTCATCTCCATAGATGTGCATATCCATTTGCAGAGGAAAGTAGCTCTGCTTTGTGATCATTTTTTAGGAAATTGTGGCATTTTTTGAGAAGTATGTGTCACTATAAATATGCCAATAGTAGTTGACCAAACTAGCTACTGATAATTGGAAAGTAGGATTTCTTTATAGAAATGTTCCCCTTGTGATAAACATGATATGTGCATTTTATGTAACTTTGCCTCTTGCTGTCCCTTAATATGATTTTTTTTTTTGGTTAATTTTCAATATTTTTTTCAAGTTTTGATGTCTTTTTCATTTTATGAGGTGTGGGAAAACATTTAGTTATAACTAATTGTAATCTGTATATATTTGTATCCCTAAAATTGAGAATTTGTATCTCTAGAATTAAGGACAGAATATCAGGATAGACAATCCCTTGATTATAGGGATCAGATTTAGAAATATTTAGTTTCCTAGTTTACCCTTTAGTTAGCTGTATTTAAACCTATGGTGTTTGTATGATTCAACAGACAAGCTTTTCTATACATTCTCAATTTTTTCACAGCTCAATTTTTCACGCGGTATTAGAGCCTTAGGCTCTTCTTGGGAAGAAAATTTTTCAGCCTTCATTGCTGAATTCTATCTTAGGCCTTCATAGCCAAATTCTGTTAAGTCTTTCATACTCTTATTTTTCCTTTTTGGCCTTCATTGCCTAGACTCGTTTTAGTTCCTGAGAAAGGTAACTATGTTAGAAATAGCAGAATCTGCCGCTACTACTTGATTTGAGGAAGTGACAACTGGTCAAACCACATGAGAACTACAAAATATCCAAGTTGTGTACAAATTGAATGGAAAGAACTACTTGAAGTGGTCTCAGTTGGTTCAAACCTTTCTAAAAGGGAAAGGAAAATTGAGCCATCTTCTTAGCACTAGTCCTGAGAGAAAAGATCCAAAATTTGAGGCTTGGGATGAAGAGGATTCTATGGTTATGTCATGGCTGTGGAATTCTATGACACCAGAAATTAGTGACACTTGTATGTTTTTGTCCATGGCCAAAGACATTTGGGAATCAATTCGGCAAACCTATTCCAAAGTTAAGGATGCTGCTCAAGTCTATGAGATAAAGATCAAGACTGTAGCTTTCAAACAAGGGAATAAGTCAGTGATAGAGTATGCTATTCTTCTTAAAAATCTTTGGCAAGAGATGGATCACTATCGGTGCATAGAAATGAAGTGTAGTGAAGATGCAACAACTGTAAAGAAATTTATTGAAAAAGATCGAGTCTATGATTTTCTTGCTGGACTTAATGTTGAGTTTGATCAAGTCAGAGTCCAAATTTTGGGAAAAGAGGATCTGTCTTCTTTAAATGAAGTGATATCCATGGTTAGAGCAGAAGAGAGCAGAAAAGGAGTGATGCTTGACAGTCTGCATGTAGAAGGATTTGCTATGGTCTCTAATGGTGGGAAGAACCAAAGCTTAGAACAATTACCAGTCAGTGAGAATGGGAAAGGTGATTCGGCTAAGACTTCAAATTGTGACAATCTTTGGTGCACCTATTGCAAGAAGCCAAGGCACACTAGAGATCATTGTTGGAAACTAAATGGAAAACCTTTAACTTCAAGCAAAGAATGGGGTTATAAAGGTGGACAGCCAAGAAATCAAGGACAAGCTCACATGATTGCAATGGAGTTAAACCAGGAGAAGTCTCAAGAACATGGAGAGTTGGACAAAAAAGAGATTGAGAAACTGAGAAGCCTATTGGGAACTCTTGAGAAGACTACTGGTGTATGCTCCTTGGCACACTCAGGTAAGGTCTCTAGCACAGGTAAAATCTCTAATTCTCATGGATTAAATGTCTTAGATAAGTCTATTAAGAGTTCTTGGGTCATTGACTCAGGACCCATAGACTACATGACATATTCTTCACAAAAATTTAGTACATATACCCTATGTCCTGGTAATAAGAAAATTGTTGTTGCAGATGGTTCACTTACTACAGTGGCATGATTAGGAGATGTTCAAATTAATCCTTATTTGTTCTTAAAAATGTTCTTCATGTTCCTAGATTGTCTACTAATCTGATATCTATACAAAGACTTACTAGAGACATGAACTGCAATGTGACTTTTTATCCCTCTTATTGTGAATTTCAGGACCAGGGTTCGGGGAAGAGGATTGGACTTGCTAAGGAGAAGAATGGACTATACTATCTTGAGACATCCAACAACACAAGTAATATCAGGAATAGTTTACCTTTGTCATTTCTTTTTGAAAACTCTTCCAATAAAGACAAAATCTGGCTTTATCATTTTCGTCTTGGACATCCTTCTTTTGAAACTTTGAGAAACATGTTTCCTTATTTGTTCAAAGGATTAAATGTTGAAGATTTTCATTGTGATGTTTGTGAACTTGCAAAGCACAGACGTGTGTCTTTTTCAATTAGTAACAAAAGAAGTTCTACTTCCTTTTACTTGATTCGTAGTGACATTTGGGGTTGCTTTACAATTCCTAATATTTTCGGTGCAAGATGGTTTGTTTCATTCATAGATGATTGTACCAGGGTCTTTTGGGTTTTTTTACTTAAATTCAAATCAGATGTGAATAGTGTGTTTTTAAGCTTTCAAAACATGATCCAAAATTAATTTGGAGTGAGAATCAAAAGATTTAGGTCTGATAATGCAAGAGACTATTTCAACCAAAGTCTATTCACCTATTTCCAAAATGAGGGGATTATCCATGAGTCATCTTGTGTGAATACTCCACAGCAAAATGGAGTGGCAGAGAGAAAAAATAGTCATTTACTGGTCACAACCCGAGCCTTCTTTTTTCAAGCAAATGTACCCAAATCTTACTAGGGGGAAGCTGTTTCACTACCACACACATTATAAATAGGTTACCTTCAAGGTTTTTGGGATTTAAAACTCCTATGGAACTACTCTCACAATTCTATCCCAACCTTAATACCACAAACAACCTCACACCTAGGATATTTGATTGTACATCATTTGTTCATGTTCACAGTCATAATAGGGGAAAGTTGGATCCAAGAGCAATTAAGTGTATCTTTGTGGGGTATTCATCAACTCAGAAAGGGTATAAGTGCTATCATCCTCTTACCAAAAAATTCTATGTGTGTGCAGATGTTACTTTTGAAGAAAATAAATCATTTTTTACTCAATCTTATCTTCAGGGGGAGACATCATTTATAGAAGATAAGGATAAAAGACCTCTTTTTGCTTGATTTGTCATCCTCCTTCAAGACAGTTTCACCCATTAATTCTTTTGAGCTTAAACCCGTTTCTTCAGAGTCCAAGTCAAACACTGATTCTAAATCTGAACCTATTCCAAACACAGAAGTTGTGACTAAGGATAATAGTATTCTTGATTCTGTGAAGGAATTACAGGTGTACTCAAGAAAGAAAGTTTCAGCTCCTGAACCGGTGCAAATCCAAGAACTGATCCTAACTTTGGAAATGAGGTAATTACAGTCTCTGATTCTATTTCTCAAAATGAGCATGAATCTCCTAAAATTAGTGATTATGATCTGCCTATTGCCATTAGGAAAGGAACCAGAGAATGTACTAAACATCCATTATACCTAATCTCTAATTTTGTGTCATTTGAAAAATTCTCACCATCCCATAAAAATTTTCTTGTGAGCCTAAACACTATTTCTATTCCAACTACATTATCTAAGGCATTATCCGATGAGAAATGGAGGCAGGCCATGAAAATAGAAATGGAGGTCTTAGAGAAAAATAAGACATGGGAACTGGTAGAGTTGCCTACAGGAAAACATCCAATTGGGTGTAAATGGGTTTTCACTGTAAAATACAAGGCAGATGGTACTGTTGAAAGTTACAAGGTCAGGCTGGTGGCTAAGGGCTACACTCAAACTTATGGAGTGGATTGTCAGGAAACTTTTGCTCTAGTTGCCAAGATGAATATAGTTAGGATTTTGTTATCCTTGGCTGCAAATTACAATTGACAGCTTCAACAATTTGATGTAAAGAATGCCTTTTTACATGGTGATTTGGAAGAAGAAATATATATGAAAGTTCCACTGGGATTTGGAGGTCAGCTAAATGCAAAAAAGGTTTGCAAGCTGAAAAAGGCTTTATATGGCCTTAAATAGTCTCTTAGGGCTTGGTTCGAGAGATTTGTCAAAGTGATGCTAGGAATGGGATATAAATAGAGTCAAGGGGATCACACACTGTTTATCAAGCACTCAAATTCAGGAAAAGTCACAGTTCTGTTAGTATATGTTGATGATATAATTGTAACTGGAGATGAAAAAAAAGAGAGAGAATCTCTAAAACAGTATTTGGCCAGAGAATTTGAGATAAAAGAGCTAGGGAGATTGAAGTACCTCCTAGGAATCGAAGTAGCTCACTCACGGCATGGTATTTTTATCTCACAACAGAAATATGTGATGGATCTTTTGAGGGAAATTGGAAAGCTCGCATGTAAACCTGCAAGTACCCCTATAGATCCTAATCATAAGCTTGGAGAAGCTAATGAATATGCTGCTGTAGATAGGGAGATGTACCAAAGATTAGTTGGAAGACTTATTTATCTCTCACATACTAGACCTGACATAGCATATGCTGTGAGTGCGATAAGTCAATTTATGCATAGTCCTAAAGAAGTGCATTTACAGGCTATCTACCATATACTACACTATTTGAAGGCTAATCCTGGGAGAGGTATCTTGTTTAAAAGAAATTCGGGGTTGGTACTAGAGGCATATAGAGATGTTGATTATGCAGGTTCGGTAACTGATAAAAGATCTACCTCAGGCTACTGCACTTCTCTAGGTGGTAATTTTGTAACTTAGAGGAGTAAAAAACAGAATATGGTGGCAAGATCAAGTGCTGAAGCAGAGTTTAGGGCAATGGCTCAAGGAATTTGTGAACTACTATGGTTAAAGATTATCCTAGAAGAGTTAAAGATCAAATGGGATGGACCAATGAGACTTTACTGTGATAACAAGTCTGTAATAAGCATTGCATATAATCCTGTGAAACATGATAGAACAAAACACATTGAAGTAGACCGGCACTTCATAAAGGAAAAACTAGACAGTGGATTGATTTGCATACCATATGTATCAACCAAGGGCCAACTTGCAGATGTGTGGACTAAAGGTCTCAACAGTGCAACATTTCAGGAAATTATTTCCAAGCTAGGAATGAAAAACACCTATTTACCAGCTTGAGGGGGAGTGTGGGAAAATATTTAGTTACAATTGATTGTAATCTATGTAGCTGATTGTAATCTGTATATATTTGTATCCCTAAAATTGAGAATTTGTATCTCTAGAATTAAGGACAGAATATCAGGATAGACAATCCCTTGATTATAGGGATAAGATTTAGAAATATTTAGTTTCCTAGTTTACCCTCTAGTTAGCTGTATTTAAACCTATGGTGTTTGTATGATTCAACAGACAAGCTTTTCTATACATTTTCAATTTTTCCACAGCTCAATTTTCCACATGAAGATCTTGGGAAGCCTGAAGTTCCAGAAGGTAATAGTAAAATTAAGAACAAGAAAAGTAAAAAGAGGAAGAATATTGAGGAGTCAAATCAATTGCAAGGACATGACAAAGAAAAGTAGGCAATAAATGATAGCAAAGATGAAGGAAGAGGCATTTATCCCCCACAATAGCAACAAATTTTGATGTTTCCTTCATCTTGTTATAATTATGATAGCACTAATGTTTGTATGCTTTGCTCAGGTTGCTGCAGATTATAAAGCTGTTGCTTATACTCCAAACGTTGAGGAAAGGAAGAGGATGCAGTCAGAGACTCTGTCTGCTGTATTTGAGACATATTTCCGCATCTTGAGGCATGCCATGCAATCATGTGTAGCCAGCTGTGCTTGATCATTACACTATTAGAAATGATCAGTGTGGTTGTTTAGTGGTATTCTGTGAATTTTTCGGCAACAATTTGTTCAAGGCAGTGAAAAGTGCTGCCTCCTGTATCCTATTGATGAAAGAGAGGATAAAAGGCAACTAAAAACATTAAGAATAGAAAATGGCAAAAGACTAATTTCTGATGACCTAGGCTTCATTTAATACTTGTTATGGCTCCAAGTGAGATTCAAAGTTCGGGGTTCAACTCCCTCTGACCTTTCCCAAAATATAACTAAAACAAAAACTTTGAAAAATCTCATGTATTTGGCAGAGCCGTATATGTTGAAACAGAATTATTTAACCAATTGAACAAATGAGCCCCTGCACTTTCTGTTATGACTGCTGTTTCAGGTGCGTTGTGTATCTCAGGTAGGTGGCTCTTTTATTGAAATCCAATCCTTTGTCCCTCTTCTGATCAAAACAAGTGATCAGGAACCAGGGACACAAAGAGAGGCTTATGTCTGCCAACCTGTAATCATAGCAATTCAAGTAAGGCTATCTTTGCCAATCAGCAGTGCAACTGTTACTTGTCAATTGAGTACAGGCATGGGCGTGTTAGCCATCAGCTGTGTAGGCTTTGAAAATAATGCAAAGAGTACAAGAGTATAGTGGGCTGATTCATTAGGTGGCAGTCGTTGACAAAAAAATTAGTCATAGATAATTGTATGTATTTTCTGTAGTCTGTCACCCTTAAGTTTGAATAGAGGTGATTCCATCAGGTTCTCCAAAGGGAAGGCAGTAAGTAAGTTCTTGCCTCGCTTTTTTTTTTTTTGAATCTCTTCCTCCATGCTATCTTGATTAGATTAACTGTTGATGGGTTTTCCCTTTCTTTTGTCCATATTTGTCCCTAGAAGTGAATGAAAGTTGGGTTCTTTCCAGGCTTTACCTCTCTTTAAGTTTCAGCATATATAATTTATAAACATAAGAGGGGAAAGATGCACCTGAAGTTTAAGTAATGTACATGAAATCATAGTTTTATCCATTAAAAGAGTACAACTTCTTTAAGATTGATTGAGATCAATTTTTACACTGATCTCTTTTTTATTTTATTTCAACCTGTCTTGTCATTGTATGATATTTTAAAATCTCTTGCAGTCCAGTTAATTCTGTTATTTTCTTTCCAGTTCTGAAGCAAATGGAACTATAACTCCGGGTGCATCTGGGGCATATCCACTTCTAGCTCCATCTTTGAGTGGTTTAGGAAAGTTTTCTCATCTGATTGACTTGGATTACATTGGAGATCTTATGAATTATTTGAAAAGGCTTGCTTCTAGAGGTAGCAACGCAGATAGTTCTGCCAAGAAAGCACAAATTTGACTGTGTCTGAGCACCTTCGCTTCTGCATTGTTGCTTTTAAAGTTATGAGGAGCAATCTTGATGCTTTAATTGTTGATTTACAAGACTTCTTTGTTCAGCTTTACAATCATGTTCTTGAGTACAGACCTGGAAGGTTAATAGCATATTGCTGTCCCAGTGTCCCTTATATTTATCTAATGAAAAGAGTAGCTTCTTGGTAAATGTTAACTTTGATACAGTCTTTTCTAGCTGCAACAGCCAGTTGAGACTAGCTTATTTCAAGCCTTTTTTAAGGTGATCATGCTATTTGATGGCAGAAACATAGTCAGACTTTGTTTCTGGTTAAATTAATATGAAAATCACTGCATATATGCATTCATGTGCATCTTAAAGATGACATTTACTCTCTTTCCTTCTTAATGCTATTCCTTTTCGTATGGATTGATTTATTTGGATTATTTTCTGCTATTCACTCAATAGACAGAAAGAGAGAGACTCAATGGTAACTTGATACTTTGCAGCTTTGCCTCTGGGGATTGGCTTATTTTTAAATCTAGTCTTGTTTGAGAATGTTGATTTCAGCTTGTTGAAATTCTTGCATCTTTATTCAGTAGTAATTCTGGCATCAATTACAACTTAGCTCCAGTAAATATTTTGCCTAACGTATGTCTATGCTGCAGAGACCAAGGTGAACTGTTAGCTGAGGCTCTGAAGATCATGCTATGTGATGATAGGCAACATGACATACAAAAAGCAGCTGCATTTGTAAAACGCTTAGCCACATTCTTTTTGTGCTTCGGATCTGCAGAATCCATGGCTGGTGTTTTAATTACTTGAATTGCTGGCCTACTTGCTTTCAAGTACTTCATTACTGTATTCTTTTTAAGGCATATTCCTTTTTTCTTTTTAAACTTTGCAGCCTTGGTAATGTTAAATCATCTTCTTCAGAAAAACATAAAATGCCGAAATCTATTAGAAAATGATGCTGGTGGTGTCTCTGTTTCAGGATCCATTGCAGTAAGCTATTTTGCGAAAATGATAAGAATAATTTTTTATATGCATTTTGTTTAGAGTGAAACCTGCTGCATATAATGTTCTATTCACATATCCTCCTTTCCTTGGCAAATACATTTGTCATTCTTACATCTTTTTATCCTTTTTTAATCTCTTTGACCCATATTTATGCTGGATCATCCTTATTACAAAAATCTGTTACTTTCGTGCATTGCAAGCTTTGTGAGTCATTATGAAAGACTGACTTGAGGTGAGTAGGAAGGTAAGAATACAGACCGAGTAACAACGAAGCATGAAATTCCTAGTTTCTGAACATATTTTTCCAACCTGTAGCATCATAATAACCCAACCGGTTTGACATTCGTGCTTTATTATGTTGTAGAAATTTGTTAAATTTCATGGTATTGAGCCCTTTAATTTCATATTCGTTAGAGCGATCAGTATTAGTTTCTATTTTGACGTTTTTGTACCAAAATCTTGCAGTTTGTTTCATTGGTATTGCGATTATTGCACTGGTTTATGAAATTTGGTTGTGGTAACAAATATGAATGCAATTTGTTGGTTTTTTATTTTGAAATTGTAACAAATGCAAACCAACCATTTGATTTGCAGAAATACCAACTATATGCTTCAGACCCCAGCTTGAGTGGTGCACTTGCTTCAGTACTTTGGGAATTGAATCTTCTATCTAAACAATATCATCCAACCATATTGACACTGGCTTCAACCATCTCAAGCATAAACATGAACACTGCTCAGAACCAGGTTTTTCTCTCCATTTCTCCTCAACAAGCATTTATGAACTTGTCATTGGAACAGGAGTCATTCAACCCGAAGCGCAGCACCCAGAAATCAAATGACAAGAGGAAAAGAGGAACTGTGCCCTCAACATTGGCCAGTATCGTGCCAACTTGGATAGATGACAAAGAGGTAATGAAGAAACTCATTATGCATTTCATGCTTCTTCGGAACATTAAGGAGAATGAGAGATTAAGGGGTGAATTGGATCAAACAACTTCATACTTACAGTTATACGAAGAATACAAGAAGCAATGTTAGGTAAAGCTCAAAACCATGAAAAACAAAAAATTGTTGCCTGTCAACTGAAATTTGAACTTCAAAAATTTTGAGAATGCAGCCTTTTGCCATTAAATTCCTTTCATTTTAGCTTGTTACCCCACTTGTAAGTTGGAATTTGCTAATACTATTACTACAAATTTGGTTTAGTTTTCATGTGCATTATGGTTTTCATTTCACAAAGTAATATCATATATACTTATAAATTTTGAAATAAGGAGCTATCCAAAAGTATTATTTACATGAATAAGGTGGGAGGAATATAAGTAGCAATAGCTGAGACTTAAAATAAGGGTGTAGTTGAGTTGGGTTGAGTCAATAAAGTCGGACTTGAGCTTGGGTTAATTAAGATATGTGAGGTTCAAACTTGGCTTGAGCTTTGATCAATTTTGTTATTATTATTATTTTTTTGCTTGAGGTCACTTTGATAAAAAATTTAGGTTCAAACTTTGCTTGAGCTTGATCAATTTTATTTTTGTGCTTGAACTTTACCTGAAAAATATTCAAGTCACTCAGGTTCAAATCGATTAGGATAGATTATTATTTATTTGTGTAAGGAATTTATTTAGAACTCAAGTTTGAGCTCCAATTTAAGTTCTAGTTAAATTGAAATTAAAAATTTGAGTAGCATGAGCTCAAATTCAATCTGATTATGAATGAGTTGAAATGAAGTATTAAGTTGAGTTCAAGTAGTTTAAATTTCAAATCCCATTATCTTTGCATGTAGAATGGGATATGAATTTTTTTTCTTTATAAATTATGATGTAAGTATTCTCTTTCCCTATCTCCTAACTTGCATTTGATAGAAATTGTAGACACCATTTAATTAATTAATTAATTATTATTTTATTTTATTTTTTTCTTTTTTTTTTTTTCTTTTTCTGGCAACTTTTCTGTCGGCTGTTGGCAGTGCTCTGATAGCCCCTTGCAAGCAGCCCCAGCTCTAGCAGCCACCGGTAGCCGTTTTGACAGTCGGTGGCTGCCCTAATCGTAGGTAATCAAACTCTTAAATTTTTGGGATTTTGATCTTCCTTTTGATTTTGATCTTCTTTTTGCTCTATAAATAAAGCTGTAAAAACACTTACAAAAAAAATAAGAGAAGCTACTGTAAAAAAAACAACAAAAAAACAAAGCATATAAAAAAAAACACACTGCTAGATTCTAAAAAGGACCTTCATCTGAAAAAAAAGAGGATCTGACACAAAAAAAATAGTCCCTGGAACGGAATCGCAGCGCCAGCAAAAAAAATCACAAAAACAAAAAATTTCAGTTTGGTCGAACCTTCATGGTCGGATCTACATAGTTCAAGGCTCTTTTTTGCTAAACTAAGCTCGGATTTGTGTTTAGGGAGGGTGAAGAAAAGATTTTTAGAGATTTTAGATTTTTCCAGTGATCGACAGATGGCGGCCTGATGACCACCGACGGCAATCGACACGACGGAGTATTCGTCGGATTCTGGATTTTTAGAGAGAGTGTGTGTGTTTGAGAAAAAGAGAGAAAGAAAAAGAAGAAAATTGAAAAAAAAAACTGATTCGACCTTTAAATAGGCCTTTAAAATGACGTCGTTTAGGAAAGAAGCAAAACGACGTTGTTTCGACCCCAGAGGATCCGCACGTCGACCCGCGACCCGACCCGAGATTCGTGCACTCGACTCGATGACTCATTTTTTCTTTGACCCTCGACCGGTTAGCTGAATCGACCCAGACTAGACCAAACAGTTGTTGAACCGTCGAATCGCCTAGACCAGATCAGATCGACGTTGAATCGTCAAACGGATCGAACCAGCCCAAATTCACGTTGACCGGACCGTTCACCGATCCGATTCAAGTAAAAATATTTTTTTATTTTTTTTATTATTTATATTATTTTAAATCTTATTATTAGTAGTTATGCATGTTAAAAAAATATAATTTTGTTAGAATAAATCTTTATGTAGTTAATTTTTTTATTTTAATTTTTTTTAAAAAAGAAATAAAAATAATACAAATTAATAAAAAATAAGAAAAAAAATTTTTATCCGACGATGAGATTCAAAGGTACTCCAAGTAGTGATACTTATGAAATCTCTAGGAGAGAAGATTTTTTTTAATACTACTAGTGTATTGGAGTATTTATAAAAAGTTTTCAATACAATAAAATTTTTTTTCTTTAATAAAATAATAAAAATTAATTAATAAATTAAGAATAAGTAATAAAAATGAGAAAAAAGAAAATTTTATTTGATGATGAGATTCTAAAAATATTTCGAGTAGAGATGTTTTAAAAAATCTTTAAGTGAGAAGATTTTTTAAAAATATTACTAGTGTATTAGAATATTTATAGAAAATCTTCAATATAATAAAATTTTCATTTTCTTCAAAGTTTTAAATGAAAAGATTAATAATAATTAATAAAATTTCTAAACAAAAAATAAAATATTTGTATTAACGTATTATCATTTGTATTGCATGCATTGTATAGTTCTTTTGCGAAAAATAAATTTGAGCCTCTAAAGATGAGATTCTAAGGTATTCCGAGAAACGATGCCTAAGAAATCTCTAAGTGAGAAAGAGTTCTTTTAATGTTACCGACGTACTAGAACATTTTAAGAATTATTTCAATAAAAATGTTTTAATTTATTTTTGTTGAATAATATTTAAATATAAAAATCAATTCCCAATAAATGAAAAAATCAAAAAAATTATATTTCAAACATCGAAAATAAGACTATTTTTTTATCAAAATCAAAAGATAACACATAGTTAAGTGGTACCGTTTTTAAACGGACGCAGTGGGGGTGCTAATCTTTTCTCACGCGTAATCGACTCCCGAACCCAGACTGTTTTACAGATCATAAAATTAGTTTTTTTAATAAATTTTAATTAATTTTAAAATTTTATTAAAATGATAAATTTTAATAGGTGGTTAATCGCACCTAACCAATAAAAAGATTGGTGACGACTCTTTTTATTTTATTATTTTTTAAATTCGTCTGGCGGACATAAAATTTTACGATAGCTTGACGACTCCATTGGGGATGCGATTTGTTTTCGAGAGTCAGGCTAAAATTAATTATGTGTTATCTTCAAATTTTGATTTAAACAGTCATAATCGGTTTTTAAAATTTTTATTTTTCATTTTCAACAAAAAAAGTAAAAAAAAAATCGAAAACAAAAAAAAAATTTCACACACATTTATTTTACTATGCCTTTTTTATGCTTATTTTTCTGTATATATTACTTTCAATAAATTAGGATATATTTGCACTCACAATAATATGATACATTTCATGCATGAGCTTTATATCCGAGCTTTGTCCCTTATAAGAGGAAGTAAAGTACCTATGCCCTTGTGAGGTGATAATCTCCATAATGGCAAGCGAAATATTTTCACTCAAATTGAACTTTTTTCGTTCGTAGCCTGTAATGAGTGAGGATCGAGGTGCCTGACTAGTCCAATGTGGACGACAGTAAAGAATAATTTAAGAACTTTAGATACGTGTCAATCCAAACCTAGCATGTAATAAGCCTAAAAAATCAGCCTTACTAGAACCTCGTCCACCTTCTTATAGGAAATACCTCGTCCACCTTCTTATAAGAAATACCTATGTCTAATACAAAACAAAACAAAACAAAAAAATCTCAAAACACAAAAAATATTTTTTTTCAAACCACATTCTCACACTAACTCAATTTTGTTTGTTTTTTTTTTTTGCATAATCATATAATACAGTTCTGCGTCAAGATATTTACTTTAGGATAACTTTCTCTAAGAAGTTTTCATGGATCTCATAAAACTACAGATTTTCTTATCCTCAGTCAGTGTCCTATGTGAGTCGTATAATGAAGTACATGTTTGGTAAAAAAAAACCCAACAAAAGAGTGAAGATTGTCTTCCTACCGGTTATATGTCAGAGTTACCCAAAAAGATACATTTGGATCTCACGTAAAATGATTTAGAAGACTTAGTCGCTATCTGGGGTCAGTTAAATGAAGAGAAAAAAGAAAGCTTTTGCAAGAAGTACGGGCAAATTGCATCCCTTATTTCGGTAGTGATGGATGAACAATTGATTAGGGTAGCTATATAGTTTTATGATCCGTCCTATAGATGTTTCACTTTTAATCAGAAAGATTTGGTGCCAACTATCGAAGAATATTCGATTTTACTCGGGATAGAACTACAGTGTCCAAATAAAGTATTTACCCTAAAGTCAAAATCAGGTTATCGTAAAAAATTGGCCAAGCTTATGGGGTTAAAGTGGAAACCATTAATTCCTTTGCGAAGCCTCAAGGTGAACATCTCAGCATTCGTTAGGACTTTCTCCAAAACTTCATTCAGGAGCATTTAAATGATGATCAAGGTATGGCTGTGTTTGTTCTATCATTGTATGGCATGGTGATCTTTCCTAAGATTTTGGGTTATATTGAGATAATTGTGGTAGACTTTTTTGAGCAAATTGAAACCCAAGCAATTAATCTTGCACTAGCAGTTCTAGTAGAAACCATCCGATCATTGAATTTCTGTCATCGAAATGAAAAGGGACGATTCACAGGATGTGCACCACTATTATATATGTGGGTTAGAAGTCATTTCAAATGCAGGAAAAGTGCATTTTCAAAATCGTATCTACTAAACAAAACACCAATTGAAGAGTTTTACAAAAGCCAATGGCCAACATTGAAGACTAAGAAAGAGTGGATCTTTTTCTTGCGAAGGCTTATCGGTGATAAAATTGAATGGATGGCGCCTTGGATGCCTTGTGTGCCTTTGCTATATTGTGGAGGAAACGAGTCATGGATACCGCTGTTAGGGTTATGGGGTGTTGTGAGTTATGCTCCATTGATGGTGCTTAGGCAATTTGGTGCAAAATAGTTTGTTCCTGCCACTCATGGCTTGGTTCAGGTAGAATTCATTTACGGAGAACCAAGTTCACCAAGAATCTCGGAGCAGTTAATCCAAGCATGAAAGAAAACATGAAAAATGAGATTAGGCCTCTCATCGATAAAGTCACTCATGATTACCAAATTTGAAAAGTAAGGTGGCCTAGAGACATAGTACTCTCTTCTGATGATAGCTCACACCAATCAGTTAATCTTTTAGAAGAAGTGTAATTATAAAAAATTGAGCTTGTGAAGAAAGAATTAGAAGCTGAAAAAGAAAAAATAAAAAAAATTTGAAACTTTGCGAGAAAGTGGGACAATTAAAATATGAAGCAGAGATACAATGGAGTAGATTGAAAAAAGCTATAAAAGAACATGATGTGGCCAATACTGATTTGAAAGATCTGCACCAGGAAAACAAGAGGTTACGAGTCCAATTCAAGACTGGAAAGGTCACTAAGTCTTACCTTAGTCGGTAATGCGAAGTGAATGAGCTCCGAGAAGAAATGAACCAATGGAAGGGCAAAGCTCAAGCAAAGTAAGAAGAGGCCACCGAAATCTCTCAAGAATGTCAAAATTAGAAGGGGTTGTATAATACGACTTCAACAAGGTTGGTGGAATGTCAGAAAAAAAAGGAAATGCTAAAGGTTATAATTGTGAAAGAAAGAAAAAAGTACCTAGAAGTACTGAATGAGAAAGAATCACTTCACCAGATGATCCAAAGGTTAGAGCTACAACTGCAAGACCATAAGAACCATATTTCGGTAATAATAGATGAATGACAGAAAAGGGAAAAAGATTGGATCTTCACATGTGATTCAAAAAGAGATGCTCGCATGATGTGAAAAATAAAAAGTTTAGGGAGGCAACAATACATAGAGCACATAACTAGTCAAGTTTGTAAGGTAGTAAAAAAGGAATGGGAAATGGTTGAAAAGGTAGAAGCGTTAAGACAAGAAGTCAATCCCATAGGAGAATATGGACAACGCCTAGTAAACTTTCTAGACGAGGTGAATGACCATTATGAGCAAGTCAAATACTTCTATGGATATAATTCTAAGATGATAAATCCCATGTAATCAAAGTTGTATGAAATAAATAAAAATTTTTAGTGTTGAAATTTGTCTAAGAGCAAATATCTCTCACTTGCATTCATGCATCATTTACACCATTTTTATTCTCTTTCAAAAAATAAAAATTTTGACACATGGCATTCTGATTTTTTAAAAAAATTTTATGAAATAAAGGTTCAAGAATAGCTTGCTCTTCAAAAATTTCAACTCAACCCACTCGTCACTCATACAACACCAAGACTTAGACAAGAATCATGGAACAAGAACAAGTTTGTCGATTTGAAAGAATTAAGAAAATTTAAGAAGAACTAAGAGAGGATCTCAGTACAATAATGGATATGCTCAAGAAACTTGACAAGAGAAAAGCAGTGGAAGAAAATCCTAGCTTCCAAGAGCAATTGCCAGATATAACAGATCCTATATACCCTCCAAGATTCGAGTCATGACTAACCTAACCTTTTTAAGGAACCAGAGTACAAATTCTAACTCTTTATACGATATTTCAAATCTTTATCCAGGAATGACATCAACATCTGTTCCATGACAGTTTCAAAAATTTTCTAATCCTGTTATGACGAAAAAATCACCCTAGTCAATCTTGGTTCTTGATTTGGATGATCCAAAAGAAAGAAAAAAGCTAAGGATAAAGATACCTGAGAAAGTGAAAGATACCAGTGCCCAAAAAAAAAATGAAGCTATTGGAAGAAAGGCTTAGAGCAGTGAAAGGAATAAATTTTTATAGTTTCACAAATGCAATCGAGCTTTATTTGGCCCTTGATGTGGTCATTCCGCCTAAATTTAAGGTTCATGAATTTAAAAAATATGACGGGATGAAATGTTCGATGATCCATATCGCCATGTACTGTTGAAAGATGGTAGCACATGCTCGTGATAAAAAATTGTTAATGCACATATTTCAAGATAACCTTACGGGTTTTACAGTTAGATGGTATGTTCAATTAGACAAGACTCATATTCATTCCTGGCAAAAGCTTATAAGGGCATTCTTTACACAATATCAGCATGTCAGGGATCTAGCTTCAGATCATCTATTTTTACAAGGTATGAAAAAGAAAGCAACTGAGAGCTTTAAGGAATATACATAAAGATGGAGAGATATAGCTGCACAAGTTTAATATTCTTTTACCGAAAAGAGATAATTGTCTTATTTATGAATACTTTGAAAGTACCATTTTATGAAAGGTTGATAGGCAATGCAACCAAGAACTTTACAGATATGGTGATATCGGGTGAGATCATTAAAAATGTCATAAAGAATGCAAGCTCAATACAGGAGAGACAAGTGGAGCAAAGAAAGGTGGAGCTCTAAAAAAAAAGAGAATGGAGCCTAAGCAGTTAACTATATGGGGCAACAGTTTAGAGGTTTCACGTCCTACCTTGCATCAGTCTACCAAACCCATTACCCTTTCGTAAACAATGTTACATCTATCCATCATCCATATCAACTATACCAGCCACTACAACCATCAGCTTATCCATCCCATTTTCAATTATCCTTTCGAACACCCACTTACAACTATTCTGCTACACCCACAAGACTAGAATGGAGACCTAGTCCTAATAATGATTTGAGAGCTTCAAGAAATACCTAAGAAAAATCCACTTTCAACCCCATTCTCATGACATACACAAATTTATATCCCGACTTGTTGAGAAATATTTACTTGCTTCTATTATTGTTGAACCCTTGAAACCTCTATTTCTCAGATGGTATGACCATAATGCGTATTGTGATTATCACTATAGGAAGCTAGGTCATTTCACTGAGAACTATACTACTTTAAAGCGTAAAATGTAGGGGTTAATCAATGAAAATGTGTTACACTTTGATACCAACCAACAAAGGACTCCAAATGTTAATGAAAATCTTCTACCGAACCATACTAGACCATCAATAAATACCTTAACTGATGGGTAAAGGAGCCACGTGAAGGAAAAATAGATGAAGTTAAGACTTTGATGGCTAAGGTGTTGAAGTCTTGATTAAAGCTAATATATTGAAGTCAATAGAACTTCAGAATTGCTCTGAAGCGATTAACTCAACTGAGAGCTGTAATTATCATAAAGTGCTTTGGGGCATTCTAAGGAGAATTGTCATTAATTTCGCCAAGAGGTACAGAAATTGATGGATATAGGTCGGATAGAGTTTTATAAAAAAAGAGAAGAGTTAATGAAAGCTGAAGTGTCTACTATTAATTCAAAGAATAAGTTTGTGCGTAGACCAATAACAATTTATTATAATGAGAAATCAACACCGAAGCTAGAAAAACTCATATCTCGACCAATAGTGACAATTAAAGTTCCTGATCATTTTTTATATCAGAATGACAAAGTAGTATCGTGAAAGTATGATTGTGATATCGTAGTTAACCCAAATACTATAAACATAACGGGCGTAGGAGGTATGACTCGAAGTGGGAGATGTTATGCCTCAGAGGCTCTAAAAAAGCTAGAAAAGAGAAAGTTAAGGTAAGAGAAGAAAAAAAAAGTCAGAGTAATCTTGTCACAGTCTCAGAAAAAGAATGTCAGAAGTCAGTCTCTGAGAGTGAAGCATGTGGATTTCTAAAGATAATAAAACATAGTGAGTATAGCGTGGTAGAACAGCTGAACAAGATGCCAGCTAGGATTTCGTTATTGTCATTATTGCTCAGTTCAGAGTCACACTATAATGCTTTACTGAAAGTGCTAAATCAAGCATATGTGTCTCACAGTGCTTTTGTTGAATATGTGGAACAGCTTGTTGATAATCTAATAATTTTAAACTATATTTCTTTTAGTGATGAAAAAATTTCCCAAAGGTTGTGAAAGTACCAAGGCTCTCCACATTACTGTTAAATGTAAAAGTCATATAATGACTAAGATTTTGATTAATAATGGCTCATCTATCAATGTTATACCTATGACTATTCTGACGAAACTCTCTGTTGATGGATCTTATATGAAGCCTAGTTATATGATAGTGAGTCTTTGATGGAACCTGAAAAAAGGTGCTGGGAGACATAAAAATGCCATTGCAAATTGGCTCGGGCATTTTCAACATGAAATTTTAAGTTATGGACATCTTTTTTTCATACAGTTGCTTATTGGGTAGGCTATGGATCCATATGGTAGGTGCTGTTCTATCCTTATTACATCAGAAAGTCAAATTCATTGTTAAAGGAAAGCTAACATGTGTGGCAAGAGAAAAAGATTTATTGGTAACTCAACCAATAAATATTTCTTATGTGGAATCAGCAGATGAAGCACTAGAATGCTCTTATAGATCTTTCGAGATTGCCAATGCAACATATGTGGCTGAAGGATCTAAATTGTATTTGTCATACTTGTCTACAATAACTAAAATGGTAGTCAAACAGCTTACCAAGATGGGATGGTGACCTGAAGTCGGACTTGAGAAGAATCTGCAAGGATTCATGAACCTATCGGTCATATGTGAAAAGAGAGATAGATTCAGCTTGGGATATAAGCCAACAAAAGGGGACATAATGAAAATAATGAATGAGAAAAAAGATAAAAAGATAGCTAATCTTGAGGGATATGAGCTGAAGTTAGAGCCTATGGTCATTTCATACCTCTATGATTCTTTTCGTTCGAAAGGATATATTTATCCAGATTTACTTGGAGCCTTAAGTGCAGGATTCATGGAAGAATTTTTAGAGCTAGCCATTCAAATGATGGATGATGAAAAAAAGAAGAGTCGAAATGAAGAACTGTTCATGTACTTTTATCCTCTAGATTTTGAGCTGGATAATTGAAAAGTTATAGAGCTGCCTGTTATCTTTAAAACTTTGAAAAAGTAATGTACTGTGAAACTTTAAATCCCTAATTGCTTTATACGAGCATTAGAAGATCTTTGTGACGTGTTTATCTTTGTCATTTTAATAAAAGGCTTGGAAAATACGTCTACATTTCTCTTATTCACTTTCACTTTTATTCATTGGAATCATTTCCCTTTTTGCCTTAATCATTTTCTTGCCATTTCATTTTTTTTGTGTCAATGTTTTCTTTATTTTACCCTTTGTAGGGTCTCAAATAATGAACAAGAGGATAATCATTACAATAATCTCAGATTCAATTTTGAAAACTTAATTCATGTTAATGAACTTGATAATGAAAAAGATTCAGATAATTACACACTACCTCCTGATTTGTTAAAATTAATAGAACATAAAGATAAGCTGATAGAGCCCCACCAGAAAATTATCGAATTAGTAAATTTGGAAGGATAATGAAAACAGAAGAGAGGTCAAAGTTGGTGCATCCCTTTTACCAGATGAAAGGTAGAAGTTAGAAGAGTTACTCCTAGAATATATGGATGTGTTCGTATGGTCTTACCAGGATATGCCAGGACTCAGCACTAATATTGTAGAACACAAGTTACCTTTGAAACCATAATGCAAGTCAGTACAGCAAAAGCTAAGGCGTATGAAGTCGGAGATGCTACTAAAAATTAAGGTGGAAATGAAAAAATAATTTGATGCAGAATTTTTAGAGGTGGCAAAATATCTTGAATGGGTAGCCAACATAGTGCCAGTTCTTAAGAAAGATGAAAAAATGAGAATGTGTGTCGACTATCGAGATCTAAATAGGACAAGTCTTAAGGATAATTTTTTTATGCCCCATATCGATACCCTAGTGGATAATACTGCTAGGCATTTCACATTTTTTTTATGGATGGCTTCTCAGGTTACAACCAAATCAAGATGGCCAGAGATGATATGGAGAAAATCACATTTGTGACTATGTGGGGGATGTCTTACTACAAAGTCATGTTTTTTGGGTTAAAAAATACTGGTATCACTTATCAAAGAGCAATGGTGACTCTTTTTCACGACATAATGCATAAAGAGATAGAAGTGTATATGGATGATATGATGCAAAATCTCGTGAAGGAGAAGATCATGTAGTTAATCTTATGACAAGTTGAAAAGATTTTAGTTGAAGTTGAATCCTGCTAAATGTACATTTGGTGCCAAATCAAAAAAAACTATTAGGCTTTGTGGTCAGTGAAAGAGAAATCGAAGTTGATCCAGATAAGATACAGGCTATTCAAAATTTATCCTCTCTTCGTACTTCGAAAGAGGTACGAGGCTTTATGAAAAGATTGAATTATATTGCTCACTTCATCTCTCAACTCACTTACAAGTACGATCCCATTTTCAAGCTTTTTAGAAAACATGATCCAAGAGAATGAAATGATGAATGCCAAGAAGCTTTTGACAAAATCAAAGAATACTTATCGAATCCGCCCGTGTTGGTGCCACCCATTCCGGGAAAACCTTTGATTTTATACTTAATAGTGCATGAAAATTCAATGGGATGTGTGTTGGGGCAAAGAGATGAAACCAACAAGAAAGAACAAGCAATCTACTTCTTGAGTAAGAAATTCACTGATTACGAGTCTAAGTATTCACCATTAAAGCAGATGTGTTGTGTATTGGCTTAGACAGCTTGAAGGTTTAGACAATACATGCTTTACCACATTACTTGGCTCATAACGAAGTTGAATCCTATTCAATATATCTTCAAGAAGCCCTCATTGATAGGGAGAATAACATGATGGTAAATTATGCTTTCAGAATATGATATTATTTATGTGATTCAAAAGGCTATTAAAGGGAGTGTAATAGTGGAATTCCTTGCTAATCGTGTAGTCAAAAATTATGAGCCAATGAAATTAGATTTTTTTGATGAAGATATGATGGCCATTGAAGAAAATAAACCTGTTGAAAAGTCTTGGAGGATGTATTTTGATGAGGCTGCTAATGCTTTAGGCCATGGTATTGGGGTAATTTTGATATCTCTTGATGGGCACTATTACCCTATCACAGTCAGGTTAAATTTTAATTGCACAAATAATATGATCGAATATGAGGTTTGTGTTATGGTTTGCAAGCAGTAATTGAAAAAAAGATCAAAGTATTAGATGTGTTTAGAGATTCAGTTCTAGTCATTTATCAGTTACAAGGTGAATGAGAGATAAGAGATTCCAAGTTGATCCAGTACCATAAATACATCTCTGAGTTAGTCAAGCAATTTGAAGAAATTCAGTTTGAGCATCTCTCCAGAGAGAAAAATCAAATTGCTGATGCACTGACTATTCTAGCTGCAATGATCAAAATATATGTAAATACTGAAATCTAACCTATCAAGCTGGATGTGAAAAATGTACCAGCACATTACTCAGGTGTCGAAGAATAAGTTGATGGGAGGCCATAGTATGATCACATTATGCAATATATTAAGAGTCAGCAATACCCGAAACATGTGACAAAAAATGATAAAAGGACTATCGAAGGTTGGCTATGAGTTTTTTCCTAGATGGAGATGTCCTCTACAAAAGGGGTCGAGATCAAGTACTCTTAAGATGTGTAAATGTAACTGAAGCAAAGAAGATTATTGAAAAAGTACATGATGAAGTCTGTGAGGCACATGCAAATGGTCATATGATGGCTAGACAAATCATGAGAACTGGTTATTATTGGTTAACAATGGAGGGTGACTGTATTGATTATGCTAGAAAGATGTCATAAGTGTCAGATTTATGCTGACAAGATTCACGCTCCACCATCGGCATTACACATTTTGGCTCCTCCATGGCTATTTTCTATGTGAGGCATGGATGTCATTGGTCTCATCACTCCAAAAGCTTTGAATGGACATAGATTCATCTTTGTAATGATTGATTACTTCATAAAATGGGTAGAAACGGCATCGTATGCTAGTGTGACCCGATCCGTGATACGTAAATTCATAAAAAAAGAGATAATATACAGATATGGGCTTCCCAAGATAATTATTTTTGACAATACCAAAAATTTAAATAGCAAAATGATGAATAAAGTGTGCACTTAGTTCAAGATCCGTCATCGTAATTCTGCACTATATCGTCTGAAAATAAATAGGGCAATGGAGGTTACGAACAAGAATATCAAAAGAATCCTAGAGAAAATGACTGATACTTACAAAGATTGGCATGAGAAGTTACCTTTTACCTTACATGCTTATAGAACATCAGTCCGAATATCTATTGGGGCTACCTCAATCTCTTTGGTATATGAAATGGAAGTTGTGTTACCGATTGAAGTGAAAATTCCCTCGTTGAGAGTCCTGATTAAGGTAAAGTTAGAGGAAGCAGAATGGGTTCAGAATCGCTACGAGCAATTAAATTTCATTGAAGAAAAAAGACTTACAGCACTTTGTCATGGTCAATTATATCAAAAAAGGATGATGCAAGTGTCACGGACCTAAGAAAGAGTCATGAATCTCACATCGAATATAATAGGAGGGTCACTGGGGTATAAAAGGGTTCACACCACCTTTTCCTTGTGAGGCACCTTTTGTAGGATAAAATCGTGAGGTCAGGGGGGGTCAGAACAGACAATACCTCACAAGGATGTGAACCATGGCAGGAAGGCTGATATGAGACACCAAAAGGGTGAATGCCCAGGTCTCGGAGTCACGCGAGTTCGGAGCTTAAGTCTCGACCTGTGACAAGTGGTATCAGAGCCAGCCCTAAATCGTTCGATCCACGTCAAGCACCTCGAGAGATGTAGGCACGGTGGCCAGCCTCCGTGATGAGGGCGTCATAAGGTTGGGTATGAGAGAATGTCACAGACCTAAGGAAGAGTCATGAATCCCACATCGAACATAATAAGAGGGTCACTGGGGTATAAAAGGGTTCACACCACCTTTCCTTTGTGAGGTATCTTTTGTAGGATAAAATCGTGAGGCTAGGGGGGTCAGAGCGGACAATACCTCACAAGGGTGTGAACCGTGGCAAGAAGATTGATCTGAGACATCGAAAAGGTGAATGCTCGAGTCCTGAAGTCGCACGGGTTCAGAGCTTAAGTTTTGACCTGTGACACAAGCACATGATAAGAAAATCTGTCCTCGTCACTTTAGGGAATGAGACTTAGTGCTAAAAAGGATCCTTTCAAATCAACATGACAATCGAAAAAAATGGACACCAAATTAGGAAAGCTTGTACATGGTGAAGAAGGCTTTTTTAGTGGGGTATTAATTTTGGCAGAAATGGACGGAAGTGATTTACCTACTCCAATAAATTTAGATGCTGTGAAAAAATATTTTGCTTAAAAAAATAAAAAAGTTAAAAAAATAAAAAATAATGACTCATTTAAGCTGAAAACCTAAAAAGATAGCTTAGATGTACTTACAACATAGGGGTAAGTATAGTTTGACGAACTCTGAAGGATCCAAAAAATCTTTTGATTTAGTTTTAGAAAAAAAATTTGAGAATATTTTGTTCGTGATTATCTTATGATCATTATTTGAGGTACCTTTGTTTTGACTCAAACACTTTGCCATGCACTTATTATCGGTCTAATGAAATATGCTATCTTTTTTTTAAAATAACACCTATCCATTCCTTTATTCACATTTGATATTTTTGTTCATTGTACAAATAGAAGAAATGTGTGATTGTATTTTGTTTATCTTGAACTTAAAATGATGAAAAGAAAAACAAACATGAAAGATCTCAGCATTACTTTTTTAAAATTGACAAAGACAGATGAAAAAAGATGAGAAAAGTAAGACAAGACATTGATGTTACAGACTTTTGAAGAAGAAAAGTATTGTTAAGGAAGAATACAATGGTCAGATGTTAAGAATAGATTGGTCATATGACAATTCTTGAGAATTATGATTAAAGAAAAAAAGTGAGAGATTTCGAAAACCTTTTTACTACAATGAATAATTTTGATTTCATTACATGCATTGCATTTAGAGCACTCAATATATGCATCAATGAGCAGTTATAATAAGGTAGAGACTTTCCATTTCCTAATGAAAAAATAAGATTTTGATATTCGAACGAGGATAATAATCAAACAAAAGATTTCAAGAGAGAAATTTACTTGTTCAGAGATGAGAACTCAATTTCGAAAACCGATGAGATTTTTAAAGTTATTGAGTCTCTGTTTATGATAACTTTTTTCAAGATGAATTTTAAAATTGTTGAGCCTCTGCTGAGAAGAGCCTTTTCAAGATGAAGTTTAAAATGTTGTTGAGCCTCTGCTTATAGGAGCTTTTTCAAGATGAATTTTTTTAAAGTTGTTGGGCCTTTGCTGATAGGAGCTTTTTCAAGATGAATTTTAAAGTCGTTGAGCCTCTGCTTAAATGAGCTTTTCATCAAAATGAATTTTTAAAGTTGTTAAGCCTCTACTTAAAGGAGTTTGAGATTTTTAAAGTCGTTGAGCCTCTATTTAGAAGAGTTTTTTCTCAAGATGAATTTTTAAAGTTGTTGAGCCTCTACTTAGAGGAGCTTTTTCAAGATGAATTTTAAAGTTGTTGAGCCTATGCTTAGAAGAGTTTTTTCTCAAGATAAATTTTTAAAATTATTGAGCCTTTGCTTAGAAGAGCTCTTTCAAGATGATTTTTAAAATTGTTGAGCCTCGGCTTAGAGAAACCTTTTATATTTTTAAAAATTATTGAACATCTGCTTAGAGGAACCCTTTTAAATTTACAAAAAAAAATCAAATAAAAAATTGAGTCTTTGATTAAACTAGCTTTTTTTTTTTTCTATTTATCTTTGCCTTATTTTCGATTCTCAGAAATAAGCAAAGAGGGACAGCTGTAAACACCATTTTATTAATGAATTAATTATTTTTTTTCTTTTTTTTTGGCAATTTTTTTGTTGACTGCTAGCAATCGCATTGCCAACTGCTCTGATAGCTGCTTGCAAGCCATCCCAGCTCTAACAGCCATCGACAGTCATTCTGACAGTCGATGGCCACCCTAATTGTAGATAATCAAAATCTTAAATTTTTTAAGATTTTGATCTTCCTTTTGCTCTATAAATAGAGCTGTAAAAACACTTACAAGAAAAGAAAGATAAGCCCAAAAAAATCTTGCAAAAAAAAAACAACAAAAAAACAAAACAAATAAAAAAACACACTATCAGATTCCAAAAAGGAGTTTCCCCTAAAAAAAAAGATCAAACATAAAAAAAAACAGTTCTTGGAACGAAAACCGTAGCGCCAGCCAAAAAAATCACAAAAATAAAAAATTTCAGTTTGGTCGAACCTTCCTAGCCATATCTACATAGTTTGAGGCTTTTTTTCGTGAAACTAAGCTCAGATTCGTGTTTAGGGGGAGGTGAAAAGAAGATTCTTAGAGATTTTGGATTTTTTAGACGATCGACAGATGGCAGCAGACGACGGTCAACGACCACCGATGACCATTTACGGTGACTGATGCGGTGGAGTAGTCACCAAATTTTAGATTTTTAGAGAGAGAAAAAAATGTCTGAGAAAAGAGAGAGAAAAAAAAAGGAAACTGAAAAAAATAGCTGATTCGACCTTTAAATAAGCTTTTAAAATGACGTCGTTTAGGAAAGAAACAAAACGATGTTGTTTTAACCCTAGAGGATCTGTGCGTCGACTGACGACCCGACCTGAGATCCACGCACCCAACCCGACTACCCGTTCTCCCTTTGACCCTCGATCGATTTAGCTGAACCGGCTCAAACCAGACCAAACCGACGTTGAACTGCCGAACGGATCGAACTGGCCCAGACCCGCGTTGATCAGACTGTTGACTGATCTAGTTTAGGTAAAAAAATTTTTTTATTTTTTTGATTTGATTTTTTTATATATTATTTATATTATTTTAAATCTTATTATTAGCAGTTATGCATGTTAAAAAATTTAAATTTGTTAGAATAAATCTTTATGTAGTTAATTTTTTTATTTTTTAAAATGTTTTTTAAAAAAGAGAAATAAAAATAATACAAAATTAATAAAAATAAGAAAAAAGAAATTTTTATTCGATGATGAGATTCAAAAGTACTCCGAGTAGTGATACCTACGAAATCTCTAGGTGAGAAGATTTTTTTTAAATACTACCAGTGTATTTGAGTATTTATAAAAAGTTTTCAATACAATAAAAAATTTTTTTAATAAAATAATAAAAATTAATTAATAAATTAAGAATAAGTAATAAAAATGAGAAAAAAGAAATTTTATCCGATGATGGGATTCTAAAAGTATTCCGAGTAGAGATGCTTTAAAAAATCTCTAGGTGAGAAGATTTTTTTAAAAATATTACTAGTGTATTAGAATATTTATAGAAAATCTTCAATATAATAAAATTTTCATTTTCTTCAAAGTTTTAAATGAAAAGATTAATAATAATTAATAAAATTTCTAAACAAAAAATAAAATATTTGTATTAACATATTATCATTTGTATTGCACGCATTGCATAGTTCTTTTGCGAAAAATAAATTTGAGTATCTGAAGATGAGATTCTAAGGTATTCTGAGAAGCGATACTTAAGAAATCTCTAGGTGAGAAAGAGTTCTTCTAATGTTACCAACGTACTGAAACATTTTAAGAGTTATTTCAATAAAAAGATTCTAATTTATTTTTCTAGAATAATATTTGAATATAAAAACTAATTCCCAATAAATGAAAAAATCAAGAAAATTATTTTTCAAACACCAAAAATAAAATTATTTTTTTATCAAAATCAAATGATAACACGTAGTTAAGTGGTACCATTTTTAAACAGACGCTATGGGGGTGCTAATCCTTCCCCACGCGTAACCAATTCTTAAACCCAGACTGTTTCGCAGACTATAAAATTAACTTCTTAATAAATTTTAATTAATTTTAAAATTTTATTAAAATGATAAATTTTAATAGGTGATCAATCGCATCTAACAAAAAAAAATTGGTGACGATTACTTTTTTTATTTTTTAAATTCATCGAGCGGACATAAAATCGTTACGACAGAAATCAAGTAAAGCTATCATACCCATGGGTAATCTTCTTTGCCATTTTCTCTCTTGTAACTCATATAGAGCTCATACAAGTTTTTGAAGTTTTAGCTCTTTACTACATTGTATCTATTAATTTTTTTTTTCTTTTAAATAGTAATTTATAGTAATTATTGCTTCATTTGAGCACATAACATGGAGAATCCCAGAAACCTTGCCTCTATCCATGCTATTTTAATTAAGAAAAAAAAACAGTAATTTAGAGTTTTGGAAGAAAAAAATACAATATATCTTCAAACCATATGAGACTATGATTCTAACAGTGTAACAGTTAGCTCAATCCATGTGTCTCATATCTTGCATGCACATGTTTTTTATTTTTCATTAATTCCATTTCCTTTTTTTTCGGATCTTCAATCATTCGTTTTTTTAATCTAAATCTCAACAGAAAAAAAACCTTTGGTTTCTCGGAAGGAAATATTTGTGAAATGATTGATTATTTATGATTAAGAAAATGAAGGTGATTCAGTCTGCGTTCTAAGATTGCATGTGCATCTGCCTGGCATGCATATACAAAAATAAGGAGCCAGTCATGAAGACCACGTCGCATAATAATGATTATATACGTATCCTTGGAAATATTAATAATAATTATAACATACAATATTTCACCGTATCAGAATTTATACTTTGATGCTTTCAACTTATAATAAGCTGTAAACAGCTTATAATATTCTTCAATGCTAAAATAATATATTATAAAAAAAATTCTGACATTGTGGTGTGGCCAACGTGTCACAACCCATCAATAACGCTCAAAAGTGGCTACAATCTCTCTCGCATTGAAATTTCTATGCTTTGTCAGTCAAGATTAATATTGATGTTCTGTCCAAAAACTTTAAATTCAACTTCACCTATTATTAGAAGAATTGTTTTCTTTCAAGGATTCGTAATACTTCATTTTATAAAATTAATATTTTAACCAATTATACATAATAAATCAATTCATCATCAATGAAATTTCAAGTATCAAAAGTGGTTCGTTGGAGGAGATTGACCATTCTAAATATCTAGAATGCATCATTCATAGTATCAAGACTTATTCTTGCTCTTTCCCCCTCTTTTCCCACATGCAAAGTCTTTTGTTGCTTTGGAAAAATGAACCCTCACAAATCAACATCGATTTATGGAAACAATTAATAGTTTTTTTTTTCTTAATGTAGAGTTTTAATTTGGCTAGAACAAGATCTTATTGCTTATTTCACATGAAATTTTAATCTTATTCTACTTTGAACTTTAATATTCTAAAACTGTATAAGCTTTAGAAATTGCATACTGCTTTTGATAGTTTTAGAGGCAAATACTTATAACTGTCTTTCATTCTAGGTGGATCTATAACTTTGAATGAATTTGAGTAATTGTTCTTGTGAGGCTATTGAGAGTGGGATCTTGGGGTTGGTTTGGATAATTATTGATAGAGAACTTATTGTACTTGAATTTTTTAATAGTCGAAGAACTATTTATTCTTTGAACCTAGACAAATGGTTAAAACACTTCAATTCATGTGTTTGTGTGTGTGTGTGTGTGTTTTTTTTTTTTCTTACTTTGTTCTTTCTTGGTAATTTCCCAAGATTTAAAGTCAAATAGAAAATTGGACCTTTTTAGTCAACTATAAGCTAGCCTAAGTGTAGTGAGATTAGGTAGGTCACATATTTCGGTCTGACTTATCAAAGTTTGATCACTATTTAATCACAATAATTCATTACTTGATTGAATCAAACACAATATATATATATATATTGCACATCAAATAATTACTTTTCATCACTTCGGCGTAGTTCTTTGGTGGCCCAATTATGTATAGCTGCAAAGATAATTGTCGAAATTATATGCCCGATTAAGGTATCAAATCGGGGTCCACAAATTTTGGTTGATTAAGCACCAAATCATTTTGTTTAATCTAATTTGTTGATGATATTGTTTTATAATGACACATTTTTATTGTTTTGTGGAGAACGAGAAAGAAAAAGTTAATCTCAAGGCAAAGCTAATTTGAATATAGAGTTTAATAAAATTGATTTATTTAAATTTTTTAAAAAATAATATTTAATAAATTTAAAATTTAAATTTCCGTACTTGAAATTTTTTTTTTTTTAAATTTCAACTTGTTATCTCTTTATAAAAAGAATGATATTGGGATGCATCAATTCCACAACTGAAACTTACCTAATAAAATTAGGTGGCAAAGAATGTTTAACCATGTAATCTAATTTAATCAAATCATATAAACTAATATAATTTAGTAAGTGTAAGTTTGAATAAAACGGTTTTTGACAGTTTCCTTTTTAATCATTTTATGTTGGCAGATAAACTGCCTGATCACACGCCTCTTTTACTCTTCTTGGTTTCCATAATTTTATGTGTGGAATTGGATCTGCCTATTGTTTTTTAATTTTACCTTGTATTAAATGAACTCTATCTCATTTAATATCTTAACTATTAAAATTTGTAATTTCATATTGAAAATCTCAAATTCGAATTTTATGACCGACGAATGAGATTTATGTAACAACAAATTATCCTAATTCTTGTTATGTAACTCAATATTTTTATGTATTGAATAAAAAGAAAGAAGAATCCAAATTATTTGAGCAAAAGAGCTATCCTAGATGAAGTGTTATTGTATTTAGCTGCTTTGAAAATTTTAAGCAATGGTCTAAAATTGCATCCTCTCTCTTTTAAACCTACGCTTATTTGTTATATATGTAAATATATATATATATATATAAACTTTTTAGTTTTATTTTTTTAATCATTGATTTTAATGAATTTAAAGGATGAAAAAGTAAATAAAAAATGATTTAATTTTATATTTTTTATAAGATTTTTTTTTTTGAAATTCTTAATCTACTTTTAAACCTCTTTATCCTACTATATATCTGATTGAAAATGATATTACACATTTAAGTTTTTTTGAATTCGTAATTTTTAAATGCCAACTCGAATGATATGTAACCTAATCCAAGAGATTGTTGACTTTTTTTTGTAAGAATATGAATTTTCATTTAATCAAAAATGGGATCAACATTAGAAATTGATTTTGGGAGATATTAATGGTTAGAAAAATGTAAAATATTTTCATTTTACACTAATATAATTGATCTCTCCTCATATATATATATATATATATATATATTACTTTCCATGTTTATTTTTTAAGATAGCAATTTGAAAGTCACTTTATTATATTTGAGTAAAGGAAAATATTGTTTCTTTTTACATATCATGAAAACAGTTCATTAAATGCAAATATTTTAATAATATCCTAAATATCTTTATTTTGTATTTATAAGCACCCCTTAATCTCATCTTTTGAATAATAATTAAAAATTTATGGAAGTTAGTTAATTTTGAGTGAGAGGCTGCTGTGAAATATTAACAAAATATTATTTTTAATAAATTAAATTTAATTAATAGATCCTATCAAAATAAGATTTCAAAAATATATATGAGAAAATGTTTTTGAAATTTAGTAGGTTTTTTTTTTGTCCATTTTTAAATGGAAAATGCAAACAAGCATAAAACACGTTTCATTTCTTAAGAACAAAAAAAAAATCAAAATCAGGAATAAGCCTCTTTAATATTTCCGAAAGGGCTGCAATTATTTTAAAAAAAATGTTTTTAATTATAATTTCATTTCGTAATAAAAAATATTACAAAAAATTTTCATTTCATCAGAATTATGTCAAATGATGCTTCTAAACGCGCCCCCATTTTTCTCTCAACATATTTTTTCAAAATTATTAAATTATCCTTTCTCATTTCAATTTTAAAGTTTTCAGATATATATGTCCGATAAATTTTATAATTTACAGAATATGCATCATGTAAGAATTTTCATAACATTACAAAAGGAAAGTATGATTTATTTTAAATAATTATAAACTCATTTACAAATTGATAAAAAAAAAAAAAAAGCTATGCATATGAGTATTTAGATTTTTTCTTGATTCAAACAATCTAAGACAAAAATTTTAAAAGTTTTCGAATATGCGAATTTGAAAATTTTTTAAAAGATTCTATATTTGCAATCCCAAAGACTTCTAAAAACTTTTGGATTGAAAATTTTTGAATTTTCAAACTCAAAAACAAAAAAGTAGGAAGGGATTTGAAAAATATAATTAAATAATTTTATGTAAGAATGATTTAAAAAAGTATAAAAAATAGAATGAATTTAAAAGGATCCTTATGTCAAATTTCAGTTGCTTAGCAACATATCAGGAAATTCGAAATACACCCTTAAAATTACTACTCATGTCCCATTATTAATTATACCTAAAATTTTAATACAAATCAACATTTTTACTCATTCCACCCTATCCCAACATTTCACATTTCAATTCATACCCTTTTCATCCATTCTTTCTTCTTGATTCTCTCAATCTTCCCTATAAACAAAATCCAAACTCATCCAAATTCAACTCAAAACCATCAAACAAACCCTTAAATCATAGGATTTTTTACTATCCAATTCATTCTAGGTAAAATTTAGTTGTTATTGCTTATTGATTTGGCTAATTTTTTAGGATTTATAATCTATGGTTACGAATTGTTTTTGGTGAAATCGTGTACTAAGGAAATAGATTTTCATAAGTTTTTAAGGCATTTCGAAAATGAATTTTCATATGCTTTTATAAGTTTACAAATATCCATTTTCGTAAGCTTTTTAAAGTTCATAGAAATGGATTTTCATATAAAAGGCTTATGGATTTGAATATCTGTAAGCATTTCATATCTTTTGGATATCCATTTCTGTAAGTTTTGAAAAGCTTAAGGATATTCAAATCCATAAACCCTTTAAAGCTTACGAAAATGGAAAGCTTACGAAAATCCATTTTCGTAAGCTTTAAAAGGCTTACAGAAATGGATATCTAAAAGCTTTTCAAAGCTTGTGGAAATCCATTTCATAAGCTGAAAAATAAAATTAATGTTGTATTTTGGTTTGATATGGCTTAAACTCGAAATGGAGGCATTTGTACGAAAGTTAGAGGTGTTGGCAAAGGTGATTAATGTACCATAGTTAATCTTGGTCCAAGTCAAAGGCATCCGATTGCCTCTGAAAAGAGATGTCGAGTCTAAGAAGATAATAAGTTGATTAAGAACCATGTAGGAGATGATATTCCACAAGCTAAGCCTTCCACTTATGATAAGGAACCTTTCACCCACAAGCATCATTATAGAGATGGAGATGATAGTGTAAAACAGGTTCAATTTTTCTTGAAAGTCTAATCGATACATCTATCCTTAAAAGTTTCATATTTCTTGTTGCATTGGAGATATGGAATGACAAGATAATCACTTGAATTGTATAATATGATAATGTCAATTTATGTTTTTAAAGTAAATTAGTTAATTGTTATTATCGTTGGTATTATTTATGTTGATGATATTGTTGATGTTGTTGTTGATCTTATTGTTGTTGTTATTATTGTTATAAGAGTGAGATCCATTGAAATTGATTAATCATGGACCTGAATTACAACAATGACATTTAGACAATGCATGTAGACGTATTCGAGCCAATGTAGCTTAGTCGAGGTTGGATTGACTTATTGACTACATATATCATTTAATGAATAATAAGATAGTGTCGACTTTTGTTGAAATGTGGCAGCTTGAAACCAACACTTTTAATCTATCATTTAGAGAGATGACCATCACATTGGATGATGTGTTAGCGATTCTACATATACCGATCACTGGGATCATGATTTTAGTTAATTATTTGATGATTGATGAGATGAACACATTGTTAGTCAGGCTACTTAAAGTTTCTGCATCTGAGGTAGCAACAGAGACTAATAAGGCTCGCAAACCTGATGTTTAGTCGCAGTGGTTTTGGAATACTTTTTAAAATGTAATAAATATATTAAATGATTATGCGATAGAGTATGCATCCTGGGTTGTCTACTCCGTCTGCTAGAGTGTACATTATTCGTTGATAAAAAGGTGACAAAAATATTGGTAAGGTATTTAACCCTACTTAGCGGCCTCAATGCCACCGGTAGATATGCTTGGGGGATAACTTGCCTAACATATTTGTATAGGTAGTTTGGCATTACAAGTAGAGCAAACGTACAGATCGCTTGTTATATGACACTTCTACATATATTTATTTATGATTAATCATAATATATTATACTTATTTGATTTATTTATTATTAAATGAATATGTGATTAATTATTACTCATGTATTTTATGTAGGTGTTGATTTACGAGCACTTTTCATCAATAAGCCTAATAGGCATATTAACATACACCAATAGTCAACCATGTGTTTGATTATAGAATGTTCATGCTTATACTGATACGTTATAAGCCTCATTAAAGTAGTTAGATGTGTTGATGTTATCTAATATGTACTAGGAACCATACGTCGATTGACTATAAGAAGATCCAATAAATGATATTGCATTTTTTTATGGGATGTATTAAGTGCGGGGTTATCGTAGAGCCATATCATCCCAAGAGGGTTCTACAATAGATTGGATTTGTACAAACCATTCTTCTAACCTTTTGGCCCCACCCTTAGCTTTGCAAGGTTCATCGTCCAACATGTACAATGTTGCATATAACTTTCTAAACCAATACTAAGAGAGATAGAATATGCATGTTATACTAGCTGAAAGTCAAAGCTGAAGTTGTTAGAGATCGGACGAGTGTTCATCGGATTATGATGCTTGGTTTACATCAATTTCACATTGTAAAATTCAAAATTCAGAATGTAAATCCAGATTTTAGTCTCAAGAGGTCGATAGGGTGCCTATCAATGATACTATAAGTTATAAATTTTATAAGTTTATGGTTATTGATTAATTTGTTAATTTTAATTATATGTTATATATATTGATTACTTTATTAATATTTTGTAGTAGAGTTTGATCACTTTATTTATTCTTGAGCATGTTTTGTCCAGTGGAATACATGTATGAAAAGACGCAGTTATTAAAGCACATGTTATATTTTTTGGGTAATCAATTACAATAACTAGTACCAGTTAGTCTAAACCGACAATATCGCATCAAACATCGATTCTTACACCATCATTTTAGGCATTCAAATTATTTTTACCCGTTCAGTCTAGACAATCGGCATTGACACATGCACCATCTTGGCCACCTGTACCCATTCCATTCCTAATCTCATCGACACATGCACCACCCAAGCCTTTCGTGCCCGTTTCATCCCCAATCACATTATTTGGTAATACTTGAGGACTTGAAAATTCTTATTTTATCAAATGATAAGAATGGGGGATGTCATTAATTAGTTGCTCATTTTTCAGACTTCAGAAATTTTTTAGATAAATGTGGACTGCTGGATGTAGGTTTTGTTGTTCATCCTTTCACTTGGTTTCAGAAACGACAGGGTTCTTTCAATGTGAAGGAGAGGTTAGATCGAGTCTTAGTTAATATTAAATGGAGTAATTACTATGAGCGAGCTTTAATCTTCCTGCTATAGGCAGTGACCATAGCCCCATCTTGTTGAAGACTGTTTTTTTGGATAGTATGAAACGTCCATTTTTCCCTTATGATTCACGATGGGATAAAGATGAAAAATGTGTAAAGGTTGGTAAACAAGCTTAGCAACTTAATGTGTAAGGTTCAAACTTGTTTAAAGTGTAATAAAAAATGAAAAATTATCGGTTGAGCTGTTGAAATAGAAAAGCTTAGTAGATTAATAGATCATTTTAGAATGGTAGATACATCACACATCCTGGATCAAGTAAAAACTCTAGGTTTCCAAAAAGCCACTGCTATATCCATTTTATTAGGAATTAATGATCTTTTAACGATACCTTTTAAATATAGCCAGTCCAAAATGGTGAACAACAAAGTTTGATTTTGGAAAAACACCATCATTTTGGGAATGTACACGCGGTAGAAAAATTACGCCAATCTATTGAGATATGGTATGCTACAAGTGAATATTTGCGACAAGAAATGAATCCTAATTTTAGGATGACTGACCCGCTTAACCCAGTCCATATAATGTCTTTTTCAGGAGCTAGAGGAAATGCATCTCAAGTATGGCTCATTAGGATAGATGTAGTTAAATAATACCATTTAGAAATGTCAAAAAGTTTTCTCCTGGTACAGCTTAGGATAAAAATGATTAAAAGTTATGTTTATGTATGAAATTATAATGTATGTAATTAGAACATAAAAAAGATCCATAAACCTGGCAATCAATTAGACATTTAAACTTTTTTTTTAAAAAAAAAAATACATTCGTACTCTTATAACTCATGTTAAATAACTTTCAAAATGCGCTTCTAGAGGACCTTAAACAAGAAATGCCAAAAATGCCAAGTCTGGACATCGCAAAACCAAAAGAGATTGCTATTACTCAAGATGTATGTTTGGATAACAAAGTTGGAAAGAGTGCAATCAAGGAGATAACTCACGAGCAAAGTGATTTGACCCATAGAAGTGAGAATCTAGAAGAGAGGGTTGATACTGGGTCAACTATGGCAATGACAGACAGAAAGTTGTTTTATTATACATAAATGACTCCAAACAAAAATCGTAGGGCAACTAATTCCCTTATTAAATAAAATAGAATAAAGTTGTGGCACTAAACAAGCTCATGCCATCAAAAATAAAAAAGAAATGAGTAGTGACTATCTTTTTTCATGCCTTTTCAACTTCAACTCTTAAAGCTACTAGAAAATCCCCTACTATTGAATATGAGTAACTCTATAACAGAAAGAAATGGGACTAAAGCTTTTAGCTTTCTTCTTTCACTTTAATACATAGGTGGGAATACTTTATGAGTGAAAATCGTAATCTCAATGTAAGACTTTTTCAAGTTATTTCACTCTTACATCTTAAAATTCTTATTGAAAGTAAAAATGCATACCCAAGCATGCACTACCCAGGCCGTTCGTGCTCGCTTTGTCTCTACCCCCTGCAATGACAATAACATCGACCTTGCCCGTAAGTTCTCCCTACACTAAATCAATGATAATATCAACCTTTCTAGAGAGCTCCCCACTGACTGCATCGATTATAGAAAAGCTCGCTCATCCATAATGTGTATATATTCAATTCCAAAGGTCGAAGGAGTAAAGTATTGACATTGTGGGTAAAGTAGTGATTTTCTAACTTTATTATTTGTATTTAGTAAAGTATGTTTATAAAACATCCATTAAATTATGTTATATTTAGAAAACATCAATTAGATAACCTATTCAATATATACAACATTAGATAATGCCAATATATATAATATTTATAAAACATCAATATAACACATCCCATTAGATAACATGTTCATTATATACACAACATTAATGTAAATTGTTAACCTATACATTAATCTACTAAACAAATATTGCAAATAATCAATCAATGTGTATTATTTCTTGAGTGGCCATATCAAAATTTGTACTAAACAATAATTTGAAATCTTTTATATGAGGTGTACATGAAATTTCCCATCCTCAACCATAATTATAATAAATCTTACACCAATTGCATGCAATTAGAGATATTGGTGAGAATGACTTCATTAACATCTACTAAAAAAATGATAAATATAATTTCATTATCAATAATATATATGGTAAGTATCAACAATAATTCTCAGTATTTGCACAAAATGATAATCATTAACAAATTTAATCATAATATCTTATGCTCTAATGGTACATGTGGTACTGATTTAATATGGTGATATGTCAAGAACTATATTAAACTGATATGGATTAGCACGGCATTATATCGTAAGATAATCAAATTACTCATATCAAATAAGGTCATCTACTTATAATATAAGGCATAAGTATTGAAACATGATAAAGTTGCTAACAATTCCTTAACACACTCCAAGAATTCATACAAAGTTACATATTCGCTATAAAACTAATTAAGCTCATCAAAGCATTTAATCTCAATCAAAATAACCCATCAATAGAATGAAAATCATAATGTCCATCTACCTTAACATCAATGATACTTTGTATATACGGATGTAATTCTACTAGTAAACCATCTAAATATCATGTTATTCTTTTATCATTGAGACGCTGAATAGGAAGTTTAATGATTTGTGTTTCACTTTCGCTGAGTTTGTAGTGGTTGGTGGTGATACACTATCTTGAATAGTTAATACAATCTCTCAATGTGATAGGTCATGCCGTGTATATGTATATGCTTTTATAGCTTCGTGACCTTTTGTCTTAACAATCTCTAATGGTGGAATTAAAGCAATTGTTAATGAATCACCAAGTTCTCACAATTTTTTTTTCATGGCTAAATTACCGGCCTCATCACATTTCTTGAAACGTTTTACGATTTGGTCAACCTCGGACACAATTGTTAACTCTTTAGAAACATCATTAACTTGGCTCTTTATCAAGTCCAACTTCTTCCATTAAGAATGCACTTCAAATAAAAAAATTAAACTTTTCAACCTTATATGCTCTATAATTTTATGAGCACAAGGTAATCTATATGTGTTTTTGATATGCAACCATAAGCATTCTTGTCAATCCTAACATGATTAGATCACTTGGCCTCCATCAATATCATATTGAGTGCACTCATAAATACCTAACCTCACAACTCTTTAAACAATGAAGGCTTGTAATTATGCTTAACAATCTTAAAACTTCTTTCAAATGAAGCTTCGATCTTTGTATATTAGAGCTCAATAAGGGTGTTAATTATCTTCATGATGATTCAAATCACTTTAAAATGATCCAAAGTACCTTTTTAATTTCATATTTGCACTATCGACCTTAAATGAATTAATAAAGATATATTAATATTTTGTTATGGAACCCTAAACCATAAATAATATAAAAAATGCAACATAAATTATACTTATTTGTGTAACATTATCAAAGTGCATTACTTTATCCGTCTAAGCAGCAATAAATCTATATATCCTTATATTTTGCCAACTATTGTTCTTTCACATACTTGATTGCACTTGAATAAGTCTAGTAATCAATTTTCAGTGAACTTAGATACCTTTCATATTCATCATTGGTAAAAAAAATAAGGACACTCTAACTTAACATGAATACCTCATATTTCTTTTTTTTCTTAAAAAGCTTCTTACAATTTGCAAATACATTTTTTGAGATATGTTATCTACACAGAAGATTTACTGTATTGAAAAACACAACCTCTATTGTATTCATCAATTCTTATTATCTATCAGTAACAATAATAGTAGAAAATATACCAAAAGCTATCAAATTTTTTAACTTATCTAATGCCTAATTGTAGTTCTTAGAATGCTCGACTTCATAGATACAAATGAAACAAAAACTGTCATCTTAGTGAAAGTCATACCAATAATTTCAAACAATGAAAGACAATGTCGATTTGTTTTATAGGAGCAATTTATAATCAAGACAATTAAAAAAGCTTGCAACAAATCTATACTAGTAGAATGAGTCCTGAACAAGTCTCTCATACGGTCATTTGACACATTAGTCTTATGAAACTCTAAGTAATTACAATCGGTCAACTTCTTTATAAGTTGTTGCATTTATGATCTATCAATTTTTTCAACATATATGCATCTTTAACGTTCATTGTATAGTGTCTTTATAGTATTAACATTCTTCTTATCATGTTATTTTATGGTCAATAATAAGTTCCTGGGTCTAATCATATTGTTAGACATATAAGCCATTATTCTCTTTTCTATTTCAAATAATCAACCTATAAATGAATGTCCATCTAATTGTTTTACTACTTGATTATTGTGAAACCTAAAGACTACTTTCATGCTCCACTGATCATCCATTACCAACTAAATCCCATGTAATTCAAATAGGCAACCACATTGTTTCATTCTTGTTTCCTTATGTTGCATTATTTCGATCTTACCCTTTATACTTTTGCTACCTATATTTTTTATTTCGTTCACATGCCATTCTTATTCTAAGTTTTCTTGGGTCTCCCTATTCAAAGTTTTTAATCACAATTATAAAATCATTATCTTTTCCAACCTACCTAACCTATGAAATCAAAACTTCTCTACTACAAAACACTTGCACAACATATTTAACTCATTATGTTTATATAAACTAACATTTTATGCCTTCCATAACACACTACCTCAAAAGCATAATCTTACCTCTTCTGTTGTAAATGAATTCATGCAATCATATATGGTATTTAAATTTTTTAGTAATTGATTTTACTTTATGAATGTAGTTTTCAAATTGATCTACATGTTACAAGATGTTAAAAAATTATAATAATATCATTAGGAAGTGGAAGTAATAATACCATTACTAGATATGCATACGAGGACAATTTTTTATGTTTACTGAGATGGATATCCAAAATGAATATTGCTTCATCATATATGCATTTTTGAAAATCATATTGGGTTACTAAAATGCAATATGATTTTCAGATATACATATTCGGAATGCTTATTGCATTACTGAAAATATATTTTTAGTAATGCAATATGATTTTTGAAAATGTATATCTGAAAATCATATCGTATTATCGAATATACATATCTGGTAACAAAATATTGATTTCAGATATGTATATTTGATAACGCAATATTCATTCTGAATATCCATTTCTATAAATATTAAATTTTCAATTCAAAATGAGTTTTAAATGAATTATTTTGTTAAACTGCTCATTATCTCCTCCAATTTTGTTTTTCATTTAGCTATCTTTTTTTGTAAAATTTAATAAATGTTTCAAATTTTGGTAATTTGTTTTAAAGATTTAGAATTTTTTATCTTAGGAAAAAAAGAAAAAAGAAGAAGAAGAAAAAAAGAAACGAAATGCAAATGAGTGTAAATTTACTAAATGATATATAGAATCCTTTGGCCCTTTCAGTTAATTGAATACCCAAAAAATGCTTCAATAGTGACGTCTGTATCACAAATTTATATCCTCCCAGAAATACTCCTGCCACCGCCACCTATTACATCGAAGTAAAAAAACAACCACCGAATGTTCCACCAAATTACAAATCTACCCCAACACAGTCACTCTTCCGCTGAGAATCAGAAACAGAAATTCGAGTTTCAAAATTCCAAAAATTCATCTACTTTTGACACATGAACTAAGAACCTCGTTCAGCTTTTAGAGTCATTGGATTTTCTTGATATCCAAAGAAAATAAAACAAAAGACTTTATTTTCAATTTTTCCCTTTCAGAACAAACAGAAAAATTACAGCATTTTACAACAGCTTTGCACATAAATGATTGCTGCCGAAACCTCAAACTTTCCTTTGTCTCACTTTTCTTTCAACATGATTTTCTAAGCTACCAAACAGAAAAAAAAATTATAAAATATATAGGGCAAAAAATAAACATTTCTTCCATTTCTGTTAAGTCCTCTTTACACTTGAGGACTACACACAAAAAACCCTAAATTTCTTCACTTTTCCTTTAATATTCTATATTTACACCCAAAAAAAAAACAAAAAGAACAAAAAACCTCGTTTGTTCCTGTTTCTCTTCCTAGAAATCGAAAAAACAGTCATCGGAGAAAGAACGAAGCAGATCCTGGACGTCACGTGACCCAACCCCTAGTCTCAAAGCTTCCATAACCCGTTCAAAAACCAGCACGTGGCACGGAATATGAAGCACCCCTTTTTGCTCATAGCCATACTCCTGAGCCGACCTATTAAGCAAACCAACGAAAACGGGGTGGTTCAGCAACTCCGCGTTCACCACAAACCGCTCCATCTCTTCACCAACGTAAACCGGCACGTGACCATCTGGGACCGACCGGGATGCCGGCTTTTTCAACGAGGAGATCGCGGCGCGGAAAGATTCAGTTCGACGCCTGGCGGTACGATGGCGCGTGGAGGTGTCGGAGCGGAGGAGGCTGTACTGGGAGGAGGTGTCGGCGACACGGGAGAAACGGCGGATGAGTTGCTTCATTTGGTGCTTTACGAAAAGAAAAGAAATCTTGGAATGTCTTGTTTTTTATTTGATTTGTTCGTTGAAGAGAAGTAAAAGGAGGGGAAAAGGGGGAAGATAGCTGGGATTAGGAAGGTTGGGAAAATGAGGGGAATGTGTACATATATTTATATAAAGAGAGGAAAGAGGAAATTACAAAGCAAGGTGATGATAGCAGCGAGGCAAGGGTACAGGTCGGAGTACTTGGCAGGTACAATTCCTCACATTTTTTTATTACCTTCTTTTTTTTAAAAAAATTTTATTTTGTTTTTACAGAACAGCCAGCGCAAATCGAACTATTCTTTTGCCTTTTTTATTAATTTTGTTTTGCTACTTTTTTTTTTTGTGTGGTGATGAGCCGGTTGAACTCGAAGGCTTGGCTCCATTGGGATTGGATTTTGTAAATTATGTTTTAGTTATAACTCGTTTATTAAGAATATTATATTTTGCAAATTATTTTTGTATATTATATTTTTAATTTTAATAATATTTATAAATTAATTAGACATGTCGAGTTTTAAATTAGAATTTATTGTAATTTTAATATCATTCAAAAATTATATTAAAATAATTAATATTAACAAATCACTTGTTTTAGTATAATGTATTAATGATTTATGATGCAACATATATATATATATATATATTATCATGACTTTCCTATGTGCTCTCTCTATGATTTTTCAATAATAATTTTATATATTCAATCAATACCCATTGTTGGGGGGATAGAGTAAGATGCGTCATTATAATAAAATAATCTTTAGTATACAAAGTTAATTTATTCAACAATAATTAGACAAAAAAATAGTGGTTACTATCACAAATACACTGAATTGAGTTGAAACTAGATGCTTCAAGATGCCAATTAAACTTTCTAAAATCAGCTTAATTAGCAACTGTAATTTGGTTAGTTTAATTGATAAGGTTATCTAATTTAATTCCAACTATTTATAAACTCGGCCATTATCAATGATCAATAAGGTTGTCAGTCCAACTTATCTTCGGTAGGTTCCTACTCGATCCGATTTTATAAAATTATTTTTTTTTTAAATCAGATTTCGAGTTATGTCAGATAATATTAAGAAAAAATCGGGGTTGGGTCGGATTCAGGTTTTAAGCAAATTAGACTCGACTCGATCCGATATTATATAAAAATTATTTTTTTAATTCTTTATTTATATATATTTATATAATTATATATTTATATTTTAAAAAATATTATTTTATATTTAAAAAATAATATTTTATTAATTTTGAATTGAGACGGATCAAATACGATTTATTTAATATCAAGTCGAATCGGATTTGAGTATGAAACAAATTTAAAAAGTTTTCGGATTGGTTCAGATTTTATAAAAATAAAATCGAGTTAGGTTTGGGATGAGCAAAAATCCGTTTTAATCCGATCCGTTACCAACCTTAAATTGATCAATCTTGATATAGTTTTTAATATTTTTGTCATAACTTGATAGTTATAACATTTTTTGGCAATATATTTGAATAAATTTGACAAGTAATATATTTATATTATATTTATTTCATATTGAGTACGAATAAAATATAAAAATTATTATATTATAATTTATATAAATACATTAAACATAAAAAAATTTGTATTAAATTTATATATAAATTTTATTAAAATTTTAAATATTTCACATTTATATTATTTTTTATCATTTCATATATAATATTATCGTATATAGTTAGGAATATTCTTTGTTTGAATCTCTTTTAAATTTTATTTTAAAAAAAAGAATATTTACATTATTTGTATGTTTACAAATAACATTGATATGTGTGTGATCATTCCACTGTACTTTGACTTGTTTGAGATTGGATCAGTAGAAAATTAGTCAATTTTGATTATTTGAAGGGTCGAGACTGAAACTTTCAATTCGACTTGACTTACTTTATGCCTTGATATACAAAAAGCAGCTCCAAACAAAAATCTGCGTTCACAAGAGTTTTTCCAGATGAGAAATAGATTTAATTGTTTTTCTTTATCAATCAAGATTTGATTTTTATAAAACATATTAAAAAAAAAAAAACTTTGAATACATTAAATTAATATAAAAACATTTAAATCCACAATTTTTTACTATGATAATAGTAAATGTTTAATTTGACAAGTAATGCCACTATTTTAACTGTTATTTCTTGTTACAAATTCAATGCACCATGTTCATTGGCATTTAGATCTTTATCAAAGGAAGTCAAGGTAAATTGTAGGGCAGCACAATCACCGGAAGAATGCTCCCTTTTCCGTAGTCCGTTGCAGTCCAGTTTATTAATTATAATTTAAAATTCGTACCAACGTTTTACACTACTTGAATGATTGCAAAACTGCAGTAAAATAAAATTTAGGTAAAATGTATGTTAATTTTGTGTCCCGTTTTGGTAGTTTTAAATAGATTTAAAGATTCATGTATATTTATAATATAAAATATTAAAATTCAAATATTTATATATTTTTTATATTAAAATTAATATGTCACAATTAATATATATATATTTAATTTTATTAAATTTATTATTAAAATTTTAAATCGTATTATTTTTTTATTTAATTTTTATATCATATTTTTGTCATATTATTATATTATATTTTAAATTATTAAATCTAATTTTAAAAAATTTAAAGTGAAAGAAATTTTTTTAATTTAAAATTTAGATAGGTGATAGATTTTTAAAAAATTACATTAAATTTATAAAATATTTAAACATAAGTAAAAATATTTAAGATTTATCTACTCAACCAACTCGTATTAACGTGGCCCGTTTTATCTCTTGCCACGTGTTACTTTTTTTTCATCATTTTTACTTGCGTGATAAACACTGTCTAATGAAATTTGCTTATTAAATGCACGTGTAATCCACGTACATATATTTCAGAATGGGGATGATGCTGCGGTTTATATAAAGAAGGACAATGAAAAAGAAGAATATTTTTGGAATCTTAAGCAACTAGGTTATCTACACCACGGCCCTCACATTTGCTTTGATCTTTCTTTTTTTACTATTGTTAATTTCGTGTGATTTGTGTAATCCACAAATCTTATTTTTTACTAGATTTTTTTAAAAATATTTTAAAATTTCGTTCAATTACATATAACATACAATGAGAGATGTTTTTATTTTACCAAAAGATATCATAATTTAAAAATAAAAAATAAAATTATACCTAAGATATATTAAATAATATAAATTAATTGAATTAAATTTTGAATTTAATAAAGCATAATTTTTTTCGATACTATAATTTTTATTTTTTATTTTTTTTTTCATTTTCATAAGTCCATCTTAAAATTTTCATACCATAGTGTTTAGTTTGAACGGTTGAGTATTTGGTCCAAAAATTTTTCTCAACTTAGAAAATAAATTTGAATGAGCTATAGCTTTTTAATCTTCATTTTATAATTATTATGAAAAACTATAATCAAACAGGAAAATCTTCACTTTTTATCTTCTTTTAAAAGGTGATGATAAAAGTCGGTGAGATAATGTTGGATTGCAAAAGTGAAATAAAAGTGACATTTATGGATTTTTGAACACTTTATCTTATGTCAAATCTAGAATTTTCCTTATAAATGTGAAAACTAGTTGGCAAATTAAGATTTGTTAAAGTTTTAGAGGATATTTTAATTTAGGTGGTCCAAAAGATTAATTCGGACCTTAATTGAGCCAACATTATGATCATGGTTTAGAAAATATGACCAAGACCAAGACCAAAAAGAAAATGTACCGTGTCTATCAAGTCCGTAAGAAAAAGGGGATAAAAAAAAAAAAAAAACATTTACTTTTACATCTTAAATATTACTGGTTGAAATGGGGAAGAGAGTAGGCCAAGAAGATATTTCATTTAACATGACATTTTAATAAAAAAAAATTTATTTTATTTAACAACTATTAAATTTTAATCCCCAAGAGTAAATTTATAAGATTGTCACATATATATTATGCTATAATTAAGAAAATTAATAAATTAAAATATGCTAATTAAAAGGACGGGTGATATATAATTTTATAATATGCTTGTAGTTTTTAAAAATTCATAAACGCGGTTATATAAAAAAATTTCATACAATAAACCTTACTTTTAAAACTCATACCTTTGCTTTTACATGTTTAGTTATCAATTGCACTAAAATTACAATTTTCTAAAAGGTTTTTTTGGGGTCAAACAACGTTATTTGATGAGATCGCAGGGGAACGAAAACAATGTGAACACTTTAGTTATGCTATTATCAACCAATTCAAAGTTGAATAATTTTACTAATGAATTATTAGTTTAGTGGTTGATGTGGACACATATATAAGAAAAGTGTTTTTAATATTTTTTAAGATTTGAAAATAAAAAGATTTGAAAAATTTTTTTTGAACATTTCTAAAATTTTTCTTTAAGTATTTTTTTCATCAATAAAATTAATAAATATATAAATACTTTTTTTAATATATTATAAATAGATATTTCTGAAAAAAATTTAGATCCACCACTATTTAATGATATCGAAATCAGCTCAATTAAAGATTAAAAATCTTGAATTCAACCCTCAATTATAAACAAGAAGACCAAAAATAATAATAATAAAAATTGAATAATTTTGATATTCAAACAGCTTAATAAGGATATTTATGTTGTTGATCATTACCCTCTACTTTGTTGGCCAACAAAGGCACTGATCGGTTACTTGATTGCCATTTTCACCACGCTACGGCAAAGCGTAAAGCAACAAAAAACTGAGGTACAACACTCCAACGTCATCCCTTATTTTTTTTTTTTTAATAAATTTCACCATACAAAATATTTGACTATATGGTTTTAAATTATCACCAACTCATTTATGTTCTAAAATACAAGTACTATTAAGGACGATTGTTTGTGTCACACTCTCTTTGTCACATTTTTTGTCTATTGTTTCTATCTTCAAACACATTTAATACTCCTATTTTAATGTATTATATGTTTTTTTTCCTTCTATTTTTGGCCTATAAATAAAAAAAAAATCAATTTCTCAAATCACAAAAATAAGAAATTTAAAATTTTAATGTAAAATACATTGAAATCATTGTTTCTTTCTTAATCTCTACTCCATGTCAAACTTTCACAAAAATACGAGATGGAATAATTAATAACATAATTTCAATTTTTTTTATGTAATATGCAAAATCTTAATGATGAAAATAGTGAATGTTTTGTGTGTGTGTGCACACAAATATAATTGAAGTCAGAAATTATTATGTACATACCTATTGCTTATGGCATGATAAATGCCTCATAAGTCATCGGTGCATAGATGAAATAGTTAAGGTTTTTATGTAATTTGATAGTACATTATCAATTGGGATGCATTCCTGATGATTCTAATGAATAATTATAAGAAAAATGAATGATTAATCGAGATTAAAAAAGATAAATACCAACACTGTAATTAAGTTTGGGGCAACATTTTGCCTTAATTATTATCAAAGATGGGGAAAAAGTCAAAAAGCCAAGTTAATAAGCAGCTATATATAGTTAGAAGTAGGTTGGAATTTTCTGGTTTTACTTGATTTAATAGTGGTTAACTTACTTCGATTTTGTAGCCAAAATAGGGTTGCTCACCCATTTCCTTAGGTACGGACCTGGCATAAAATTTACGAGCCATGACCCAACCCTAGCGTAGGCCGGCTTGGGTTAATTTACAAACCACATTTAAAAAGAAATTTTCAATTTGATTAACAAGTGTGATGCAAAGTTAGTTATTAAATAATTAATCAAACATATATGATTTAGCATGCCTTCAGTTCTTTTATCCCATCCCTTTTTTATAGTTTTTCCCCTTATTTTAATAAACAATGAAAATATTTATAAAAATTTTATTTTCGAAGTTCTTCTAATAAAAATTGAACTTGGATTCACAAGGATTGAACCACTCCACGAAACTGCTTGTTAAATATCTTTGTCAACCGTTTCTGAATTCTTTACCTTTAAGCCAAATATCTCTGCCTAAGTGCTAAATTGCTAATGATTGCTTCAGATGAAAGGTGGAAAATCTCCACTATAGCTAAACTTTCTCCCACACTAATTTATTTGTTGCAGTTTTACATGATTTTAGGAGTTTCACTGAAATCTCAATTATTCCTCAAATTTAGCCTTGACTCGACTGATTTGTTGATTTCCCTCCTAACACGAATTGTATAATCATGATCCATAACTTACCACTTCCATAGAATTTCATCTGGCTTGGACTCTCTAAGTTTTATTCCAAATTTCCAATTGAATTTGGTTCATACGGTTATGGATCCTTTACCACGTAATCTATCCATTAACCCAAACATTTTGAGCCTTCAACGGTTCGGATTTACCATATGATACTTTCAGTTAATTAATTAAAATTTATCCCAATTAACTATTAATTAATTAAATTGGATCAAACTTAATCCACATTTTACGGTTAATTTCCTTAGCCCAATTATTTTTTTTGTCTCACCAGAGGTTATATATGAATTCTTACCTTGGATCTAAAGATTAAAGCTGCTAAAGCCTTTTTTTTTTTTTTTATCACTGGCATTTACCTATCTTTTAAATTGGAGTTTCAAGTTTTAACTATTTGGTGTGTTCATTTTAAGATAAAATAATAAATTGATCATAAATTTATAATTTAAGTTTTGGTAGTTTAGGAAGTAAAAAAAAAAAAAAGGTATGGCAGTTAAAGGACAGTCACAACGAAGTAAAATTTGTTAGGTTTGCAATAAATTAAACAAATTTATATAGCATAATAATAATAGTTCAAACAATATCTTTGAATTAGTTAGCATGACATTGAAAGTTTATTCAGGTAATATTTTTTTCTAGTTAAATGTTATCTTCAGCAAAATAAGAATAAGACTAAAAGATTCAATGGTAAATTAAAATTAAAAAAAAAATTAGTTAACGGTGATTTTATTAATAATAATATAAAAAACTTAATATTGATGCTTATAAGTTAATATAGAGGAATCTACTAATTAAAACAATCAAAATGAATAATGCTCTTCATAGAAGAAATCAAAAATTAAAACATATATTTAAAAAGGAATAAAAGTATATCCTCTCTTAAATTTCAATAGATCTCAAATTATATTTAAAAAAAAAAGCAAAAGCATTGGGATAGGAAAAAAGAAATAGTTGTTTGATTACGACTATAATATCTACATAAAAAATAATCATAAAGAGAGAGGAAGTCTTGAGTAAGATCTAACACATTAAAGTCATGACACAATTGATTAAAATATATTGTTTAATTAAGAATTTCAGAACGTTTAATTCTTAATTCTTATTGATAATCTTACTCGGAGAGCCGATATTTTAAACATAAAAAAAAAAAAAAGCCATTCCAACACATATTGTTGTTGGCCTTAATAAAAATAGCCCAACTGTACAACTGTAATTGATTGGAACCATTTAATTTGGCGTTAAAATATAGTGGTAGAATCGTTGATGCGAATTAAAAATTAATATTACAAAATAAAATTTCAAATTAAAAAATTATTTTTTAAATGTTTGAATTACGTGCACTGCAATTAATATTTGTGAAACTTTGAAAGCCATTGCTCAATCATTGATGCAAATTCTACACGTTCACACTGCAAAGCAGTAGAGCAGAGCAGTTGTGATCTTTAAAGTAGCCTCACATGATTGCATGCTAAGAAGAAAAAAACATTTTAAAAATAATGATATGTTTTTATATAAAAAAAAGCACTAAAATTCTTCCAATTTTAGGTAATTTTTGGTGTATTTGATTAACTAAATGAAATTGTTTAGTTGCTCAGTTGCAATCATATGACATTGACATCCATTGAGGCTCAATTTCAATTGGATTAAATGATTATGATTAACTAATAATGCCTAAATGTTTAATTGGGTTCAAACTTTTTTTTTTTAATATTGTGGTGTAAATATTAGAAAATATATTAAGATATCAATATTTTAAAACTTAATAAAAGAAAAACAACAAAATATTTGACATTAAATAAAAATATCATTTTTATTAATATTTTTATAAAAAAATTATTATTTGAACAAACTTCAATATAATTTGAAACCTAAATTATCAAATCCAATCAAATTTGAATAGGTGTATAACATGTTGACATTATATATATGCTTGGTCTTACCCATGAATAATTATGGTGCCTAGGTATGTAACCAAAGGGTCAAATTATATTGATGTGGTGATTACAACTTTGCTTATCCAATTGATGGACAAAGGCTTAACTTCTTAATTAATTAGTAGAATCGTGCACTAAGAGTTCTCTTTATAAGTGTGAAACTTTTGAATTTCAAGGAATAATTTTTGTAATATAGTCAAATTTAAAAAGTGTTATCAATTATTTTTTTACTGGGTAGTTTATAATTGCAATGCAATTCTAATTAAGAGCCACTGATCAATTATATATCTAGGAGATTTCAAAGGTTATCATTATTTTTTGTTTAATAGCTTTTGATTTTAGTGCAAATTCAAAGGGTAGCCTTTGGATTCTTATGAGAGTTAAAAAGGGCTATCATTTTAATTTATAAAAATTTCTTTGCTTGTTTTAATTAAAAGAGTGACGCTTTGTAATTTGACATTTGCTCATGCATACATGAAAGCTACATGAATTAATTTCTTCCTTGCAAGCCAAAACCAAGTGTGTCCCCATCTAGCTAGAACAGACAATTCCACTTTTTTTTTTCATTCTTCTTTTCTTGAGCTTCATTGTTCTATATAAAACACTATGGCTAATTATTTTATTTTTTTCAAAAAACAAAAATTTGTCTCAACAAATTTTTATCAAGAAAGTAAGGAGTGTCAAACATAAAAAATAAAAGAATATGGTACTTCATTTACATGAGTAATTCAAATCATTGATTAATCTTTGAATTGATGCAATTTTATTAATGTTCTTTTAATTTTGGAGCAAATTTATCATTATATTTTTAACTTTGAATTAAATTTAATCAAGAGGAAATAGTTGAGAAATACTCTCTATAAAAATATTTTGTTAAAAGTTGTTTTATAATTAAGTAAAACATAATTTTGAAAATAATATGGCAGAAAAAGTAGACAAAAGTTAAAATCTAAAATTTTATTTTATTTCCTTTTTTTCTTTTTATTATGGAATTTTTTTTATTAAATATCATGTCAAATGATGATATTGTTTATTCAAAATCAGAAGTATCACGATTAATTTGCTCCAAAATTATGAATGTGATGGTAAAATTATTTTTTGAATTTTAGAATAGCTTCTAAGTAAATATTCTATAAAATATTCTCCAATTGTTATATCTTGATTAAATTTGATCCAAAATCAGAAGTGTGGTGATAAAATTACTCCACTTGAATGATTAATGTTAATTTGGAGCCACTTTCATAACTAAAATGATAAATTTGTGTCTTATCTAAAAATAAAAGTATAAGTGTAAAAAAAGTACATATAGAAAAAAAGTAAAAAGAAATTTAGATTACGGGTGAGAAAAAATAAAAAAAAAATAAAAATTGATTCGAAATTATAATATTTAGTTCAATTGGATTAATTTTTTTATTTGATTTAAATTAAATTTAAATTTTAAATATATATATATATTATGTTCAAATTAAATTTTGGATCAATAAGTGAAAAATTAAAAAAATTGAATCGAGTCAAATTATATATTTTTATTAATTTTTATATATTTTTATACTAAATCTATTTATAAAATAAAAATAATTATTTATACCTAAATCTATTTAAATATATCAAAACTCATATTGAAATAATATATAAAAATTAAAAATTAAAAATTAAAAAATCATTGAATTAAACTGAATCAATTCATTTCAGTTTAATTTAAATTGTAAAAAATTCGTTTCGGATTCGAATAAATTTTAAAAATTTATAATTTTATGTACTTTTTTTAAAAAATAAATTAAATTTAATTCAAATCGTTATCATTTTTAACTTGAAACATTTAATTAGTGATTAAGATAATAATAGCCAAGCTAAATTTGAGTTGAGATTTTTTATTTTTTTTTTTATAATTGAGTTCAAGGATATCTAGTTTGGAATAATTTCACAAAAAGAATAAACAAGCATATCTTGACAAAAAAATTTATATATTTAATGAGTTGGTTTTTTTTTTTTATTGAGTAAAAATATTTTGGGTTATTTAGTGAAAGTAATAGAAAAATAAGAATAAGAAACAATTACAAAAACGAAAAATGAGAAATATGGAATAATTGCTCTTATTTATGTCATATTTATTTTGTCTTTCTTCAATTTTCCTTGCTTTTCAAATAATTTCTTTTGAAATCAGAATTTAGAATAATTTAAAAATATCACATACTTAAGGTTTGATCAATAAATTAGTATTTTTTAAATTATAATATTACTTTCATAAAAAACTAAAAATGTTTAGGATTTTGCATATTTCATAAAATTTTTTTAGGATTTGTATATTTTTTTAAATGGTTGAAAATTAAAAAATTAAAAAGTTTTAAACATTTTCTACCATTTCTATTTTTCTTTACATTTAAAAAAAAAATTTGTAACAATAAATGATAAGTTACTATAATTTTTAAAAAAAGTATGAAACTTACATCATTGATCTATGGCTTTGTATTTTAAAAATTGAACAAAAAAACCATATAAGAGAGAAGATAAATGAAAATTTAAGAGAAAATAAAAAGAAAAAATGTTTAATTTTTATCATGCTATTTATTTATTTCTTCACGCCTTTTTTTTTTAACTTCATTTATTTTTCCTTCTTTTAACGAGTGAGTGGGATCCACGTAAAAGACAAAGAGAGAAGCGTAGGAAGAAACTATCAAAGTCAGCAAGGATGGCTTTCCACGATGCCGTACGGTCAGTGGTACAGAAAATAAAAGAAAAGAAACAGTCTGATTCCCCACCCAACTCCAGGCGCCCACCCAATACAACCCCAATAAACGCATGGAAACGCGGATTCACAATACAAATCAAACCAAAAAAGCCTTTAGTAATCGTTTCTTGAATTGATTTTGCAAACATGTGTGTTAAAGAAATAAAATGCTTGTTAAGATTTTATTTATAATGATTTTTTTCCTAATTAATGTAATAATTGATGGTTAAAAATATGGGCTTTTAATCCATTGATAATGATTTTTTAAAAATTTTTAATTTTTAATCTATTTTGAAATATATATTTCTTTATTTATTTAATTAAAAAAATATTATACGTATAAATTTTTTCAAACTCACGATCAAATCTTAATTAATCCAAAGGTTAACAAAATATTTAAAAACTTTTTAATTCAAGATTTTTGAAAAATATTTTTATTTTTTAATTAATAATGTATTAAAAAATAAATAAATTCAAAATAAAACATTTACCATTAAAAAATCAAATTGAAACAATATTTATAAGATAAAGATAATTTTCTTTTTTTTTTATTTGTCAATTGAAAGCTCTTTCTTTTTTGTTTGAGAATTATTTCCTAGAAGCATATTCTACTCTAAATAGAAAATTTGAGTCCATTTTAATCTCACAATCAAATTAGTTACTTTTTTCCCATAATTTGAAAACGACTATCTAAAATAGCCCTAATATTGTTAGATTTTGTGAAATGCTATTTGCATTTATAATTTCTTATATTATTTGTATACTTGTATATATTATGACACTCATGCCTACCCAATTACAATTAAAATTTGATTAAAATTTGATTTGGATGCGGGTAAAAATCTTTTATAGTATTGGACTTTACATTTTATGAATAAACCATTATGCATTTAAATTTAACCAAATTATATAGTATATCTTTTAATAAATTTTATATTTTTGTCAGATTTCTTTTTTTTTTTTTTCAATTTGTTTTTCTTCTAGAATTGGAAAAATGTAGTCAAACCACTGACCAAAATCGATAAAAAAAAAATCAAATATTAAACCTTCGAGTCCAAGCAATCACGTGAAATTAACAGACAAAAAATTGAGAGAAAAGGAAAATTGCAGGCTATGATTGAGTCCAAGCCTTGACATTCCAACAGTACATGTCCCACTACGGACAGTGTTTAGTATTTGTTGAATTTGTCAAGATCTGTCTGTGCAAACATCTTCTTTTTCAATTGGCCCACAAATTTGCAAATATTGAGTGAGCCACTAAGTAGGTTCGCACCCGTCTAATTCATTCATAAAGATTGGGTCATGGTGCCCCCCCACTTGGGTTATGGAGGTTGTGATCTGTGAAAGTCTGCTCAGCTGTCAGCATGGCTTTCTAGATTTTTTGCTTGGATATGGTTCGCAGTTCTAAGTATTGAAGTAGTCAAAAAGCATTTATTGCTCTCTGATTTCTTAGGGGGAATTTTAAATACACTCCAAAATATTCTTTTAATATCTCATTACTAATAAATTTCAAATACAAAATTAAAATTTTTATTTTTACTAATTACACCTTATCCTTTAACATTTTCCCTTCGTACCCTTAATATTTTCCTTCTTTTTTCTCTCTTCAGAACCCCAAATCCAAACAAATTAACCTCGAATTCTCTATTGTTTTAGTTTTTTATTGATTACATGTAAGATTTTGAGATTTATTTCATTTGATTTTGTTTAAATGCATGTGAAAATAGGTTAGAATTTATGAAATAAAAATTTATAGAATTTAAGCTTATCATAAATGGATTTTCAAAAAACTCGAAATCACAAGCCTATTTTCTATATAAAGAAATCGATTCCCTATGCAAGAAGGATCGATTCTATCCAAACTCGATAGTTTGCATGTTTTCAATGAGTTATTTTTTATTACAAATATGGCTCGTACATGAGGAAAATGTATTCTTACCTGAGGCAGAGGTACTAAAGCTGATCTTGGCTTAAGTTAGAGGCGTCCAATTGCCTCTGAGAGAACATGGCGAGTCGGGGAAGATGGGCTTGAGGACCATACAATAGATGACATTCTCAAGTGGAGTTCTTTCTTGGAGGTTCGATTGATACCTAAATTATTTTAAGTTTCGGATCTCATGTTGCATTTCAAATTTAGAATGACCAAGTAATTACTCAAATTATATAATACAAATGGTGTTTATTTTTGTCTTTAGAATGCCTTGGTTTTAGTTATTGATGTTATTGTTTATGTTGTTGATATTATTTTTGTTGTTTTTGTTGTTGTTATTATTACAAGATCGAGATATGTTGAAATTGGTTAGCCATGGGTTGAAGTTACATCAATGGCATCTAAATGATGCATATAACAAGATTTGAGCACATGTTATCTAGTCAGGGTTGTTGTCACTCATCGACTACACCTATCGTACCATAAACAACATGATAGTATTGGTGTTATAGCAGTTTTGTGGACCGTTAGATAAATTTTAAAAAAGACAAAAAAGAGGAGTTACTATCAATTTTTTTTAGTTAGGTGTGATTGATCACTTGTTAAAACTTACCATTTTAATAAAATTTTAACATTAATTAAAATTTACTAAAAAGGTAATTTTTTGGTTTGCGAAAATAGTTTGGGTTTAGGCGTCGATTATGTATAAGGAATGATTAGCACCCCTACAACAGTCATTGAAAAATGTATCAATTAATTATGTGTTATTCTTTAATTTTGACTAAAATGATCTTAATTTTGGTATTTAAAAATTAATTTTCTTATTTTTATTGTAAAAAACATTTTTTTATTTTTAAGTGTTCGTTTAAAAAAAAAAAAGAACCTTGCATATTGAAAAATCCCTAAAAATATTCTAATATTCTGGCAATATTAAAAGAAACTTTCTTATATAAGAGTTCTTAAAAATCGCTACTCGAAATTTAAAAAAAACTGTCCTTAGTAATTCATATTTATATTTACCAAGCATATCGTAAAATGTGATATCTATAATTTAAAATCGAATAATATTTTCTAAAAATTCATCTCTTATGCTATTTATAAAAAATAATAAATCTTTATTTAAAATTATTATAAATGCTCCGATATATTGGTGATATTTTAAATAAATTTTTTTACTTAAAAATTCTTAAAAAATCACTACTCAATTTTTTTTTTGGATCTCATCATCGAATATTTCGTTTGCTTTTATAATTGGTATATACAAAATATGATGCACATAGATTAATTTGTAATGCTATTGCATTAGATAAAAGTTCATTTTTAGAAGTAAAAAGTAAACGAGAATTTTTTATATTGAAAATCATTCTAAATATTCCAACTCTTTGACAATATTTTTAAAAGAATTTTTTTCACCTAAAGAATTCTAAAAAATTATTACTTTGACTTCCAAAAGTCCAAGCATTGAAAACTCTTATTACTTTCAAAATTATGTAATGCCAATAACAAGTGTAATAGGCATACGAAAAATCTCTCTCTTTTTTTTATTATACATATATATTTTTCATATTTTTTTTATTTCATTTTTATTTTATTATATTTTTATTACATATTAGATATATATATATATATATATTAAAAACATATTACTTGTTTTCCTTATTATAATTTTCATTGCTCATTTTAATTTTGTCTCAATCATATAATTATCATTATTAAAAAATTTTAAGGGAACAATGTAAAGAAAATTTTTTTATTAAAATTTTTTTCTAAATACTCCAATACTATGTGATATTTTTAGAAGAATTTTCTCACTTAGAGATTTCTTAAGAATTTTTACTCAATCTTCCTTAGAATCTTATCTCAAATATTTCATTTACTATCCTTTTTTTATTTATATTTAATATTTAAATTTATTATTATTATTATTATTGATCATCACAAGTAATGTTCATATATCATTATATTAATTAATCATTACCAAAAAATATGTTTTAATTTTTCCTTTTATTGTCATTAAATTATATATGCACGCAAAATTTTTTGTATTAAATATTTTTCTAAATACTTCATTTCTTTGATAGTATTTTTAGAAAAATAATTTTACATAGAGATTTTAAAAAATCGTTACTCGAACATTCTTAAAATTTTATCATCAAGAGATTTACATTTTTATTATTATTTTGTTTTGTACAAATCTAAAGTGTATGAAAAATAAAATGCATCAAAATAAATCAAAGTATGAAAGATAGCATCAAATAAACACAAGCGCAAGAATCCAATCAACAAGGAAATTAAAATGCATGAAATTAAAATTGCAAATTGAACTTAAGCAAGACAAAAGAGATGCACATGGGCATAAAAGAAAGTTTGTTGAACCGCCCATGTCCAATATTCATCAAGCCCGAAACGGAAAACATGGCAGTAGGTTCCATAAATAGAAGGCAAGGCATTGAATTTCCTTCCCCTCGTAAAAAACACCATGTGAAGAGACAACAAACAGGTAAAGTCTTCTCTACCTTCCCCACAAGTACCAGCCATGCAAGAGAACCATGAACACGTGAGGGCTTAGGCAGGATACGTACCCAAAATAAATCAACGTTCATGAGAGCGGGAATTGGATTAACACCCGAAGATGAAACAAAACCGAAACTGGATCTAGAAAATCAGACTGAAAAAAAGGAGGTTCTTTTTTTTTTTTTTACACAGTCATGCTATAGCCAAAAGCTGCAAACACCTAAAGTTTCAAGCTTTCCCTTCCCCTACAAACAACTCCCATGCAGTAGACCCAAGAACCTGTAAAGCTCTAATCTTCAACGGACGAATGAAATGATAGGCTCCAAGAATAAGGGAGCATTAGGCTTCTATACACAGACCCCATGTTGGAGATTAAAGACGCCTTGTTCATACCCATGATGGCTCAGCATAACAAGAAAAGAATTAGACAAGTCAACACGATACGGAAACTTTATACATGAAAAGAAAGAAAGGGAATATGAAGCCATCACTTGTGAAAATAGCTATTTTTTTTAGAAAACGAACAGAAAAAGGATTAATCTTTACTGTAGGATTGGCATTGTTCTAAAAGGGGGTATGAAGCTCCTGATATATTCAAAAAGAGGTGCGAGCCAAGGTAACCAACCTTTTTATTCTTTGTTTTTGCATATTACTTTACTAGTTTTCATAGTTTCTCTGTTTTATTTTAAAAGCTTAAGCCTTCAAACTCTTTTCATTTTTTCTAGGGTGTAAGTGAAGCAGATATGACAAAATAAAACACTACTTTATTCTTTTAGTTTTTGTTTTTTTTAAAGTATGTCAACTTTGAAGTTAAATGAACTAGTTAAGAGAGGTGAAGGTTTTTACCTGTTTGAGCAAGCTGTTCCCTTTTTGACGAAGATTATATTTTTCTTCCTTGTTGATTCCCTCATTTGCCTTTCCCACACCTTGTTGCTCTTCCAGCCCTCTTCCTGACCCTCTTTTTTTTTTGTCTTCTTCTTGCTTCCTTAACCTTTTTTCTGTTGCTGGAAAGCCCTTTTTTATTTTTTTGTTTTTTTGGTTTCCAAAACAAACCATTTTTCTCTTTTTTCTCTTTTGGACAATATGTCATCTTTTCTACACATATCGATACTTGGGACCATGATTTTAGTGAATCATTTGATGATGACAGAGGCAAACACAATACTGATGAGTTTGCTTAGAGTTTCTTATGAAGAGGCTAGAGCAGAGACAGAGCAGACAAAGGGATCTTCTGTTCGATTCTATTGGCTACAGGATACCTTCAAGTATGTCATTGATGCATTAGATAATAAGGCCATTACTTATGTATCCTGAGCTTATCTACTATATTTGCTAGGATGTACATTATTCAAAGACAAGATAGTGACCAGAGACTCAGTACCATACTTACCCCTACTAGCTGACCTTACTGCCACAAGTAGCTATGCTTGGGGGATAGCTTGCCTAACTTACTTGTATAGGTAACTCGGCATTGCGAGTAAGGCAAACGTGCATCACATAGTTGGATATTTGAATCTTATTCAAGTATGTATTTATAATTAATAAAAAACATATTATAATTATTTAATTTTTTATTATTACTAATTTATGTGATTATCTAATTAAATATTACTTATGCATTTAATATAGGTATTGATTTAAAAGCACTTTGATGGAAGGGTCATGCTTATGTTGCCATTTTGACATATTCAATCGATTTACTGCATGCTCAACGATGGAAGGGTCATGCTTAGTTGCCATTTTGACATATTCAGTCGATTTACTGCATGCTCAACGATGGAAGGGTCATGCTTATGTTGATACACTGCAAGCCTTACGAGAGCACCTGGATGGGTTGATAGTATCCGACATGTACTGGGAACTATACGTCGATAGACAGAAGCGACATCCATTGCACAATATTTCTTTTTTCACAAATGCATGACAATCATAGAGTCATATCATCCGAAAAGAGTTCTATGATAATTCTGTTTTGTACAAACTATTTTGCCAAGACTGTTTGCCCTATCTTATGCTGATTAAGAAGCATCGTTCAACTAGTACGATATTGGCTATAACTTCTTACACCAGTATTGGGATAATGAGATATATACGTTGTGTCAGTTAAATGTCGAGGTCGGAGATGTCAGAGACTAAAAGAGTATTTATTTGACTATGATGCCTAGTTCACGGCAATTTCACACCATCAAATTCAAAATCTAGAGCATCAATCCGAATTCCAGCCTTAACCAGTAGATACTACTTATATTAGTGATTCAGTAAGTTATAAATTTTATTGTTTTATGATTTTTTTGTTAATTGGTTAATTTTAATTATATTATATCAATACTAATAACCTTATTAATAATTTTGTAGTAAAACTCGATTGCTTAATCTTTCGTTGATCATGTATCAGCTAGCAGATTTAATTAGAGTATTAATTATTAGAAAGATGCATTTTATCAAAGTATGAGCCATATTAAATCGATTTGATCGTACTACTGTAGGCAACAATAGTCAATCTAAATCGACATTGACTCTTATATCATCAGTTCAAGCATTTAGATAGCCTAGATCAACCAGGCCATCTATACCTACTCCATCCATATTCTTATCAATATTGGCACTTTCTAGCCTGTTCGTGCCTATGCTATCCCCAATCTCATTGATATCAGCACCTTCTAGCCTGCTTGTGTCCGCATCATCCTCACCATGAATAGATTGACCATAGCATCATCCTCGCCTTGTTCACCCTTTGTAGAGACGATAGTATCGACCTTTTCAAAAAGTTCCACATAGATAGTAAAGCTTACTCTTCCACCAAATGTATATCTTCAAGTCAAGAAGCAGAGGGAGAGGCCAAGGGATAAGGGACTGTACTAAGACTAATTTTATATTTAGCTAATTATGTTTATATACTAATTTTATATTTAGTTCATTTTGTTTATATTTATAAAATATTTAGTATATTATAACCTGTTCAATATATACATCCTATTAGATAACATGTGCAATAAAAACAATTATTCATTGGATAACATATTCAACATATAAAACATAAATAAATATAAACCATAAACATTAATATAAACTGTTAACAATTATTACAAAAAAAATCAATGTGTTTTGTTTCTTAAGTCACCATATTAGAATTTGTACTAAATAATAACTTGAAATCTACAATACGAGGTATATAAGGAATCTTTCACCCTTAAGCACAATCATGTTGAATCTTACACCAGTTGCATGCAATAGGAGGCATTGGTGATAATAGTTTCATTAACACTTGCATAAAATATGAATGTTATTTATGTAATGTCATTAACACCTGCATAAAATAGGAATAATAAATATAAATAATAAATAACAACACTAATTAACAATATTGGCATAAAATAATAATCATTAACAAATCCAATCATAACTTATCTGTGCTCCAATAGTGCAAGTGGTATAGATCTAATAGAGAGATATGTCAAACTAATGTGAACTAGCATGATGTTATATCAGGAGGCAATCAAATGACCCATATTGGGTAGGGTCATCCACTTATCGTATGAGGCAAAAGTGTCAAAACATGATAAAGTTTATAACAATTCCTCAACACTCTTTATAGATCCATATAAACTCATATAATCACCTTGAAATTGATTAAACTTTTCAATTAAATCTTGTTGCACCTATACCCAACCATGTATTTCTAATCTAAACAATCTAGCAATAAAACAAAATCATAATGTCCATCCGCCTCAACTTTAATGATGCTTTGTATATATAGATATAACTCCATTAGCAAACCATATAAATATTTTTAGTTTATCATTGGGTCGGTGAATAGGAAGTTTAGCGATCTGTGTCATTGGTTTCATTGAATTTATAGTGGTTGAAGGTGATGTACTATCTTGAGTTGATAACATAATCTTTCAGTGTGACGAGTCATGTTGTGTAAAGGTATTTGAATTTATTGCTTTGCTACCTTTTGGCTTAGCCATCTCTAATAGTGGCATTAAGGCAATTGTGGATAGATCACCAAGTTCTCACAATTTTTTTTCATGGCCAACTTACTAAACTCATCACATTTATTGAAGTATTTTATAATTTGATCAACCTCAAATTGGATGGTTAGCTCTTCAGATATTGCATTATCTTGACTTTTCATTAAATCCAACTCCTTCCAATACAAATACACTCTAAATAAAAAAACTGAACTTCCTACCCTTATATGCTCTACAATTTCATAAGCACAAGGTAATCTATGCATCCTTCTGATCATGCAACCATAAGTATTTGCATCATTCCTAAAATGATTAGCTCACTTTACCTTTATTAATATTATATTCAGTGCGCTCTTAGATACCATACCTTGTAACTCTTTGAACAATGAAGGCTTGAAATTATACTTGACAAAGGTAAGATTTTGCTCAAATGAAACCTTGATCTCTATATGTTGGAGCTTAATAAGTGCATTGACTATCTTTCATGATGATTCAAAAACCCTTTGAGATGATCCAAGGTGCCTTTTTAATTTCGAAGTGCATTATCAACCCTAAACGAAATAATAAAGGTATATTAATGATTTGATATGAAACACTAAAAGCCATAAATAATCTTAACGAAGCAACATAACTCATATCTATTTATTGTAACATTTTCAAAATGAATTATTTTATCCGTTCAAGCAACAATAAACTTGCCCTTATACTTTGCAAACCATTGATCTTTTACATACTTTAATGCACTTGAATAAGTTGGTTAATCATTTTCTAACAAGTTTGTATACCTTTGTACTCATCATAAGTTGATAAATATACCAGTACACTCCAACCGAACATGAATACCTCATATTTCTCCTTTCACTAAAAAAACTTCTTACAATTGGCAAGCATATTTCTATTGATATGTAATCTATAAAGAAGATTGATCGTTATCGAAAACACTACCTCTATGGCATTCATTAATGCTAACTCTCTATCAGTAACAATAACATTAAAAATTTATCAGTAGGCATAAAATCTTTTAACTAATCCAGTGCCCTAATGTAATTCTTAGAATCCTCAGTTTTCTTGTATACAAATGCAACAGAAAATATCATCTCAATAAAAATCATACCAATAATTGCAAGCAGTGGCATACGGTACCTATTCATTTTATAAGTGCACTCTATAATCAGGACATTTGGGAAGACTTGCAATAGCTCTAAACCAGTAAGATGAGCCAAAAACAAGTCTTCTACACAGTCACTTGACTCGTCAGTCCTATACCACTTTAAGTATTAACAATCACTCAACTTCTTCATTACTTATTGCATTTGTGATTTATCAACTTTCTCAACATATTTGTGTCTTTGATGTTCATTATATATTATCTTTATAGTGCTGACATTCTTCTAATCATGTTGTTTTATAGTTAACAATATGTTTTTGGATCTGACCATACTATTTGACATATCAATAACTAATCTTTTTTTTTTCAATTAATCGACCTACAAATGAATGTTCTTTTTATTGGTAGATGAGTGTGAAATCCATAAACTACTTTCATGCCCTATTCATCATCCATTATCAACTTAATCTCATGTAACTCAAATGGGCAACCACACTTTTTTATTCCCATTCTCTTACGTTGCTTTTCTTATACATTGCCCTTATTTTTAAGCTGACTATAATTTTCATTTCATTCACATGCCAATCTTATTCTAGGTTTTCTTGAGTATCTAGTCTTAGAGTTTTTAATCATAATCATGAAACCTTGATCTTTTTCAATAGATCGAGCCAATGAAATGAAAACTTCTTTACTGTAAAATATTTATATAATATTTTAAACTTATTACATCTATACAAACTAACATTCTATGCTTCTATGCCTTTCAATAACACTAAGCATCAAAAAAATAATCTTACCTATTTTGTAGCAAATGAATTTATGCAATCATATTTAGTATCTAAATTGTCTGATGATTGATTCCATTCTATCAGTGCAGTTTTTAAATTGATTTATATATCACAATATGTTAAAAATGTTATTAGAAGAAATATACAAATTGTTGAAAATTATATTGTATTCCGTTTTATAGAGAAGTCTAACCCCCTGCTCATGGGTATGAATGAATTATGAGAGACAGAACTCTCTACTGTATAGAACCTAAATAGAAGTTAATATGTTTACTTGCTAGGGCAACACACTCAATCCAAAGCCAGAAACCTTTAAATCTCCATAAGAGTCAAGAATAAGATTTTTAGGCTATATATTACAGAGGAAGACAAAACGTTGTCAAGATTAAACAATGGATTTATGAAATTAGTGCTTTTCAAAGATATTGAATTCAAAGAGGGAGGGGCAATACTGAAGTCAGCCGACGCACTTGGATGGAGAGAGAGAATGGTAAGGTGGTAAGGAGAGGCAGAGGAGGAAGGGGGAAGGGAGAATGGGAGAGTGGGAAAGGGGAGGGGAAAAGGAATTAGGGATTTAGGAAAGAAATTGGGGAAAATTTTGAATTGCCTAAGGGAGGATTTGAAATTCTTTTGGTTTGTTGGTAATATTAAATTTTAAAAAAAAAAATTAATTTTTACCGACAGTTTTAACAATGGAATTTCAATCGATACTATTAAATTTTTTTATCAATAAATTTTTATGTCGATAAATCCGTCAATACTTTTTAGTGATAGATTTATCAATAAAAAAATCTGTTGGTAAAATTAACGGCAATTCATGCTACACTTTTAGCTATGGATTACCAACGGATTTAATTTTGTCGGTAAAATTTTTTTTTTTTTAAATTCTGTCAATAATTCGTTGATAATTAACGATAACAAAATTCTGTTGATAATAAACAAAATTCTAATAGTGATGTGCAACAAATAAACAAAAAGTTTGAACCTCCTAAATTTAATAGTTTTTTCTTTCGTCATATCCTAAATTTAATAGTTAGAGCTAGATATAATTTAAAGAAATAAGCAAGTTCAATAGTTGACAATGTTGTATTGGATAGGGATGTGCACAGTTTGGTTAATTAATTGATCGATATGAATTTATTGGATAATTTAGTTGGTGATAAAAAAGTATTTTTGCTTATTATCAAAAGAGATTATTTAAATATTTGATTATTGAATAATTTTATTTAATATTCTAAAAATAATTGAATTATTCAAGATTTAATTGAATTTAGTGAAACGATTGTTAAATCAAACCCACAATCATCATCTAAAGAAAAAAAAATAAAAAAAATAAAAAATTATACACATAAAAACCGAGAATTAATATGGTTAAATACCTTTACATGTCTTTATAAATGAGAGAAAATATTCATCTATTATAAAAAATTACAATTATATCAATTTTAACAAATATTTTCAAACTCAAACAATTACAATTCAAACATATCTAACTATAAGCATTCTTACTTAATTTTTAATAATCTAAAACCAAACATTTATACCTACGAGCATTCTTCCTTAGCTCCATAGGATGTTACACATCAAACCCTTTAAACCCTAATAATGAAATTTGGATTGAATAATTTTCATTATTTATTTATTTTGGTATTATTTAGTTGCAGTAATCGAAGGTGATAATGATACTCGAACTGAGTTCGAGGGGAAGGAAGAGTTTCTAAAACTGTTTTCAAATCGTCCCGTGAAACTAAAACTGAAATAATTATTGCATTAAGATTAATTCTATTGAAATCAAATTGTTTTCAGATGCTACCAAAGAGCTTGTCAAGTTGCTCAAAACTGATGACGTAGTTGAATTTGCTTCATCTCTATGTCCGAACTTCTCCTTCCTTATTGGAGCTTCTAGAAGCTTGGAAGCTTCCACAAGGGAAACTGGAATGCCCTATGTTTTGTCAATGATTTATGTCATTTTGAGTCATCCTGTGTGGAGAAGATATAATGAAAAATTGGGTAGTATGCTTTGATAAGTTTGCTAGATTGATTGATTGTTGATCAGAAGTTGAAAGATGTGACCTCAAAGTCTAAAATTTAAATTTCAGTACTACCATCATCAAACTACGATCTCTTTGTATAAAAAAAAAAAAAAATTGAAAAAAGTTTATAAGAAACTGAATAGTACAGAAGGGATGCGTCAAAATGCTGCACTTCGTTTCTGAACCTTGCGTACCAATACGATCCTCGGCACTAAAAATAGTAAATGAATGCCCAAAAAATGAGGACATCAGTAAGAATAAGCCCCACCACATCAAAAACAAACTTGGGAGCAAATAATCCCCACACCTGCATGGAAAGAAAAAGGCAGATTTTCTTGGGTGTCAAATATGGTCAGATTGGTATTAATAGGAACAACGTTACAACGAAAAGTCTTTTGTACCATTAGATGCCGCCTTTGGACGGCGACGCAAAGTATAGTGGCAGTGGCTGTAGTAGCCGTAATGAGTCCGTACATCATAAGTATCTAAAACAAGAACGAACAATCATTATCATTTGCTTCTGATCAGCATAAAGAATTAATTGGGATAGCAATCAGATATACCCAATTCTGTACAAAGGAGTAAGATTTAATAATTTCGCATAGATATAATTTCCTAAAATAAGATGAGAATTGAGTGCATACATCAAAATCATGTGCTAAAAATAAAGACAATTTACTCATCTTTGTCTCATTGCATCCCTATATACCAGACACATCTTTAGGAATATAGTAACCTTAGTAAAAAGACTTACCCGAAATAACTTCATAGAAGAGACACTTCGACTGCGGCCGGTCTGATTGAACAGAGATGGGCATGCAACAAAAAGTGGCAGCCCAAATACAGAAAGGATATGAGAAAATCCAAATGTATCAATTGCAAGAAGGATAGCTTGTCGTACAAGAATGAACTCATCAAACCTGAAAATGTAAGGAGGGTCAATAAATACATCTCTTTGGTAAAAAAGCTATACATCGTTGCATGATTCTATTAAAAAGAATGCCGCATACTATAATGGGAAATCAGCCACCTATGAATTTTGTGACCAAGAAAGATATAAAAGCGATCATCGAAGCCAAGTTGCTTATTCTTTAAAGAATTTTGTTGGCAGGTTAGTTCTGGGATGGAAGATGCAAAAAATTCACACATAATAAAAGACTCACCCAATAAATGCAGCACCATATCGCAGGCCATCAAAAGCACACCTGAAGAAAGATTTATTACAGATTCAGGAACAGTTGCTTCTACTAGTAAAGTTCTTTACATGGATACACATCACACACACAGTAACAATAAAATTAGGGAAAAAGTAAATCGACCACTCGAAGAAGGATCTACCTCTAACATAAGAACAGAATTAGCCAACTAATGAACCCAAGAATGTCAATACCAAACATGTTTGGCACACATGGAGTTACATTCATCTTACCAGTGACCAGTTGCAAAAAACAGACACACAGCTAACAGATTCCACTGCACAATAGGTAGAGGATCCAAAATTGAAATTCCTGGAGCTCCATCAACAGTATGCTGCTCTATTCCTTCAAGCCTCATTATGCAATAACCTGTAAAAAGGAATGCTAAAATGTAAGTCATCATTTAGAAGCATGCACTGGTACAAGGTCATGAAAATAAAAAATCTGATAATCTTTATCCAGTCAAATAGAACTCCATAGTCTGGCAAGGCAAAAAATAAATCAAAACCAAATGTGCAGCCCAGGTAAATACTACAGCAAGCAAAAAGCACCTGCTACTATGGATCCTAATGCAACCAAGGGACCTTGTTTTCCCAGGAGAATAATAACGGTTGAACTGCATGCAGATAAAATAGGTATCATTTTAACAAACAAGCTTCCCTTGTAGTTCGACGTTTCCTTATTGCTGAAGAGCAGAACAAATGCCAACAATGACAGCTGAATAAGTCCAATAGCATAAATTGTCCGAGGGATGTAATTTTTTTCAATTCCTTTAAGCAGAAGGGCCAGATCCAGTACGTTGCTTTCAGTGGCCCAATGCAATGCTATGAGCAAATAGCATAAAATTGTTCCCATGATAACATACTCCGGAATTCCCCAACAACAGCAGCTAGAAATGGCCTTGTAAAGAAAGTATCCTAATATTATTAATGCAAGAATTGGAACAGTTTCAGCCATATATGTCCACACCGGTTGGCTTATAGAAATCCCAAGCATCCATGCAGAGGATACATTCAGGAACTGAGAAGTGGCAGCTTGCTTAGACAGCCCAGCTTCAATGGCAATCCTAAGAATGAATGTGGAAAGAAGAAAAATAGTTGCCTGGGTACATTCAAGACAAATTAGCAACATGAAAGTAATTTTCTTAAATTGATTTCTTACAGATTTACAGCACAGGGAAAAGAGGGAGAGAAAAGAGGGATATGAGTGTGTACTTAAAACTTATTTAACATTCAAGGAGTGCAATACTCACTTCAAGTAGCATCTCCTTCTTTATGAAAGAATAACGTAATGTTATGATGCCAGTTGTGGCCAAAAGGAAATTTGCAACTTTCCCCTCTCCCACTGATCTCAAGTAAGAAAGAAAAGATAGTGTGAATGTCAGCAACAAGAATGAAAAGTGCTTGCATGTAATAACCAAATATTAGATTCAGGAACTTACAAATGAAACTATTTGAAAGTAGGCTGCATGCACGTATCACCACTATAAAGGAAGCAAACATTAACCCAAAGGAAATTCCAGAACCTTTGGATGAAAGAAGAGAGACACCATATGACTTATTCACCTTCTTAATGGCAAGGAAATGAATATATAATGATAATAACATAATCCCAATACCAGTGCCCATCATCTTTAAATTAAACTCAGTCCACTTTGAGCGAGCTAGCTCAGCAACATAAGAAAGAAAATTAAAATAGGCAACTATTTGCCTTTTAAGATCTGGCAATGATGCATTGTAACTTTCATTTTTGTACAACAATAAATTCTTAGTATATAACCAATTCTCCTCTGCTTTGGCATATAAATCTGATATGTGGAATATGTCTTCAGAGGAAAATCCAATAACTGATAAAGCCGAATAGACATCAATATATCTTTTCACCTGCACAAGAAGAATTTATATGAGAGTGGAAACGAATAGAGTGACCAAGAAGAGTGCCTCTAACAAATAATATATCATGTTGTACCTTCAGCTATGTCTTATCATAATCCCTATATTTCTGATTGCTACTGTTATCTTATCAAGCAATGTATAGTTAATAAAAAATTGTACTTGTTTTTTTAAAGAAAAATATAGTGTACAAACTTCTCATTTAGGTTGATGCCCATAAGCCCAAGACCAAGACCCAAGAAAAAAAACAATACCTGCCATGAATTGATGCAGAGGACATTAACATAATTTTGCATCCATTCTTCCAACTTTATTTGATCCTGAGCCTTACCCATTTCATTGTCCTCCAAGTTCCATGTACCCACAGCTAGAGCATATAACTCAGGATTAACACGTCCAATGCTGCAAAAAGAGTGGGGAAGTGAATCAATAGCATGGCACTTTTGATGGAAAATTTGTTGGAACTATGAAAAGTAAAAAGAACATTACAACCCAATGCAGATGAGCATACTTGATGTCAATAGGATGTAACCATAAATCAAGACATGCATTTAAGTATACAGAGACTTCACAGCTCCCAAATATCATAAAGCATAAGCAAGATGAAAAGCCATTGTCAAAAACAATCAGTTTCCGCAATCTATCTTTTAAGGGAAAAAAAAAAACAACAAAAATGTGTTGACAGAAGGCAACTTCATGTGAAATAGAAGTTTGTTGCACTGGAAGCCTTCTTTTGTTCCACTCATAGCCACTGTCTCCTGCAATGATAAAATCCCGAGGATGCAAAAGAAAAAAAGACTGTCTTCGGAAAAAGATGCGTAAGTTTTTTGCCTAATTTTTATGAAGAGATGAGTAACAGCTTTTTCCTGAAATTTTCTGTACAAAAAATTGATAATTGCATTTAGTTAATTAGCCAATAGAAAATTAAACATCAGGGGCATTCCACTAACATGCTGAGGTAGCAATAAAGACAATGTATCAGAGGAAAACAGCAGAAAGAAAAATACCTTGCCTTTTTGGGACATATATAGAAGGTCAATCCCGAGGGTATTTTACATAATATTATTCCAACACAACGGACAAGATTCATATATTTAGGGGTCATAAAATGACTCTAAAAGAAGTCCAAGAAATTAAATGTTAAAACATAATAAAACAACAAATGCTGACAAAAACAGGGAAAAAATCTAAAAAATATAGAGGATAATTGAAAGAATGCTTACACGGCACCTTCCAAAAGGAAAGGGGACACCAAGCAGTGACGACACTGTTACTGCAAAATCCAGCTGCAAGAGGCGACGTGACTTAAATTTTGTTTTAAAAGAAAAGAATCAAAGGCAAGTGATCAGAGACTGCAAAAAGTAATAAAAGACCATTCTAACCTGTTGAATGGAGCTGATGCATATATTATTGTTAGCCTGCAACTGAAGGATGAAAATGAGAAAAGAAAAAAACTCTGGCTCATTAGAATGATACATAAATGGTCTAAAACTTTATAAAATTGTTAACACCTCACAAAGTTTTGTCTCTTAATAAATGATGAGGTTTGCAGAATCCTAATATAAAATTATAGTCAAGACCCCTGATAAAAAATTACAGCTAAGGCTTTCTCTAATGTTAATGTCTTATGTCATTTTCTCCTTCCCTTTTTCCATGGTTATCAACAAGCCAGAGAAAAGCAGCCTAAGAAAAAGGATAACATCTCAACTCTACCTAGAAGCTAACAATATATATATATATATATATATATATATATACGCAAAATTGAAAGAGACAGGAAATACCAAAATCTACCTTACAAGATGAAGAATCAAATTCAGATGGCACAGAAGGCAAATCTTTAAAACTCATAGCAAATATTGATGTTTCAACCTGCATGATGGTTCGAGTTAAAAGACTGAAAAACCAAATAATAAAATAAAATTTCTATCTAGTACAGATCAGGATAAGCATCAGACCTCCTCAGCACTTCCTCCTCCATGATCCCCATTTAAGGTTTGCCCATGGTCACCCATTACAAGAAGTAAAGTATTCTCATGTAACTTGCCAGGTCCAGACTGCTTTTGGAGTACTTCAATTACTTTCTGAAGCCAACAAGACGTCAGGCAGAAACATATAAGATTAAAAAATAAATGGACTCTTAGGAAACAACAGAGGGATAAAAATGAAAGTAAACATAAGTTTCTTGCCTACAAAAATATGTTCCACGTCAAGCATCTTGAAAAATAAAACAAGCATAATAATTGCAAAAATAAGTTCTCAATAGAAAATTTTGCACAACAGGTAGGTTTGGGTTGGGAATGTTTATTATCAAAAAAATCTCGTAGAAGTGAAGTCAAAAGACTTTATAGAATAAAGAAGGATGGATAATTCACGGAAGCAAGATGCCAATAATAGTAAATAATTTGAACGCAGCACTCAGTTCTATTACTTCAAGAAATTACCTCTAAAATTGCATTGTACTGCTCCAACTTTTCAATCATTGGAGTGGAATCAACACCATAGATGTGCCCTGCATGATCCTGACACATAAAAGTTCATAAAATCCAAATTTGCAACATAGCCACTTAAACTGTAATTTTAGAAACATGAGAAGCATCTACAGCAGCTTTCAATCAAGACATTTGAATCAAAAGTTGAATCAAACAATGAGAACATATCATTTGGCAACACTTGATATATTCCAATTTTAATATCAATTTTAATATTGACTTAGATTTCAGTAAGAATAACATAACACTTAGCTCGAGCAGGCAATAAGGTAGAGGAAAATAGCTCCGCACAAAGAATTAGAAAAAAAAAAGTGCAAGTATACGACTATCTAATATCAATTCAAATAAAGCATTTAATCATACCACACCAAGAAAATGCGCAATAAGGACATCCCAGTCTTGTTCATCCAGTGACGGAAGAAGGTGCTCAATGCATCCATTATCTACCTGAATAAAAGAAAAAAGGTGTCATATATCGCAGCAATTAGAATACAATATATCACAGCAATTAGAATACAAATAGAGTGTGTCATAATGAATTGACCATTTAAAAACATTGCATACCGTATCAAGATCTTTAACATTAAAAGAAGGGTAAGGATAAGATTTGTTAAAATGATTTGGAAACAATTGTGTCCATGTGTCGTCTCCCATCATTACTACTCTCTTCCCATTTTGAATCAACTGAATAAAGAATAAACAAAACCAACATTAGAATGACAAACAACATTAACATATTTAGTATTTCATTTGGTTATTACTTTTGCTACTTAAATTTTGCCTCCCTAAAAGGAAAGGAAAAAGGTAGAAAGTCAAAGTGTAAAACAATAATCGACTAATTAAGTTGAAGAAAAAAAAAAACTAAAATCCAAGACTGTTCCAACATAATTGTTCTATATAAAGGCAGAATCATATAATTAAAAAAAAAAAAAAAGAAAGAAATGCGCATTTATATTCAAAGCCCACCTTTTGTTTTTTACTTTCATAAGCAAAAAGAGTAACGATGAAACAAATGGGCATAAAATAAAGAGAGAGAGGAATTGGAAAACGCACACCTGATTAATGAAATTATCTTCAACAATTGCAGGAGCACCAAAGCTATTCCCAACATCAATAAAAGTAGGGAGTGCCCCTGTTGTCAATCCCTGAACCATCAATAAAAGAAAATTCATTAATGGCTATTTCCAGAAGAAAAAAAATAACAATGTAAAAAAAAAAAAGAAGAAGAAGAAACCTTCAAACGTTGCAAACTGGTAGTTGGGGGATCAGCAACAGCTTTAAAAATCTTAGCTGAGGAAGGCTTCTCTAAAGCCACTCTCTGTAACACTTTCAATTTGTCCATCCAAGGGTGTTTTTGTTCAAAAAAGGAACTTGGAGCTACGAAATCAAAACGCAGCGCGTCGAGAACGATGATGATGAGACGGTCAACGACAGGCTTGGTCCAACAAGAAGAAGAAGAAAGGCAAGGAGATTCAGAAAGATCGGAGCAGTTGCTGGAATGGGGAAGTTCAGTTCGGGTTAAGAGAAAGCCTTTGGTAAAGATTAAAATGGCTATGATGTGAAGGAACATAATCAGGACCGTCCATTTTCCTAGTCTCCACCATCCCCGCATTGTTCCTTTTTACTTTTGACGCAGCTGATTTGAAAAGAAAGTAATGTTGGGAATAAAAAGAGGAGGAAACGATGATGGAAAAAAGGCCGGCGGCGGCTGAGGGAAACTGCGATGAGAAGAAAGGAGGTTGGTGATGACGACGGCAGTAGCGGTAGCTGGCAGCGGCTAGAAGTTCTTTCAGCTTTTCGTTGTTTGGGCTAAATCTTTCGGATGTTTTTAGTTTGTGTAAGTTGGGGTTTAGGTTTTGGTTCTTGTGACCTGTTGAACCTGTCGTAGCCTACTCTATTCGAAACTTTTTTATGATTACCTTTTTTTTTTTTTAAATTAGAACTTTACTCTTCTTGTCAAATTAACCATGTTTATGTTTTGAGAAATGAAGATTAAATAATTGAATATAGCGAGGATATAATTTATAATTATTATAGTATAGTTAATTAATTATAATTTAATATTATATAAAGTTTATAAAAAATTATGTAATATTCATATTTTTAAATGATAAAATTTTATATAATTTTTTTTTTACGGTTGATTAATTATAATATTGTAATACACAGAATCATAATTGAAATACTCTCGATAAATATGATATTTGTTAGCTCAAAAAAATAATTAAAAAGTTAATGAATTGTTTTGATTCCATAATTTTTTAAATTAAATTTCAATAAATATTTATAGGAAAATAAAACTATAAAAAATATTTATGAAAATTTAAACATAACTAAATTTGAGATTAAATAAAAAAAATAAAAAAATCAAATACAATAATTTATAAAAATACATACTTCTCCAAAGACACTTATATCATCTTCTTTACACTATATTTAGATTAGGATAATGGGTGGGAAAGAAAATTAAAGAAAGAAAATGGAGAAACTTTTTCCTTGTTTGGGTATCATAAAAATTTGAAAAAGGGATTCCGTTCCCTCAAATTCCTTCAAATTTTTTTTCCGTGAAAGTAACGATATTATGGATAGCAACTGTTTACAAACATCCTTTATACAAGCAACAGTAGACAATTGTGAACATAAGATCTGCTTAAAGAAACTTTAATCCACCAATTATCTCTTCTATATTAGTTAATGAGGCGTTGGTAGCCCATCTCTACTCAAAATCCCAACCAATGGTGATGAAGGTTGCCTAAGCCAACCTATTTTTGACTGTCTGGCTACCTAATTTGCAGCCTTATTGGCTTGTCCCTTAATCAATGCAAACTTCTTTTCCTGTATATCTTCTCATAACTGCATAACATCCTGTAGTATAGGCCTAAGCCTCAAATTTTGCATTTCCTTTACCATGTTTAAGTTTTTAAATAGAACTTTTGAATCTATCTCTATTATTACCTTTTGAAACTTATTTTCAACAATCATTTCCACCCCTGTTTTAAGCGTTATTGCTTCTGTTGAGAGAGTAGAATCTTCCCTGCACCTCCAACAAACTAACCCCTATCATTCCTTATAACCATCCCAATACCTAGGTTTCCAGTTTTTTGACAAAAGGCTCCATCACAGTTCACTTTCAGCCAACCTTCCTCTGGGCATAACTACTTTACTTGATTGTCTATGTTTAAGAACGTATTCCTTTTTATTGTCTCCTCCTCTTCCACATTTTGACTGAACTAAAAAATGGCATTCTTTGCCTTTGAGATAGCAAACTTTACACCCAACTCTTTTGTTCTGATGTTTACCTCACACCTGTTGTTCTAATGCTTACTTGATATGCATGGTGGGTGAAACTCCTAGAGAATGGACTACATGGCTGTCTTTGGCAAAATGGTGGTATAATACCAGCCATCATTCAGCTATTAACTCCATTCCTTATGAAGTGGTGTATGGGTAACCTCCTCCATTCTATTTGCCATACTTAGCAGGAGATTCAATTGTAAAAACAGTAGATAGGAGCTTGCAAGCTAGATAGTTTGTAATTTAAATGATGAAGTTCTACTTGTCCAGAGCTCAAATAAGGATGAAGAGCATGGCTAAAAAAAAAAGAGTGATAGGGAGTTCGAGATGGGAGATCTGGTATATGTCAAGTTACAGCCTTATAGACAGCAAACAGTGAAGAACGGGAGCTGTAACAAACTTGTTGATAAATATTTTGGACCCTATAGAGTCTTGGAGAAGATCGGTCAGATTGCATATAGGTTACAGTTGCCTAGTAATTCCAAAATCCACCTCACATTTCATGTTTCACAATTAAAGAAACATGTTGGCAGATTAATGGTGCAATCCAGTTTACCTGCTGTGGATGATGATGGATCAATGATGAAGGAGCCAACTAAGATCTTGGCTAGAAGAATGGTTAAGAGGGGAAACAGAGCCGTTACTGAAGTCTTAGTTGAATGGACCAATTCTTTTCCTGAAGATGCTACTTGGGAGATGTTGTTTGAATTGCAAAAGAAGTTTCTCGCATTTGAACCTTGAGGACAAGGATCATCTCCATGGAAGGAGTACTGTTGTAGACCAAAAATAATTGAATATGGATTTGGGTTACTTTTTATTACCATTGGACTTTATTTTTTTGTAAGGCTTAAGTTGAGCTTGGCCCATCTATTATGCATAGCTATCAATACTGTTAGGAGGAGGAAAGAGAATGTATCTTGTCATCAGAGATTCCAAGAATGTAGCAACTGCCTGGTTACTAGCTAAAAAACAGAATGAGGAAAGAAATACTGTTATTCTGGAGAACTGAATTAACATCCCTTCTCTTTACTGCTCATCTCTTGTTCTTCTTCTTTTTCCCCCTTCTTCTACTATATTTTTTTCTTGTTCTGTTATCTTTAGAATTAACTAGCACCAACTTCATCATGTGTGTTCCTAAAACAAACTAAGAAAAAATTATAACATAACAAAGCATATCCAAATCAAAACCCTTTACAAAACTGCATATTTGGATTAGGGATTGATATAAATCTAAAAAATTGACAAAAACTTTTGGATTTTAAAATATATTTTGTTTAAAAATTGCATATTTGTCACACTACTTTGGTTTTGTTCCCCATCTCGTTGATGCCACCATGAACAACATGTTTTTTGTATTTAAGTTAATTCCCATCCCATAAAAAGATAGAGTAAACACCATGAATACAATATTTACATAATACTTGTAGTGATTTTTTTTCTATGTTTGTTAGAATTCATCAATAATTTTTTAAATTAAAAAAAAAAAGAAATATAGCAGTACCTCGATGTTATGTTAATGCTGAAATCTTATTAATGAAATTTTACTCCTTCAACCCTAGCAAGTAAGAGAAGGAATAGATTTCCAGATTTTGTTTTTAAAAGAGAAAGATTGAATTTAATGAGAGAGAAAAAGAAGGGTTTTAACTTGTAGTGAGTGTAGGTACTAATTTTGTCTAATTTTATTTTAACTTAAATATAATTTTTTTATTATTATTATTATTATTATTATTATTATTATTAATTAATTAATTAATTAATTAATTAATCTTTTAAAAAAATAAAAAAGTAAAAAAAAAGTCAAAGAAAATTTTTGGTTTCAACTTTAGTAGCTGAAATCAAGCTGCCAAAATTTTTTTTGTTTTTTTAGACATTACTTAACTTGGTAGTATAAAATTTGATCATCAAAGTCATCAGACAGATCTTCAAATTTTTTCACAAAAAGATCTTAAGGAATCTGGAATTTGAATTCCAAAAGCTCCATAAATAGAACTAATTTTTGTAAAACATAAAAAGAGAGAAAAAAGAGGGAAATACAATAAAAAGGAAAAAGGAAAAATTGAAAAAAACAACACCAAAGGAAGTCTAGGGGTTTTTCCCCCCCCAAAAAAAAAAAAAGACAAGAAACACACACAAGCAAAAAATATCAAAAATCACAATCCTCTTTGACAGAGGAATCAACAGTAAACACAAAAAAAAAATTTAAAAACAAGAAAAGACCTTCTAAGAATGAAATTCTCAATCTAGGAGGTTGGAGTTTTTTTTTTTTTTTTTACAACTCTAGTTTTGAAAAAGTGTTTAAAACAAAAAGGATTAATTTGGGATTTTTTAAAAAATTTTTTAAAAAATTTTGGTTCATCAGATTCTAAAAAGCTTTGAATCTTCTAGTGACCTTTGAAGTTTTCGATGACCAAAATCTGAGTACATCGTTGGAATTTGAGAAATTTTAAATTTTTTGAGACCATTGAAGATTCCGACCACCGATATACGATGACGAGCTATCAAAATTTGGGTTGCCACGACAGTCGGTGAAAAAGATAAATTTTTAGAGAGAGAGGCTTTGAAGGGTAAAGAGAAGGGGAATAAAGGAAAATTTTTTTTAAAAAAAAGAAAAAGGCCTATTTATAGGCCTCCAAAATAACTGTTTTGGGTGTCTAACTAGCGCCTAAACTTGTGTAGGATTCACACATTAACCTGCGCTCCAACCCGACACATTTGGTAGGTTTTTCCTTTCCTTTTCTTTTTATTTTCTGTTTTGATTTTTATTTTTTTAATTTTGTGTTGATTTTTATTTTATTTTTATGATATTATTGTTATTTTATATTATTACTAGTAATAATTCTTTTAGAAATAAATAAATAAAATGAAAAACAGAACTAAAATAAAATATGGACCTAAAAAATATAATATGAAAAAAAATTAATAATAATAATAACTATTTAAAAAAATTTATCACAAGCAAAAATGTTATTTAAATTTCACCAAGGTGTTGGGATAATTTAAAAATAATTTTTGCTAGAAAATGATAATAAAATTATAAAAAAGATAAATAAAATAAAAAATGATAACTTATTTAAATGAATCTGTTAAATATAATTTTTAAAAAGTTTGGTTTACTTTAATTATTGCAAATAAAAATAATTTTTTAGATTTCACCATAGAGTTGGAATAATCCAAAATTATTTTTACTAGAATAAAGGTTTATTTAAACAATATAAAATAATAAAAAATTAAAATGAAACAATAATAATAATTGATATTTTGATTTTTTTTAAAAAAATATATAATTTTAAAAAAAATTAAAAGAATTTGATTTTCTTTAATACAAGTAAAAGATTAATATTTTTAGATTTTACCGTGAGTTGAGATAATCTAAAAGTTTTTTAAAATAATATAATAAAAAGATAAAAACAACAAACAATAAATAATAACAAAAAATAATCATAATAAAAATTAAATAATTAGTTAATCAAATCCCTTAATTATCATAAAAAAATATTTTATTTAGGATCTTGTTAGAAAGTTAGGATAATTCTAAAATTTATTTAAAATTTTTAGAATTTCGTCGAAGAATCAGGATAATGTTAAAATTTATTTAATAAATTTTGAAAACTTATCAAAGAGTCGAGATGTTCATAAAATCATTTTATTAAATAACTAAAATATCTTATGGCAAGATTTTGAGAATTTTGTGAATAGTCAATTTTCTCGAAATATTTTTTAAAATAAAAATTTTCTATAAATTCCATCAAAGTGTTAAAAAATTTATAGAATACAAAATAATAATAGTAACATTAATTTCACAACAAAAAATGTTTTTTATAAATAAATTTAAGAAAATTAAATTTAAATATAAAAAGACCATATATTCAAAATTAAAGGATTACACATGTTTAATTGGTACCATTTTTTGAATGAGCAACGTGAGAGTGTTAATACCTTCTTCCACTTGAAATCGTACTTTCAAACCCAACCTTGATTTCGCAAATCTAAACTTCTTTTAGTAAATCTTAATTAAGTTTAAGATTTTTATTAAAAGATGATATTTTTGGGTGGCTAATCATATCCTATAAGAAAAAAGATTTGTGGCAACTTTGAAATTTTTTTCCAAGTTTAGTGATCGAGTTTCCCATGGATGAAAAATCGTTATGGCAGTGAAACTAGTAAGGGTATTAGATTTTTCGGTTCTATCTTTTCTTATTTTAATGATTAAGCTAAATAAATAAAAGGTTTAATAAAAGAAAATTGGGTTAAAGTGGCAAAATGTAGCTGATGTGGCATTGAGACTAATTAGATTAATAGACTAACTCCATTTAACTGTCAAATGGGGTAAAATAACATTTTGAAACCAGAAGGTGATTTGTATCTTATTCTATTTTATATAGGGGTTTGTGTATTTCACCCCATAAATCAATACATATAATCATAAAAAAAAAACTAATGTACCAATAAAAAAGATCAAATTAGTGTCTTAAGTCACATAATCAATATTGTTTGCCTTATCATTTGTCAAGTCAAGTAGTATATTCTATAAAATTAATCTTATAATAAGTTTTTAAAAGATATTTGGTTTCTTATAATTAAAATCATTATACATTATTTTATTGTTCAGCTTAATATTAAAAAATTAATTTGATATATTATATAATATTTTACAAAAAGTTATAAATAAAAAAATTATAATGAATCATTTTTTTCCTTTCCACTTCTTAACCAAACAATGGTTCTTAAGATTCATTTCATTTATTAATTTTAGCTATTCAAGCAAAGTGTGCATGTATTTTTTTTCTTTAAAAAATCTTTCTTTTCTTTCCTTTTCTTTCTTTTCCTTTCATTTACTAATATCTATCCAAACATACATTTAGCTTTTTTTTACCAAAGAGTTCAATCCACTATAACTTCAATCTTACAAAGTACATTTTGGAGGCTAAGTTGTAACATTCATAATCTCTAACTTCCAAAAGCTAAAGTATAACTCCTAAATCTTACCTTTAAACCCTAATGTGAGTTTTTACCAAAACTCATAAAAATATTCAAGAGGATACCTCACTCCTAGATACCAAATAAGCTTTACATTTTACAAGTGATTTTTGCAAGTTAAAAATACCTCTCCAAAGTTTGAGTATTTGCTAATTTAGTACAATAAGAGACAAAGTAAAAATGAATAATGATTGGATACAAAAATTGAAAAAATTGAAGCACTAAACACTTCAAAAGCTATTAAATTGTTTAAAGAAATTGAATAAATGCTCTTGGGATCGTGTCGTGTTCTCTTAATAATGTTGGAAGGACCTATTTTATAGTTAAAAACATTTTGAAGTCGTTGGGATTGAATTATTGGAGAAAAGATTCATTAGTTGCTTTTAAGAAACTAGTTGTTTTAGGATGTATGAAATAAGGAGATAGAATCAATCCCTTCAAATTGCGATTCAATTTTTTGAATGTTAGAAGGCTAACGTATCAATTTGTTTTATGTAGTGATTGATCACTTTCAACTTTATAACCAAATCGAACATTCTATTAGAAAAATGATTGATTCATTTCTTAAGGTAATTGATCCCTTTGAGCTATGGACTAATTTTAAGTATATAACATTTTAAGGGATTGATCCCTTAGTAGCACTTAGGACCTTTCTATCTTCAAAAGGATTGATTCTTTCTATGAGAAGATTAATAATCCTTTTTCAAAAACAAATTTAATCCTTGGAAATGGTTGAGTTTTGTCTAAAAATCATTTGCCCAATATTGTTCACTTGAAACTTTGTATTTTTAAGAAAGGAATTTAGTACAAAAATTGACAAAAATATTGGAAATTTAAATAATTTTGAAGTACAAGAATGACTATTTGTAACTAAAATGTTGGATTAATTCATTTTAATTTCAAAATCAATACAAAAGAATAGGTTTTATTTAATAAAAAAATGAACTTGAAAAGTTTGTATTAAATGAACCTTGTTAAAATATAGTTTAATGTTGGAAATATATATTTTTTAATTTTATTTTCTCCAAAATTTGATTTCTTAGACAAAATATTAGAGCTCAGTTCATTTTTTTCAAGAACGAAATCTCTAGTCAAGCAAAGTACATTGAATATTTTTTTTTTCTTAAAAGCAATTCTAAAATTGTATAGAGTGCAAAGAAAATAAATTTTCTTTGAATATCAATTTGAACTTGCGTTTTCAAGTAAAACAAATAGGAAATTTTTTTCTAAAACCCAATAAAGTTAGAATTTCATTAAGTCCAAAAAAAATAAATTTTCTTTAAATATCAAATGGACTTGTATTTAAACTCAAATAAATAATTTTTGAAACAATCTTTTGATTTGAGATACATAAAAATTGAGGAAAAATTTAATTTAAAAATACATTTAAAGTTTTTATTATTTCAAAACTGTTGTAGACAACTCAATTTGTCCGGGGCCTACATTTGATTTTTGTTAAAAATAAAAAATAATAAAAAAAGAAAAAATGGGAAAAATAAAAAAAAATAGGGGGTTAAATTTAGGTAGGACTAGGTTGAGGAATCTTAAGTTGGATTAAAACTCAAAAGTAAAACCCAAAAAAGATTAAAATCCCATTCTGTTTAGGGTTCTTGAATTTGAGACCCTATAAATATAGGCTTGAAAGCACACAAAAAAAAAACACAGAAAGCAAACAGAGGAAAACGTAAAAAACAGAAGCTAAAAAAGGTGTTTATGAGAGCAAAGGCAATTTAAAAATTTTAGGATTTTTTTTTGGCAGATTTTTTTTAGAAATTTTTTTTTTGAAAAATTTCCAGATTTTGACAAAATTTTTTGACATTGGTTGAATTTCCTAGCTATTTTTTCGACATCGATTGAACTTTTCGGCAAGCCTCCCAAAATTCGACACAGATTCCAGCATCGATTAAATTTTTTGACAAACTTTCGACGACCCAACCAAAATTTCAACGATGTTTTTCAAAATTCGGTGAAAGATTCAACCAAAGTTCATTCAGGTAGAGAGAGAGGAAGAGAAAAGAAGGGGGAAAAGAGAGAGGGGAAAGAAGAATTCTACTGAAAAAGCTGAGAGTTAACCTTATATACCCATCGAAAACGACATAATTTTTCATCTAAGTAAATCTCAGGATCCGCGTATTTTCTAGCTGGTGATCCGACCCGAGCGCCAACTCGTTTGACTGACCCGCTTCCAGCCAACCCTTTAATCGAGCTGATTTGCATCCCTAAGCAACACCTTCGAACCATTGTTTGTGCCTGCAGCCAAGCCGATTTAGTTGCGGACTTGAGCCGCGTCAAGGTTTTTTCTTTTCATTTATTATTATTATTATTATTATTATTATTATTATTATTATTATTGCTTATTTATTTATTGATTAAATTGAGATTATTTATTTATTCAAGTGAGCATTCCTTAATTTTTCAATGATTTTCTTAAAATAAAACTTTCAAAAAAAAAAAATATTTTTAAGAAAAAGTTGATAGCATCAATTTTTCTTGAAAATAAAAAATTGTAAAAAAAATTATTTTTAAGGAAAAGTTGAAAGTATCAATTTTCTTTCAAAATAAAATTTTCAAAAAAAATATTTTTAAGGAAAAGTTGAAAGTATCAATTTTTCTTAAAAATAAAATTTTCAAAAAAAATATTTTTAAGGAAAAATTGAAAGTATCAATTTTTCTTAAAAATAAAATTTTCAAAAAAAAATATTTTTAAGGAAAAATTGAAAGTATCAATTTTTCTTGAAAATAAAATATTAAAAAAATATATTTTTAAAGAAAACTTGAAAGTATCATTTTTTCTTGAAAATAAAATTTTCAAAAGAAATATTTTTAAGAAAAAGTTGAAAGTATCAATTTTTCTTGAAAATAAAATTTTCAAAACAAAATATTTTTAAAGAAAAGTTAAAACTATCAATTTTCTTTAAAAATAAAAAATTTTAAAAAATATATTTTTAAGAAAAAGTTGAAAGTATCGATTTTTCTTGTATAAAAGCATGAGTTTGTTTCTTAAAAAAATAAAAAAAAGATCTATATCAAAAGTCGAATATCATTTTTTTTTATTTTTTATTTTTTAAAATAATCCGATGATGGATCCTCTACAAGTGAAACAGTAGTTTTCTTATATACTTTTGAGGTGAGAAAATTTTTTTAATTTTCTACCAAAAGTATTAGGAGTCAATTAAAAATAATTTTTAATAATTAATTACTCGGTAAAGTTTTTAAGGCTAATGGATAATACGAAATCAAGTTGGTACCATTTTTTATAGGCGATGTGAGGGTACTATAACCTTTCTTACACGTAACCGTACTCCCGAACCTAGTTCTAGTTTCGTAGACATTGAATCTACCTTTTAAAGATACCTAAGCCAAACTTAAGATTTCTCTTTAAAAAAAAGACAGATTCAGTTAGGTGGCCAATCACACTTTAACAAAAAGATTGGTGGCGACTCCTTAAGTTAATGTTTAGCGATAGGTCTTCGAATCTAAATGTTATGATAGTTTGACAACTCCATTGGGGATAGTAAAGAGTCAGGCTAACAAATAAATTTGTGTTATCCAAAAAACTTAATAAAATTGAATTCTTTGTAAGAATTTTTTCTTTTTCTTTCTTTTTCATTCATTTTATTTATTTATGTTACAAACTATATCATTCATATGCATATGCATAACATGAGCTCTACACCCGAGTTTCGTCCCTCTAGGAGGGAGTAAAATACCTTTGCTTTCATGAGGTTCTAATGCCTCCACAGTTGCTAGCGAAATACTCTAACTCAAATTGAATCCTTTCTGTTGGTAGCCTGTGATGGGTGAAGTTTGGATTGTCGTACCAGTCTGTGATGGATGATGATGTAAGGAATAATTTGAGAACCTTTAGTGGTCAAAATCACCTAACCCAACATATAGTGTACATTTAAGAGGCCAACCCTAAGATAGAACCATTCCTATCCAATGATAGATATACCCCGAAGCTAGAACACAAGAAAAAATAAGTTGTGTTTATATAATCATTTTGATTGTTTGACTTTGTGCATTTACATTATCATGTCATGCATCATTTTTATTGTCATATGTAACATTGTGCATCTGCATCATTGTCATATTAGATTTCATCCATGAAAATGTAGATTTCATTTATGCATCAACATATCATACATAAAAGCATAGCATAGCATTTTTAATCATGATGCTAAAGGTTCAATGATAGCTCCACCAAGCAACCTTACTCACTAATATAATACAAGGGCTCGAGCCAAATAAATGAAATAAAAAAATTTCAATCATCTTGAGAGGATAGAAAAAGCTCAAGAGAAGCTAGAATGAGAGTTGAATAGGATTTTGGAGGCTTTGAACAAAATAAACAAGGGGAAAGGTATAGAAAAAAGTACTGTCAATAAGACCATCTATCACAAAAGGTGGATGACTTGCTATACCCTTTTGGTTTTGGGTTGCTTCAAGCTCAGTCCACACAAGGTCCACTACCATAGTAGTTTACTTATCTTGTAGGGCACACATACCCTAGAATGCCATCAGCTTCAAACTCTGGCTAACATCAGAGTTATGTAAATCATATCTTTATAGAAAAAGGCAGTAGAACTAGTTCAGGTCCCTAATTTGGACGATCCAAAAGAGAACAAAAAGTTAAAATCAAAAGGGTGTGAGTCACTAAGGGAATCAAAAGTTGACAAAAAGATTAGTATGCTGAAAAAGAAGCTGCGAGCAGTGGAATGAATTAGTTTTTATGGCTCTATGGATGCTGTTGGGCTCTATTTAGTCCTAGATATGATTATCCTCAAAAATTCAAGGTTCCAAAGTTTGAAAAGTACGATGAGACAAAATGCCCAAAGACTCACGTTATCATGTATTATCGAAAGATGACTGTCCATGCTAATAATGAGAAATTATTGATGCATGTGTTTCAAGACAGCTTTACGAGCTCTGTTGCTAGATGGTATGTCCAGCTAGATAGAACCCACATCCGTTCTTATAACGATATAACCTATGACTTTATCAGTCAATATCGACATATCATGGATTTAGCTTCTGATCATTTATCTTTACAAAATATGAAAAAAAAGATAAATGAATCCTTTAAAGAATATGCCCAAAGGTGAAGAGATATTGCTTTTCAGATGCGGTCTTTTTTTATTAAGAAAGAGATTACAGTGTTGTTCGTCAGTACCCTAAAATCTCTCTATTATGAAAAGATGATAGGGAATACAACAAAGAATTTTGTTGATATAGTGATCTCAGGTGAAATCATTAAGAATGCCATTAAAAATGATAAGTTAAAAGAAAGAGAAACCAAGAAGGCATCAGAGAAAAAAAAGACTAAAGTTTAAGCTATGAGCTTTGACAGACAGTTCAAGGGATATCAATCATATCCACAAGGTTACTCCTCATACTATTTGGCTGTGAATAATGCCTCATCCTACCCATACCAGTTAGCCCCACAACCACCTTATCTATTAACTTAATAGCCCATTTTTAGGCCCCAAGCTCTTATATACAACCTTAACATCTAACCTCTTACAAAACCTCAGATTCATCCTGCTAACTCAATAAGTGACTCACGAAAGCAATGAACTACTCGAGAAAAACTCGTATTTGATCCAATTCTCATGACTTATACGGAGTTATACCGAGAGCTCTACAATAATCACTTAATTACCCCTAGTCATTTGGAATCACTCAAGCCATCTTATCCTAAATGGTATGATTCTATAGCTCACTGTGACTACCACTATGAAATTACTAGTAATTCCACTAAAAATTATACTATTTTAAAGCATAAGGTGCAATGGTTGATCAAGGATGGAATAATAAGTTTTGATAAAAGAAGAGCAACAACACTTAATGTTAGTGGTAATCTATTGCCTAATTATAATGTCAATACTCTGAGTGAGAATTAAGAACACGTTGATCCAAAAGGGCCTGGAGAGCTACAATGAATCAGGGGGTAATATGTTGATAAAGATCCTTCACCTGATTGCACAAGGGCATAATTTTGAAAAAGATGTTTAGGCTGGTTGAAAGTTGCTTGTCATTTTAGAATTTCTTTTAGAGTAATGCTATGATTTTTTTTAGGCAATAAGATTTCATTTGTTATCATTTTAATAAAAGACAAGTCAATGCATTTCATTACATTTTCTCTTTCATTCAACCATTGTTTTATGCTTTGTCACCTTTCATAACTTTTCATTCCCATTTTCAAATTTCATATGGTGAATGTTTAGACAATGATAACAATAATCCTGGAATGTAATTTTGAGAACTCATTCACATTGATTTGAAGAGATTATTTAAGCAAAAAGAAGTCAGCTACTAGCATATGTGAAATAGATATATCTTGAAGATATACGAAGATCTATAAGCATATTTTTGTTCAATAGATGATCTTTAAGGAAAGCATTCACATTTGAGATAAAAAATGGTCATCTTTTTTCACAATTTGAAAAACCATCATTGCTACTCTTTTGAGCCTTTTATGATTTTTTTTTTCTAAAAGAATCCCGACCAATGATCATCCTTCACACTGAGAAACAATTTTTGAAAAAAAAATGGTAAAAGATCACAAAAGGTCTAAAAAAAAGAAAAGCAAAATGAAAAAAAAAAAGAGAAAAAAATGAATGCCATACATGATTTGGACAAAGTAATGAGAGTCTTTGTGTGAAGAATAAGATTAGTGAAAAAAGAAAAAATAGTGAAATGATATGGGGTAAAATGTCGAGTTGTTTCGAATGATAAAACTGATCTTTTGGTTTTGAACCCTTTAAACATATGTTTTGAGCCTATTCTATCCATTTCTTTCATGATCCCTCACCATGACCTACATTATAACCTTTAAAAGTTCATTTGGATCAAGTGTGGATACTCGAATTGAATGATCATATGTTGGATTAAGGCATGTTCGTGATGAAACAATGGAATCGTGCTGTATTGCTTTAAAGATTGAAGTGTGAGAGATATCACTAATAGATGAAAAAAGATGAAAAAAAAGAAAAAAATAAAAAAATGAAAAAAAAAAAAAAAAAAGAAAAAAAAAAGAAAGGGTGATTTGGGTAGAAAAGTTGAAAGTTTGACGGACAGCTCTAATATGGAAGGAGGTCAAAGACATCTAAAGATCTTTCAAAGCTAAAATAAAATTCAATAAGCTCAAAAATGATCTTAAAAGTCAATGGAATGAGTTTTTGAAAAAAAATTATGGATTAATGTTAAGAATTATTTGAGTATTCATTATTTGGATATTATTACTCTAATTGTTCAATACCATTCCCAAAGTCATGCTTTGAATTTGCTCCTTTGCCTAATTATTTTTGTACCAGACTCACTTTTTATTGATTACCTCTCTCGTAATTCACCTTGTGTTCTCTTATTGTTGCATCTCCAAAATAAATCGAAAAAATGTATGAATGCATTATATTTATCATAATTTAAAAAATGATGATGTGCTTAAAAGATTCTTACATTCTTTTGAAAAGAAATCCAAGATAATAAGGAAAAAAATGAAGAGATGGTATAAACTTAAAAAAAATGATTTAAAAAGGCACGTGATGTGGCTAAATGATGAATCTGGTGATGAAAAAAAGACAAAATTTAAAAAGATGATATGACCAAATGATGAATATATGGATGAATTGATCGACATAGCCTGTCAATAATGATCAGGTGATTAACATAATATGGATCAGGGGATAAAATTTATTCTAAAATGGCTAATCCTGAGAAGCCCATGAATGGTGGTGAAAATAATGTGGGTTAATGGATAAAATTTATTTTGAAATTACTAGTACTGAAGAGTTTGTGAGTTGTGATTAAATGACATGGGGCAATGGATGAGACTTATGCTGAAATTGTTAGTACTGATAAGCCTATAGATGGTGTTCAAGTGATGAAAATAATAATGATCAGCTAATGAAGCTTATTCCAAAGTATTAAAAAACTGAACAAGGAAAAAATATGAGATGGTGGAGTCTTAAGAACCATGTTACCATATTAGAATTTCATGATATGGACACCCGTATTACATGCATTACGTTTGCATTGTAGAGAATATTTGAAATTTTGGTTTGGCTATGCATTTGCATGTAAATCATGGTTAAGAATATGGTATTGTGAGAATCTAGATTGTTGCATTTGCATCATTGATCATGACATTCATTGTATGCATAATTTTGAGTCACTGAAAATCTTTTGATGAGAATTTTTGAGTTCTCAAAAAAGAATATTTAAATTTCATATGAGAATCTTTAAGGTGTGAAACCTAAAATTTGTCAAATGTGAATCTTCAAACTCAAATGAGAATTTTTGAGATGTGAAATCCTAAAGTTCGTCAAATGTGAATCTTCAAACTAGAATGAAAAGTTTTAAACTTTTGGATGTGAATATCCAAAATTCAAACGAAAAGCTTTAAACTTTTTGGATGTGAACCCTAAAATTTGTCAAATGTGAGCCTTTGGACTCGAATAAGAAGCTTTTAATTTTTGGATGTGAATCTTCAAAATTCAAATAAGAATCTTTAAATGTTGGATGCAAATCTTGTAATTTACAAATGTGAATCTTGATAAACTAAAAATTTGATAATCAAATTTCAGTGAATTCTTGTGAAGCTAAAAGGTACTTACGAATCTGAACCTTTCATTTTCAAACTTAAATTGTGAATCCTTCAAATCTTATCTACGACTCCTCTGGATATGATCGTCAAGAAGCAATTTAATTTTCGAAAGTTGTGGTGCCTCTGTTTAGAGGAGCAATTTATTTTTCAAAAGTTATAGTGTCTCTGTTTAGATGAGCAATTTATTTTCCAAAGTTGTGGTACCTCTATTTAGAGGAACATTTTATTTTTCAAAAGTTATGGTGCCTCTGTTTAAAGGAGAATTTTATTTTTCGAAGTTGTGGTGCCTCTATTTCAAGAAGCATTTATTTTTCTCAAAGTCGTTGAGCCTATGTTTAGAAGAGCTTTGTTTGATTTAAAAAAAAAAATAAATAAAATAAAAAAATAAAAAAAAGAAAAAGAGATGAGTAGATTTAAAGCTAAATATATGTAATGTAAGTTTAGAAGTAATATGAAAATGAGTGCTAATGTGATTAAGTTAGGTGGTGAGGTAGTACCAAAAAGTAATTATTTTTTATATTTGGGATCAATTATTCATAGTAATGCTGAGAAAGAAATGGATGTAAAATTATAAAATTCAAGTAAGATGAGTGAGGTAGCAAAGTGTGTCAGGTTTGTTATGTAATCATAACATGCTTTTAAAGTTAAAGGCAAAGTTGTATAAAATAACTGTAAAGTCTGCATTATTATATGAGATTAAGTGTTGGGCTATTAAGTCTGCATTATTATATGAGACTAAGTGTTGGGCTATTAAGAAACAACATGAGAAGAAAATAAGCGTAATTAAGATAAGAATGCTTAGATAGATGTGTGGTAAAACTAGAAGAAATAAAATTAGAAATGAAAAAATTCGAGAAAAATTAGGGTTAGTCCAAATTGAGGAAAAGATGAGAGAAGACTGTTTGAGGTTGTTGGGACAAGTGAAATATAGGTCTATCTATGCATCAGTTAAGAGAAATAAGTTTTTGAATTTGAGAAAGACTAAAACTTTTTGAGGTAGACCACGAACGACATGAATGCAAGTAATGAAAAATGATGTAAAAGTTCAAAAAATAGATTAAAAAATTATTTTTTATAAAAAAGATTGGCACAAAAAAATTTAAAACTATGATCTAATATAATTTTTTTTTGACCTTTCATACAATTGACCTCAGACTTACGGAATAAAAAACATAGTTTGCTATTATTGTATAATGAGTCATTATTTTTAATTTTATTTATTTTAGATAAAATAACTGAATTGTAGAAAATTTACTATTTACATTAATAGAATATTTCGTGAATATTCCAATTCCGTTTTTTTTTTTTTTAATTTAAAGAAACTGAAATGGCAAAATTTTCATTTTTATTAACAAGTATTTCATGAAATATTTCAATTCGGTTTAAAAATCAACGAAATTCAATATTGATTACAGTGATAAAATTAAATAAAATTGAAATATAAAGGCAAAATTTAATATTGAATCATGATATAATGACAATTTTCAGTTTAATCTCTTTGTTAGCGGGATTTAGATCGTCATTAAAGACAATAATTATAATTACTTATTTAAAAGTATTGCTATGCATGTTTGTTGTGCCTGACGAAACATTGTAATCTAATCATAATGAGTAAAAACAGTACCTAAGTTTTCAGGTTTTTTTTTTTTTCCCTTAAGTTGAAAATAAATTTATATCCTTGTACTATCGCGTATTTTTTAAATTCTAGATGTCGAAACTTTTTTTTTTTTTTTTAGTTACTAAAACTTATAATTAACGCTGTCTCTCTCTCTCTCTCTCAGTTCATAATTTTTATTTTTTAAATTAAATTTCCAGACTTTTTATTAATTTATTGGTCACATAAATTCCACAACATTTTAATATTCAAATCGAACACTTTCAAAATAGAATTTTAAATAAATAGAAATTTAAATTTTAACCTTTGAAGTGTTCGTTCTTGCACATGGTTGACAGAAGATATTTTAAGTTAAACATATTAAATTCAGAAAATTAGGTATCTCCATGAAGACTATTTGTCCCTTCATTGATTTCACATTGATCTTGCTAAGAAAAATAAAGGAACATGAAAAGAAAGAATTTGCTTTTAATTAGATCAGATATTATGAATATTAAACAGATTGTTAAAATTTGTAGGATCGAGATGATTAATCGTGTAATTTACTTTTAACATAAGGTAGGTAAATAGAGATGGGAGAGTTAAAGGATAAAATAAAATCAAAAAAAAAAATCAAAGAAAATTGTGGAGAAAGTTATGGGCCTAAAGCACACTGTTTCAAAGAGATTTAATATACCAACGTTTTTTTACTGTTAGAAATATAAAAAAATTAAGTTGACGGGAGAAAAATTAGATGAAATTATTTAGATAAACTTTATAAATTTTTTTATTAAAATTGATTAAATGAAAACCAAAATTGAAACTAAAATCTATAAAATGAAAATTCTTATTAGATAAATTAAATATGTAAGTTTTTTTTAAAAAAAAATAAATATTTTTAATAAAAATTCGTTTCGCACTAACAAAATTGATATATTAATGTCTATTGTAAATTTCCATAAATTAAAAATAAAAGTGGGAGGTTATAATGACATGTAGTTATCTTTTTCCTCCTAAATCTTATTGCTATGATCTTATAATTCGAACTTTAAAATTAAAATCTCAAATTTTATTTTTTTATATGTTTGGTACACTTAACAGAGTAAGGTTAATTTGAGAATATATTTGATAAATTATTGAAAATTAAAATTTTACTAATAAATAATTAGTTCAATTGATTAAAGTTATTTTTTTCAATAAAAAGATCTTAAATTTGAATTTTATTGGTGGTAATTTATTGGGATTATCTTAAATATATAACTTATAGTCACTTATCTTATACTATCAGATACAGTACATCTTATTTTAACTGAAGGGACTGAAGAGTCTATTTACCTTCAGATTTTTTTTATCAAAATAAATTAAAATTTTTTATGTATTTGATAATTTTTTTAAAAGATAAACTATTTATAAAATTTTCATCAAAATTTTTTTTTAAAATTTTAAAAGACATAAAGTTAATACAATTAAATATTTTTCAAATAAAAGTGACTGAATACATAAAAAAATTATGTCAAATTAGGTCTGAAGATACGACATAAAGATAAGGTTTAAAATTCAAAAAAAAAGAAAAAGGTTTCATTCATAGAACGAATTAAGAATCGAGCGTTTCTCTTAGTTGACTTGCATTAACAACAGCAAAACTTACGATGTCGAACCGAAAGTCTTACGATGTCTTTCGACATTGTTCTCTGGATGGTAGCAAGCCAAGTTGAAAAAAAATTAATGATGATGTCCGTGTTGGAAGCTTTACCTTTTCAATTGGGTCGTGGTGCCCGTGTTGGAAGCTTTATCCTAAGATTTTTTTTTATATAATTTATTTAAGAATTAGGAGGAATAAGAATTCAAACTTGCTTGTTGATTAACGAAATATGTGCATTTATTATTGAATTAAATTTTTTATTAAATATTGAATCAAATATTTAATTGTTAAGTTTTTTTTATTTAATATATTATTATGACTAAATTAAAAAAACCAATACAACATTGATAAATCTTTTCTATAAATATCATCTTAATAAGCACTGATTAACATTTTTCTTTTCAAATTTAGGCCAATCAATTAGCTTTTTTAATGTTAGCCAAGAGTATTAATACATGGTTTTTTTTTTTTTTTGTTGCTGTTGATTTTTTTACCAACAGTATTTGATCTGGCAAAATTTTGAATTTTAAATTTTAATAATTAAGATTTAATTTTTCATAGTTTCAAATATAAAATAAAAGAAATTAGCTAATAAGGAGATAATCGGATTGAACTAGACCTGTACGTAAGCCGAGCCCTAAACATGACTTTTATTAATAAAAATTATTTTTATTCAATTTTAATTTTAAAATCATTTAAAAATAATAAAATTTTCATACTTTTTTAAAGACTTTAATATATATTTCTAAAATTTCAAGTCTCTTGAATATCTGACAGATCTAATCGTTCTGAACAAGACATTTGAATGACCACCAACCAAGTGTAATCCGATCCATATAAACATTGAATTCTATATATATTGGCAAATGCTTGATAAATTATATACTTATTTCCCAGTGCGCAAGGTAAAGTAACAGTGGGAAAAAGAAATAAAATGAATGCTATGGCATTGAGCAAGAGAAAATCTCCTTTGGCAACTGCAAAAGTGCATCATAGCTTGTCACAGAGAAAACATCAGGTATTTCAAACTTAGCTGTTATGTTATTTTATTTTTATAGGTTTTGGTGAAGTTATTTACAGTATCCCATTTCATATCAAAGATAAACTTGATCGACAAAAGATTATATAAAATCAGGTTTAAAGTTTCTTATTATTACTAAAAACTTCAGTTCAAGTTTTCGAGAATAACTGGTTTAAGTTCCATGTTACGGAACTAGTGGTGCTTCAACTCTTCCCGGGTTATGATCAGATTTGATATTAGAAACAATATAATTGGGACGCATAACAAGGGAGTAAAACATCTAAAACCAAGCAAAAAATACTGCAGTTGATTTAGAATTTTTTTCAGAAATGCCTACTTATAATATAAATGAAAAAATGTCAATGAATTTACTAATTTTATCAATAAAAAAGATGTATAAAAAAATTAAGGGTATTCAGATAAATTTTTTTTAATTTTCTTATTTTTCAATTTTTAAAGTGTAAATAAACATTATAACTTTATATTTAAATCCATTTTTGATAAAACATATAAGTTCTGTTAACACCCCTATGCAAAAGAGTGTGCTTCCCTGAAATATGTACAAACTTGATCCTTCCAATTTCACTCTAAGTCTTCTCCATTTCATTGAAGTTATGCCACTCCTTCCAAGGCCAAGAATCAACATTAAAAACCCAAGATAATGCCACTTTTGAATCGGACTCAATCACTAGAGCTTTGAGTTTTGTCCAAGGTGATTTACAGAACATTAAAGGAGCTTCTTTAATTCGCAAAAATCTCAACATAATTCCAGCTTTGAATGTCAAGAGGACCAATGAAACTAAACGTACACGCGTATAATTCATTACAAATTTAAACTTTTAATTTATAACAGGCTCAGGTTAGGAGTGTTAATAAGCTAATGCAAAGGTATTTATGAATCGAATATTGAATTGGATCCGGTTAACATTTTAAAAATTCAAATCTGAGCTTGAATCCTACTTAACCTAGTTTTGTTTCGTTTGAATTAAGTTTATTATTAAAATATTAAAATAATTTTTTAATATATATTAAATTAAATTTAATAAATATAAATTATTTATTAATATAATAATATTTTCAAGTCTACCTGGAGCTTTAAAAAGAAAAGAAAAAACATATCCATGCCTCGGCAAGAGTCGTGTCAACCCTATCGGCCTGGCAGATAGCACGTCCTATTTACTTCTGTAGCTCCAATTATTTGTTCGTTTGTAATTTGATTAGTAATTTTATTTGAAAATTTATCTAATACAGTTTTTATACAAGGAAATTAAAGAATTAAAACATACCCTGTTGAGGATATATTTAAAAATAATTAAAAACTTAATGTATAAAAAATAACTTATGCCTATCGAAATAATAATTCAGTTTATGTGTAGACTGACCTGCACTTACAAGGTCAAAAACTTGTGCTTGGAGAAGGGGCAGTTAGATTATTTTATAATCCTTCATTTTATCTTCATGTGGGAACGACTTTTAATATTAGTTTGAGAAACAGACCAATTGAACCTGTGAAAATTTAAGAACTTCCAAGTTACAACAACGAGCTTCAAGAATATTGTTATTTGTTATCATGTAAAAGAGAAATTTAGGTATTATTTTTATTCTTACATGCTATTTTGTTTTGTATTGAAATTATAAGAGAAAAAGAATGAAAAAACTAAATGCCATCATGAGAAAGTTAAGAGTAGAGATGGAAAAGAGGAGTGAAGAACAAAAAGAGATCAAAGAGGGACAAAGGCATGTCAAAGAAAAATGTGAAGCAATTGAATTGGAATGCGAGCAACTTCGAAATGAGACTAACCTCATAATACAACAAAGTGCCAACACCCAAAGCCGCCTTGTTCTCATGTTTCAGATCTTCAAGGCAAGAGAAGACCAAGACTTCACTATAGCAGCGAAGCTCACTCAGGCATTGCGGTTGGTTTACAATTAATTTCTTTCTCCTTTACATATTAATTTTGAAACTTTTGGTTACTAATAAAAATACATTTTCTTTTCTTTTTCTTTGTCTTAATTTGCTCTTATTGCAGTGAACTTATAACAATGCAAAACAAGATAGAAGCTTCAGTGGAAAATTGTGGAGCAAGTTCTCATAAATAAGGGCTCGTGTTTGATGCCCTATAAATAAAGTGAATGTGCACTCTATCAACGATGAACTTTATGTGTGTGGGTTTTTATATAAAGAATGCTACAATTCGAAGATATGAGAAAATGTTACGGATGTCATAATTTGAATTTTAAATTTTTTAGATGTTCTCTTAAAAAAATATTGTATAAATTAACTGAGTGTTTTACTATATATATGTTGCCATATAACTAATTAATGGTAGAAATGTATTGAACCCTAATACCATTTTTGGTGGTTTTGAGAATCCAAGTTCTATAGAGTAGAAGAAAAGAGTTTTTTGCAAATTTGCCAACAGCCATATGGATTTTGAGAAAAGTGCTGAACTGTTAGATGTTTCAAAGTCCATAATTCGACCTATGACAATTTCAAATAAAAATAACTTTTGTAAATTTCGTGGTAACTCTTTTTGATCGCAACAATATGGGTCCTTCTTTTTTTTTTTTTTTTTTTTTATCTTTTTTTGAGTTAAAAAGAGTTGTAGCGACGGCCACAAGTTCAATTTCATCACATTTGCAGTAACGTTACATTTACAGTAATGGACTATATACACTCCATTTATTTTGGGGTTTTTTAAAATTATTTGGGTCATACTATATTGAGCTTGGTGTGGCCCTCGCTTATTAATGGATCTTGGTTTGGGTTTGCAACCCAAAACCCATTTATCCTTCTTTTCTTTTTATATTTTCTATAAATTATTTATTTTGTTTGTTTTACCATTTTGTTTGAATATTGTTATTATTTAAAAGAAAACAAAAAAAAAAAAGAATTTGCATTTTAGTTCACTACTTTATTCATCAACTTTAATTCACTCTGGTAGCTATCGTAGGAAATTACTTCACATTTTTATATTATTAGTACTGAGAGGTGTGAAATGGGCCCATTTAAATATTAATTCATATATTAATAAATCATATTTATTTAGTATTTTTTTTATGTGCTATGTTGACACGGTTTATAAAAATTAAGAATATGATCTAGCAGAGCATACAGTAACCTATAGTCTTTATGGGTTATTATTTTCTTGTCGAGATGGGCCAAATAAAAGTTTATTAATATATTTTAGAAAATTTAATTCTTTTTTAAAAAATTTATTTATTATTATTAAAAATAACAAGTAAGAGATAATAAACATAAAATGAAATAAAAAACACATAATTTAAGTGATTTGATAAAATGTCTACATTCACGTAAATGGATAATAGAATCCACTAAATAAAGATATTAAAATTATAATCTTAATTTAAAAAAAATACATACATATCAATTATCCAATGATAAATAATACATATATGACTAAAATTTTGTCAACTAGTTCATTATCAGAAGTAAGTGAAATTCTAAAAGAAATTTTTGATAAACTAGATATTAAAATTTTTTTATAAAAAAAATATTTTAAAAACATATTGTAAACATCTCAATCTATTTAGGGATCTATTTTTGATTTTTGCTAATAAAAAATTTAAAAAAATAAAAAAAAGGTAATTGAGTTTATGTAAAATTATTGGAATTAGTTTGTAAAGTTGGAGTTAAGTCTAAGTTTGGAATTCAAAGGAAATTGGGATTCTTTTCTGGATTAGAGTTATCAGATTCAGAATCTTATAAATACATGCTCACGCAAATTACACAAACACATAAAAAAAAATTAGGGAGAAGGGCTGAAATTAGAGAAAGCAGTCAAGATGATTTTTCAAAGATTTTTTAAGGTTCTAAAAATTTTTTTTTTGAAAATATATGAAAAATTATTAAATTTCGACAATTTTTTTCAATTTTTGTCTTAAGCTGAGCTAAGCCAAACCACTTTTTAAGCCATTCCAGCTTTTCTTCCTGCAGTCGAGTAAAGCCTTTTAGCCGTTGAGCTGAGCCATTTTCCTATTTGGTATTTTTTTTTATTAATTTAATTTATTTATTTTCATAGTATTTTTGCATGATTAAATTTAGAAAAAATAAAAAATGTAAAACTTAATAAAATAAATTTTGAATAAATCTTAATTATCCAATGATGAAATTTATAGAAATTTCAAATGATAAATTTTTATAAAATTTTTAGGTGAGAAATTTTGTCTAAATTTATCCCAAATGGTGAAATAATTTAGATAAAGTTTCAATAATAATAATTAATATTATTTTCAGAACAAAAAAATAAAAAATAAAAATTTGGATTGAAAATATTTGATAACTATCCAAGGATGAAATTCTTAAAAATTTCAAATGGTAAATTTTAAAAAAATCTCTATGTGAGAAATTTTCTTTAAATTTGTTCTAAATTATGGAATAATTTAAATGAAATTTCAATAAAAATAATTGTCATATTATTTTCTTTCCAAAATTTTTTTTTTTAAATAAGCCCAAATTGTGAAAATTTTAAAAATTCAAAAAAATTTTTTTTGATTTGACCTAAATAGTGGAATAATTAGATATATTTTTAACAAAAAAAATAACAAATAAATTTTTTTCGATAACGGAGTCTTTTCAAAGAAACAAATGGGATCCTTGAATACTCTTAAGGTGAGAAAATATTTTTAAAAATTCTATCATATTGATGAAAAAATCTTATGAATTATTTTCAATATTTAGCATAAAAATGTGAAAACCATTAGACTCAAGACCATAGGATAAATTTAAAATAATAGATACCATCTTTTGGATGGGCATATGGGGGTGCTATAACCTTCCCCACATGTAACTGAACTCTCGAACCCTATTTTGGTTTGTAGACCTGAACCTATTCTTTTAGAGACCCTTCATCAAGCTTAAGAACTCCTTAAAGGGATAGATTCCTTATGTGATCAATCACACCTAGTTAAAAAAGATTAGTGGTGACTTCATCCATTTGTTAAGTCTAGCTATAAATTTTTGGATCTATATGTTATGACACATATGATCTAATAGTATTTTCTAATAGGTTTTGGGCCACTAGATGAAAATTTTAAAAAATCTCAAAATAGAAGAGTCGCCACTAATATTTTTTGTTAGGTGTGATCGGCCATTAAAAAAATTATGTTTTTAATAAAATCCTAAAACTAGTTTAGAGTTTGTCAAAAAAAGAATTTTGATTTTTGAAATCAAAGATGGGTTCGGGAGTACAGTTACATATAAGGAATGATTAATACTCCTATAGCGCTCGTTTTAAAAACAATACCAATTAATCATATGTTATATCATAATTTTGATAAAAGTGGTTTTACTTTTGATATTTAAAAATAATTTTCATTTTTTCTTACAATAAAAACATTTTTTCATTTTATTTTATTTAAAAAAATTTTGCTTGAAAAATAAATAAGAACTTTGTATGTTGAAATATTCCCAAAAATATTTCAATATTTGACAATATTAAGAGAAACTTTTTCATCTAAAGATCTTTTAAAAATCACTACTCGAATTTTTCAAGAATCTCATCCTTAACGGTTCATATTTATTTTTAAAATCAATATTTATAATGCATATAATAAAGTAATACTTATTGTAAGCATTCCATTTTGTCCAGGAAAATTGTTTGGAATTCAAATGGGCCTTCGATTATAAATTGGACCCGATTGGATAGCTTTAGGCCCAATAGGATAAAAGCACAAAAATTTTAATTTGGAGTTGTAATTTGACTTTAATTTCATTTGATTTTGATTTTAATTTTAATTTAGATTTAGATTTTTATTTTTTTAATTTTGTGGTCTATTTTAGTAAAAAAATAAACAGTTAAAGTCAAGGTTAGGAAAAAAAAAAAAGGAAAGTTAGAAACCTAAAAAAAAAATGAAAATGTGGGATTTTTCACCCAGCTTCGATTCTGAATTCAATCTTTGGAAAGTTTGGGGATTCATTCATGCAATATCAAATCATAGAGAATCAATTCATAAAAAAATAAAATCACAATGAAATCATAGATTTAGTGAAAATTGATATTTTTCAAAGTAAAGAAGTATGAATCCTTATATAAAGGATTCAAATTTGTGATCATGGGGAAAAACAAACAGCAAAACATATACAGAAAGTAAGAAGAAAAACCAACAAATTCCAAAAATCATAGCTTTCTATCTTTGGTTTTTTTTTTTTTTTTTTTGAGATTTGGTGGTTTTAATTTATGGGTTTTTCTCTATGAATTTAATGTTGAAAGTTCTAGGTTTTGATTATGGGTTTTGGGTCAATATTTTAGTGATTTTTTTTGGGGAATCATTCTATTTTGGAATTTGGTTTTGAAAATTTTGAATTTTGATTTTCTGAGTCCCCGATTGATTGTTGAACTTAAATTTTAAATTTGGATTTTTGGTTCAATTTTGGATTCTGGGAGTTTTGGAAATTATTAAAAGATTTTTGATTTGATCTTTTAGGTCTTTTGGGTTTGGATTTGATTTTAATTTCTATTTAGGCTTATTCTGAGAATTTGGAGAATTTCTTGAATTTTTTCTAATTTTCTAAGTTTAAATTTATGTTCTAGGTCTTTCTACATTTTTATTTGAAATGGTAGGTAAAAGTCCATATAAGGTCATTAGAAACAGTAGATGCAGCCTTGTGTTTTTCCTTATATCTTTTCAGATGACTGGCCCTTCGTTTTGTTTTACAACTAAAATCTTTTATATATGTTATAAGTTTGAAGATTTTGATCAAATAACTTTGAAAAAATGTTAATTTGTTTCAAATTTAAATAAATAAAAATACTTCGTACTTTGAATGATTCGTAAATCGTTAGATATAATCTATCTATCAATAATTTAAATATTTAATAAGTAAATTTATTTAATATAATTTTATTATATAAATTATCAAAAAAATAAATATAATTTTGTTAGAATATAAAAAATTACATAAATACACTCAAAGGCTAAAAGTCCATTTATAATAGTTATGTGCTAATATGGCACGACACATTTGAACTTGTGTATTGTGTCATACTAACCCACATGTCACATGTTGGCATTGACCCTTAATGGGTTGTACTGTGTCAACCCATGGCTTAAAAACTTCTAGCTTAGAACAATACACATATGTGTATTGTGCTTTACCTAGCCTTATTTGTCATAATGATTTTGGAGACTGCTAGACGAATTTGAAAAAATAAAAGAAATAGAGTCGCTTGGACCCTTAATTTTTCTCGTTCCCTAAGATCATTTAAATTAGCAATGAGAATTGGATTACCTTCTAGGTTATGTTTAAATTACCCCTGGTTTGGTTGTTGGTTAGTCACAAAGGGATAAGGCGGCCTACCCATAGGCGGTGGATACATCACCTAAGGAACTTGAGCATGAGATGGTGTATACCTAAGTGGATAAAGTGGCTATTCTCTGACATTTTTATTTTCTCAGGGTTGATTTTCCTCTCTTGCAGTAAAGGCCTCAGCAATACCTTTTCCTTTGGCCATGCCCTCTATTAACTCTCTTAACTCCCTCATTTGTCTCTACTCTCTTACCTGTTCTCCATTCTTTCTTATTTTATTGATGTAAATCCTTTAAATCATTTTAGGCTACATCTCAGTTTTGCATTACCTTTTTGAGCTTATTTCTCAAACTTCTGCTTTGTATTTTAGTTATCCCATTTCTTTTTGAAGCTTTAAATTTTCCTTTCTTAATTTCTCTTTTTCTGCTTCAAGTTCTTGTTTACCAAGCTTAACTTTTTATAATGGTTCTTTCGCCCATGGGTTCACTTGTTGAAAGGATGAATTATCTAAGGGAGCATAATATCTCTAGAACATTTTACTTTATAAATTAGGTAATTGGGAGTGACTTTGTCAAGGATGGGTCATAACCTCAACCACCATGTCTTCTTCCATACCTAAACCAATTGTTCTATTGTTTTTGACGAGCCTACTTCTTCATATGTAAATTCTACTAGAGCAAGTCTATGTGTGGCAAAGATAAATTGTTTCACTCTAAATTATCTTAACACCATTAAAAGGGCATAGCTTATCACTCCTTATAATCTAAGAAGTAGCAGGCATGGATTATCTTTACCCCAATATAACATTAGCACATGAGGCATCTATAATGCCATCTACTTTACCTGATCACTAGTGAGTTTTTAAAAGAATGCTACCCATTCTTCCTTGGAATTCAAAGTTGGCCACTGACTTTCGTAAAATTCTTTGATTAGGGCTCTATTTCGAAAATATGGCTTGAAAAATGCACTTTTTCGTAGCTAAGATGACTTTTTATCCAGATAAATAATAACTGTGCACTTTCTGTGCAATGGCCTCCATTTCGATGATAAAAATTTAGTGATTTGATTGTTTCAGCTAATATGGCTAGAATGGGATTAATTGACTGACTTTCAATTTGTTTGAACAAGTCAACTACCGCCCATTCAATGTACCCCATAATTTTTATAAAGATTACCATACCATAGATTGATAGGGCGAACACTGCCTTTCTTTGATCATTTTCTAAATGTCTCAAGATGAAATCACAAAAGAAATGCCAAGGTAAGCCAACACCTTTACCTTTGTCTTTAGTTGAAGCATTCACAGCTTTTACCTTTATTCCCATCAATTTGGCTATCTTTTTTTGGTATCCTGATTTTGGCTTTCTAACATATACCTTGTTGGGGTATGACAATTCTAACCCCATCAAAATCGAATATTCTTCAATGGTTGGTGTTAAATCCATTTCATTAAATGTGAAAATCGATAATATGGGTTCCAAAATTGACTAGCTGCTTGAACAAATGCTCATCAATCATCACTAAGATAAGAGACACGATCTGTGTATATTTTTTGTAAAATTTTTCTTTTCTAGCTTCGCCCATATGATTCCATATAATAGCCAAATCTTTCAATATTCTGGGTGAAACTCAAATGCACTTTTTTCGGTAACCCCAATATAAAACTAGCCGATAAACAATTTTCTTCCTTTTGCTGAGTTCTAGTAGACCATTCATGTATCTCATTATATGATTCAAACGGGGCAATCACAGAAGAATAGTAAATCTGTAATATTAGGGGATCCATGAAAAGAACTTTGTTGAAATATGTCTAGAGCAAATACCTCACTATGTTATGCCAATGTGATTTATGCAGAAAAACACAAAAGAAAAAAAATTGTTAGTACGAAAAAGAGAGAAAAAATAAAAGTAAAAGCTTGAAAAATAATAAAAAGTGAAAGGAAAAGTTTTTCTTAGAAAATGAGGTGAAAAAGGATTAAAAAAAATATGAATGTCTGCACAAAATTTCCCAAATTCATGAGGTCGATTTATGGAAAGGGTGGATATGGCACTACTTTGGGTTGGCTCTTATAGTTTACTATATGTTCGCTTAAGTTTATTTGCATCTAAAGGTCCTCAAATTATTCCTTATTGGTGTTCACTCTAGACTAATAAAGCATCCCGATTCTTACTTATCATAGGTTATGAATGAAAAATGTTAAGTATTATTGCAATTGATTCAATCATTTTATTTTGTTTTTAACCTACACGTTATGACTAGTATGTTAGAAATTACAAATGAACTACCAAAAGTTTTGCAAAAATTAAAATATTAAGTTATTGTTATTACCATAGAATTTGTTGAAATACCCAAACAATGACAACAAAATATGAGAGATGATGAATGTGATCCTTTATTAGTTAAAATTTTTCATTTTGTGAAAAATATGATATTATGGTTCATTTATAAATAATATCTATATATGTAACTCTTGAGTAGACTTATGCATGGGCCGAGCTGGATTGAGTTTGGGTCAAACCTGATATGATATTTCAATATTTTAAGCAAGCTCAGGTTCAGCTTGACCTAATTTTTCAGGCTTCATTTTTTGCCCAAGCCTTTCTTATATATAATAATAAAGTTTAAACCCATCCAAAGTATTGGTATTTAAAATTGGAGAAAAGAGTTTTTTTTTTTTTTTTTGTAAATTATTAATTTAACTAATTTAGTTAATTTTAATTAAATTTATGAGTCATTTGAGCTTGGGTCCAGTTTAATTTTGTTGAATGTAATTTATAAAAAAAGAAAAGGCCTTATCATATTGTAAGTAATAAAATAAATGGACCTTGTCCATTACAAAAAATAAAGAAAACGAGTTTTGTTTCATTATGATAAAAAAAAATTTTAATTTTTAGGTCGAGTTAAGCCGAGCCATAACCTTAAATGATAAAGCCCAAGCTTGGTCTTATTTTTTTATCAAGTCTCATTTATTTGTTCAAACCCATTCAATAGGCTTAATATTCATGTTCAAGCCTTTTAAAACTTTTGACGGACTTTCAAGTTCGAACGAGCTACTCAACCCATGAGTAGATCTACGCAAAATTACAGAAGTCTCAAATTTGCATTATTATCAAGTTAACTTTTTTTTATTTGATCATAGATAAATAACTTAAAGAGCTCGACAATTATTTCACTAAGATTGACACTAATTAAGTTGCTACTTTGTGTGTCATTTCTTAATCTAACTGGCTAATTTTTAACTTTTAACAAAGAAATTAATTTATTTTACTTAATTCTATCCTTTTAAGTATTTTAGCAATTGATCTTATGGCATTTGATGGTCAACTTCAAACTTATATCTTTGACAATTGACATGTAATCTAACATTGAATTTTTGGATGTTAAGGAAGTTGGTTATTTGTTGAAAATTTTAGTGAAAACAGAAAAGACATTGTTTGTCCACTAATTTTTTTTGCTAATCAAATTAGTTTTGATTTTATTTATATGCGCTGAAAGAGTTTTTTCGACAATAAAAATAGTGAAGAATTGATTGCAAAATCAAATGAAAGGTACGTAGTTTGATGAATGATTATTTAATTACATATATTAAAAAGGATATATTAAAAAATGTAACGAAACAATTATACAATAATTTCAAAATATAAAAACTTGTAGCAATCAATTGTAAAAGCAATGTCTTTATCAAGACTAATTCGCATGAAGAGGATAATAATAGCAAAACTAGATGAGTAGATAAAGTATATTAGCTTCAGTATGAATATCTTAGATGCAATTTGAATTTAATTTCATATTAAAATTAGAATTTTAAACTCTAATACATATGATGAACTTCGGTTTATCTACCATCTTATATATACACACAATACCTTTTATAATAATAAACTTGCTTTTCTCCACCAACCTTTTAACTCTTTCAATCTTAACATTGTTTCTCTTACTTATTTGCATTTTTTTAGTGATGCGTGTGAGAAATTTTATATGCACATTTTCTATATTATGATAGATAATATGTTATATTAGCTTTCGACCTCATTGAGAAGAAAGTTTGGCTGCGCCAGTGGCAAAAGGAACACAAGTACAAGTTGATTAGTTCAATCTAAGCCATATCTAACAGTTTTTAAGATATTAATGAATTGAAATGATAGATATTTGTATTAATATTTAAAACAAGTATTGGAGTTTTTTATGTGGTGATTAGTGGTGGAAATTTTTATTTTTTTTTACTGGAAAAAGGAAATATATATGCAACGCAGACTTTTGGGTTGAGTTTGTTTGTCATTTTCTAGCTGCCGCGGTTGAGGCGTCTGTCAATTCGTTATGCACTTATGCTTAATTAATTACTTTTAACTATTATTATAATCATTAATTAATTTCATAATTAAAAAAAAAAAAATACTTAATTCCTCTTTCCAAGTGAAATTGCTATTTGACCTTTTATTTCTCATGTTCCTGATTTCGTCCTATGGCAAGTACATTATAAATTAATTAATTATTCGTAATTGATCGATCACGTATTAAAACGATTATTTCTCTCAGGTATGCTCAATGAATAAATAAAATTAACTTTATTTTTATTTGGAAAATTGGGGTTTATAACTCGGTCCATTTAGACATTATTGAATTAATTGATCAATTATGTGACAGTGTTACTACATGGGAAAAACTGCAAAATCTTTATCTTAACTTAGGGTGTTCATTGATTAATTTTAAGTTGAATTATTTAAAATCAAATTAATTAAATTAAATTATTTTATTTTTATAAATTAAATTACATTTATTAATTTAAAAAATTAATCAATTGAATTTTATTTTATTAAAGTGACTTTTTTTGGATTAATCGAATAAAAAATATATTTAAGGTGAATTATATTTTAAAATATTAATTTCTCATTTTTAAAATAAATTAAATAAAATCATCCCACAAAATATTTGAATATCAAAATATTAAAATAAAAACTCTAACAACTTATAAAATGAAATAGTTTATTTCATATATTTTAATTTTTCATTTGGATTTTATTATATTTTGCTTCAAATTTTGGTTAATGTGATTAAAAATCGAATTAATCGATAATCAAAATTTTTTAAAATTATTTTTGATAATCAATTAAAATTAATTCTATCGTGAATATACTCATAATAAGAGCATAGCAAAAAAAAAATTATAAGTATATGAAAGATGTTTATAAAATTATTTTTTTAATTTGAGCTTTAATTCTATTTATATGCAATATTTATTTGTTTTTTAATTTTCAGTCATGGGATTTGTGGTATAGATTAATATTAGCTATTAAAATGATTCCAAATGTAGTCATTATGATATGTTTTAATTGCCTTTACAATAAAAGTGCTTTCATGGACATAAGCGAATCTCGATTGACATTTAAAAAAACTTACTTATTAATAATTAAATGGATATATGACAAACATATTCTAATTTTGTTTGTGAAATTTTAAAATGATTAAACATAATAAGAACAGTGCCAGTGGCAGTTGCTTATTCAGGCGCGCTACAACATCCGCTCATTTGAAAAGCCACGTTAGCTTAAAACCAACAACAGATAATAAAAAGTTTCACTCAATTCCATACTTCATCTATGAATAAAATAATTGAAAAATAACAAAAGGGAAAAGTAAAAAGTCAAAACAAAGTTGTTTTTAAAGCTTCAACGAAATGAAGAAGGAAATATTCATTATTTTATACTTATTTGAGAGTATTATTAGGCAAAATTAGTTAGAAGACAACATAAATTAATGCTTTTCCTGTAACTTTCTTAGAAGCTTTTGCAATCTATTTATTTTTTATGGTTTAACCTTTTTTTGTTTTTATATTTGTTTGAGGCAAGATAAGGTGAACATTTTTACTACGAAAAATTGTGCTAAAATTGAAGGTTTTTTATTGAGCTAATCCACTTTTACAATTAACACATCTATAATCCACAAACAATTTGGAGGTCTTAATAGATATTGTAATAAAACAATGGAGAGAAAACCCAAAAATATTTTCTTAAAAAAAAAAAAAACTTTGAAGCTGAAAAACAGAGTATTTTCTTAAGCATTTCATCAAATTGCTGTTATGCAAACTCCTACAAAACTTATCAATATAAGGTACCAAAAGCTTATTGTGCACCCAGCTGCAAACATACCACACACAACTTTTTCCATGTCTTAAGTGTAGACACCCCAATATATCCGTAGTTCTATTCAATCTGATTTTGTTAATTAAAAAATAATAAAAAATTAAAATTAAAATTAAAAAAAAAACTTTGACAGGTTGCTTATGTGCAAGATTGTGTATAAGAAGTTTAAATTGGACTTAAAATATTGAATTAAAATTAAAAAGAGAATTGAATTCTTTTTGGTTTAGGGTTCTCGAATTTGAAACCCTATAAATACATAAACACCTACAAAAATACACAACAAAAACAAATAAAAAATCATATAAAAATAGAGATAGAAAAGTCAAAAAGCACCAACGAAAGGTAGTTAGAAATTCGTTGGAAGGATTTTGAGGTGAAAAAAGAAGATTTTTTTGAAAATTTTTTTGAAAAATTTTCAATTTTTGATGAATTTTTTTGATGTCGGTTAAATTTTTCGGTGAACTTTCTAGTACTGGTTGAATTTTTTGATAGATTTTTCAGAATCCGATCGAAGATTCCGATGCATATTTAATTTTTTGGTGAACTTTCAGTGAATCAATCCAGATTCTGGTGATATTTTTCAAAATTCAACGAAGATTCAACTAAAGTTCTTCTGGGATAGAGAGAGAGGGAGAAAGAGAAATCTGAGGAAAAAATAAAGAATTCGACCTTTTATACCGGTCCCAAAACAATGTCATTTTTGCCTTAAACGATTCCCAGAATCTTTGTGTTTTTATTTGGGTGACCCGACCTGAGTGCAACCTGCTTCTGCCAACCTGTATTCCAGCCAATCGCTTTAGTCGAGGCAAGCTTCTAAGTCGCATCCTGGAGCCGAATTCTGTGTCTGAAGCCTAGTTGCACCCAAGTTGTCAGGTCGAGATGTTCTTTTTTTGGTTTTTTTTTAAATTTATTTTTAAAGCTTTTTTTTGTATGATTAAATTTTAGGAAAAAATAAAAAATGTATAAAAAAAAAATAAATTTTTTTTTGAGAATAAATATTAATTGTCTAATGATAGAATTTTTGAAAATTTTAAATGGTAAATTTCTATAAAATTTTTAGGTGAGAAATTTTATCTAAATTTATCTTAAACGGTGAAATGATTTAGATAAAATTTCAATAATAGTAATTAATATTTATTTTCAAACAAAAAAAAGAGAAAGAAAAAATTATAAAAAATAAAAGATAAAAATATTAATAAAATTTTAGAAAAATACTAATTACCTAAGGATGAAATTTTTAAAAATTTCAAATAATAAATTTTTAAGAAATCTCTAGATAAGAAATTTCTCTAAGTTTATCCCAAATGATGGAATAATTTAGATAAAATTTCAATAAAAGTAATTGTATTCTTTTTCGAATAAAAAAATTTTTGGTTAAAAATATTTGATAATTATCCAATGATGAGATTATTAGAAATTTCAAATGGTAAATTTTCTAATAAATCTCTAAGTAAAAAATTTCTTTAAATTTATTTCAAATGATAGAAGAATTTTAACTAAATTTCAAGAAAAAAAATTATCATATTATTTTCTTTCAAAAAAAATAAAATAAAAATATTCTAAATAGGCCCAAATAATGAAGAATTTAGAAATTCAAAAGAGAAAATATTTTAAATTTAGTTCAAATGGTGAAATAATTAGATACATTTTCAACAAACAAAAAAATCAAAATAAAATAATTAAAGCTATTTTTGACAACGAAGTCTCTTCAAAAAAATAAATGAGATTTTTGAATATTCTTGAGATGAGTAAATATTTTTAAAAGTTTTATCACATTAATAAAAAATCTTAAGAATTATTTTAATATTTAAATATTAAAACTTGAAACCATTAAAACGAAGATCTTAAGATAAATTTAAAATTAAATAGTATCATCATTTGGATGAGTTTATAAGATTGCTATAACCTTGTAATCGAACCCTCGAATCTTATTTTAATTAATAGATTCAAATCTATTTTTTTATGAACCTTTAATCAAGTTTAAGAATGCAAAAAGATAAATTCTTTAGTTGATTAATTACACTTACATAAAAAAAATGATGATGATTTCACGTTAAGTTTGATACTTCTGATGAGATTTGAATGAAACTAAAGTACGTAGAGAAGTTGAGGACGGTGAAGCTCAAACATGAAAAAGATGAGAGAAGAACATTGATGAACTAAACAAAAACGGTGAAGCCCAGATAAAATTGGTTGCAAGCTGTACTCTTTTAATGCCAATTAATTTCACAAATGGAAGATAGGAAACGAAGATGATTACACCTTTACAGGATAGTGGAGAATTGAAAGACCAGGCACCATGATGCATGAGAAACATATTCAAAATAGTAAAGGCCAAAGAATTGCTAAAGGAAAGAGAAACAGGGAATAACTTATTGAAAGACAAAAGAATGGACCAGCATATACAATTCTATGGTCATAAGGTAATTCGTTTCAGATTTTAAAAAATGGCATGACGTGGCTTTTTAAACAATCAAGTATTCTTGAAGGGCTGTAAAATGACTGCCCCTTGCATTCCCAACATAACAATAAATTTTATATTTTAGGATTGGATTTTTCAAGTGATACAAGTTGAGTATGCTCTGTAGTTGCCATATTATTATGGATCCTTTGCATCAAAAAATCTTGTTAATCTGTTAAACAGAACATTGATCCCTTTCCCTCAGCTAAAGAAAAGTTATACTCACCCAAGATCATACCAATAGTAAGTTATTATAGTGAAAGACATATCTCCATAAAAGTCAGGCTCCCAGTTCGACATTAAAGCCAAGAAGGCGCCAGAGTCTTGAACACCGGCTAGAATACCTTGGTTATATGTATGATCTATGGAAAGCTTATGGTTGGTATTATCTTGCCAAGTTGGACCGATCTATACGCTGTTATCATAGTACCAGATAGTATTGTCAAGACTCTACCACCCGGAGAGCTCGAAACTGAAGTCGTGTCAGTTGCCAAAGCCTTGATCGTACTATCTGTCGCTGTGTATAGAAATGGTATAAAAACTTTAGCCGTACTACTTATCACTGTATATAGAAATGGTATCAGAGCTTGCAGCTTACCAAGATAGTGAGAAGAAAATCATGTTTCTAAAGTTTTGATTATTGAAGTTGGAAAAAGAAAAGCCAAAAGAGAGTCTTATTTTCATGGATCTATCTACTCTTAGCAACTCTAGTTCTTAACCTTCTTCCTCCAGATCTTCTTTTAATTTGTCCTCTCTTCCATCTCCTGTACTTAAAAAATCTTCTTCTTCTAAGTTTAAGTTCTTATATGAAGTAGATTACATTTCAGAAGAAAAGAAAACCTAACAAACAGTTCTACCCTTTGTAAATCCTTATACAGCTTTCTCAAACTCCTCCCCTTCTCTTACTAGATCTTTAAAAACTCTTTTAAAACCTAAATATCCAGCTCCAAAAGAATATGTTCAATCCATAAACTTTGATCGATGTATTCTTCCAGTAGGACCTAAAGAGCACTTTGTTACTCTTCAGATCCCAGAAGAATTTTCTCACAGTGATCATAATAAGGATACACTCACATTCACTTTGGTGCTATCAGAATCGCCTTAACCTTTCATGGCAGAAATGGAATTCTTGTTTGTACCAGAATGGCCTTATTGGACACCATATTTAAAGATTACAAGCATGTAATCTTTGGAATCATTGAGACGACACTCAATGCAGGAACTGTCTTCTTCACAGTCTTCTCAAATTATAATATGTCTCTTCATGATCCAACCCTATTAGATGCTTTAAAAGTTTAAGTCCAGATCATAGGTACAGAAATTAAAGGCCTCCAGGTAACCTTTCATACCAGATGGCATATAGAGTTCAAGATCATGCCATTAACTTACCTCTTTCACACTTCAGTGATGCAATTTTTGTTAAAATGGAAATAACAGATAGAACTCCTAAACATGTTCATATTCCAAAGTAGATTTCCAATAAAAAACTTGCCACCCTTCTCTCAAAGACGTGAATGACAAGTTATCAAAAGATTTGGAAACAAGATGAACCAATTGAACATTTTTATCCAACCTATAAGATAAATCAGGATGGTACTGTCACAATTAAATTTGATCACAACAAAAGAAAGGATGTTCCTCCTCCAACAATCTTTCCAACACAATTTATGATGCAAAGACGTTATGCTAATCTCTTTGATGTTCTAGTCACACACTTTCAGTCTGATAGAAATCCCGTGTATACATATAGATCTCCAGAAGGACATTGTTATTGGGACATAAACTGTTAATGCAAAGAATGCCAGATAGACGCATATAAAAGCTTCCTGGATGATGATGATGATGATATTCCAAAGAAGTAAAAGAAAAAAAAGTCTTCCCAGCAAAAGCTCAAAGAAAGATATGAAAATGGAGGCCTTAAAGTTGATCTCCTTGGTGAACCCTCATGAAAGTTTGACTATTATGTCATCTATCCTAAGAAAGACAAACCACACACTTAAACCTACTCAAATCAACCCATACAAAAATCAGATTCTACCTAAAATTCCACTCAACCTTTACCCAAACCTTTACCACAAATCTCCATGATGCAACCAACCTACCCAAGCTCAGATTTCTCTTCTTTTCAAGAATTTCATAAAGATCAATACAAACACATTTCAAAAATCCCCACTCCCACTGACAGAGATGAATATGGGAATCAAAAAAGTGTTTCTCATGCTGAAGCAGTTTTAAATTGGTAGACTGAAAATTCTCTCCAGCAGAATTCATACCTGCACAGAATTGAACATAAGTTGGACCAAGTCAGTCAACATTTTGATTAGAGCCTCGTTAATCTCCAAAATATTATTCTTGAAATTCAATCAAGGATAATCACACTTGATTAAGAACTCAGATATATAGCTGAAACCAACACTGGATTCATTTATGTTTTCACTGAACGAGAGAAAGAAATGAAGAACCTAAAGATTCAACATGCAAACCTTCAAAATCAATTTCGTCAAAAACAACAACAACAAAAAACAGCCTCTAGTTACAACATCTTCATACCATATCACATTGGTATGCATGATACTCCTTACCAAGCCTATACTCCTCTTCCATTTCAACCATACAATCCTTCAACCTCACTTCTAAAACCTTTTTTCACACCTTTTCAGTATAAACCTCCCCCAACATCTTCACAACCAACACAATACTTCACTCATATCTCAAATCAACCAGAACAACCCCCTTTTGGTACAACTAAAAAATGGATTCACAGATTTTGAGAAAAATAACTAGTTGATCCAAAACCCAAAAGAGTAGCAGAACAACCACTTTTTCAACCTTCAAAACCAAAACCCAGCTCAAGTTTCACACATCAAAACCTTACACCACAACCAAACCAAAAACTTGTACAACTTATGATTTCTCATACACAAACCTTTCCAGAAATACTTCACTAGATGGCACAAGACAACCTCCCTCAATTCTCTCTTGAAGATATTTTTCCATCTACCTTTGAGACTGAATCTCACATGGACACTGTCAAATCAGATGAATCAGTTGAAACAGATGATACTGATGACTTAGATGAAATGATGCTCCCTCAGATTTTCATGACAGAACCAACAGTTGAAGTTCCAGATGATACTCCAGAAGTCCATAATCTTGATGCAATAGATGCTGCACAACACCTTCTTCCACAACAATCACATGTTTCTCTTTCAACATCAAAGTTCTTAGTTTTTACCATTGATGATGTTCCTCTTTCAAAATGGCCCTCAAGATTTCAAGAATTCTTAGCATGGGGACTCGTTGAATTAAACTCCCATCCTAGTGTTACGTTAAACACAGTTTTGATAAGATTTGTTTCCAGACTTGTTGGAACTTTGAAAAATTTTTGGGACAACATTGGTGAATATAGACAACTTCAGTTTCTTCAATGCCTAACAATCACAGAAGCTGTCTCTCAATTTACAACAATCTTTTATGGACAAGAAACTCACAGATTGAAAAAGATCAGAGAGTAATTTTTCAAACTAAAATGCTGTTCTCTCCATCCAAAAGACCTTAACAGATATTATCAACAATTCTCCCAGTATTTTTACATACTTGGCGGATTCGATGATGTCAATTTAAAGCAAACAAAGACCCAGTTGAACCTCAGATCCCTTGATGTTAAATCTATGACCCTTAAAGATATCTACAAGATGATATTGAAAGTACTTGATAAGATTTACAAAAAGCACAAATACATCAAAACCTTGGTGTATAACTCTAAAAAGATAGAAAAACCATGTTCTTACTCCTCTTCAGGACTTCAAATCAAATGTTCTTTCAAAGATCCTACATGTTTTTGCAGCAACAAGAAAAATAAGCATTTTAAAAGATTCAGACCTTTTAGACCTCCAATAATCTCTAGACCCAGACATAAAAAATTCTTCAGATATGCTGATAAACCCAAAAGATTTTAAAGATTCAAATTTACCAAAAAAAAAGATCCAAAGATCAAAAGCTCAAAATGTTTTCTTTGTGAAAAACCAATATATTTTTCAAAGAATTACCTAAAGTCAGATAAAAAGTTAGTCAAGATGATCCAAGACATTGTTAATATCTCAGGTATCAATCTCTCAGATGATGATCTTGAATTAATTTTTTTCCTTGATGATGAGCAGAATGAAATAACCTTATTTATGATTAAGCAGATTGATGATGATGAATATGCAAATTCAGACTACTTAGAATACTCAGATAATTTCATAGATGATTAATGTTATGAGTATATGTCAGTTCAAGAACTCTAAAAAATCTAAACCCTTCAACCTCTAAAATTACCCTTAGCCCCAGTTCAAATCTTCCCTTACAAACATTCCTCTCTTATAACAATCATAGCTTTCTTTGATACTGGTGCAGCCCAAACCATAACAAATCCCCTTGTCTTACCCAAACACTTTTGGACCAAATAAAAAACTTTTTTCAAAATCACTAATGAAAATGTATTTTTTACAGACTTTATCAGTAACCCTGTTACCTTTTAAATCTTTCTAGGATGTCAAATAACTCAAAAGATTTTAGAATCTCCACTTCCCCAGAAAGACCTTATTATTGGTTTTGATATCATTACCAGTATACCAGGTTTAAAGCTTAGTGAAAAAGGTATCAAGTTTGAAAGTTATTTTAGACCTTAAAAAAACTTTCCCAATCTCTTTACCCTCACCATTCAACCAGATATTTTTCAAGAATTCAGACACAAGTTCATTCACTTTTCGTGTGCAGAAAATCACTTAGATTTTTTCTAGAAATGTGATCACCCACATTGGAAAAACCTTAAATTTTTCATTTTTCTTTCCTTCAAAAAAGATGAAAATGCCAATCCTACAAAAGCTAGTCATTCAGGCATGAACTCATATCATTTCAAGCAAGCAATCCAAGAATGCTCCCTTTTTCAGGCTCAAGGATTAATTGAACCAACCTCCTTTCTATGGGCATGTAAAGCATTTTATGTCAACAAACGTTCAGAACAAGTTCATGGAAAATTAAGATTGGTAATCAATTACAAGTCTCTTAACATTTTCCTTGCAGATGATAAGTTTCCTCTTTCAGGTAGAAAAACTTTGTTTACAAATTTGGCAAATGTAAAAGTCTTTTCAAAGTTTGATCTCAAAGTAAGATTTTGGTAACTAGGTATACATCCATAGGATAGATACAAAATGGTGTTTTGCATTCCTCAACACCATTTTTAGTGGACAGTAATGCCTTTTGGATTAAAAGTTACTCTTTCACTGTTTCAGAAAGCCATGACCAAGATATTTGCTTTAATTCTTGATAATGCCTTGATTTACATTGATGACATCTTAATGTTCTCTCCTGATGAGACCTCTCATACACAGTTATTGGATAAGTTCTAGTGCACTGTTCAACAGTATGAGATGATGCTTTCAGAGAAAAAATGATCATTGATGCTACAAAAATTGATTTCTTAGGCATGCATCTTAAAAATGATCAGTACATTGCTCAATCTCATATTGCTCAGTCACTTACAGATTTTCCTGATAAAAATCTTTCAAAGAAGCAAATCTAACAATTTCTCGATATAGTCAATTACATGAGTGAATTTCTCTCAGATATTGCCCAGTTTACACATCCACTCAAACAGATGCTCAAAAAAGAACCACCTATGTGGTTTCAAATCCAAACAAATACAGTACAAGTCTTGAAGATAAAAGTAAAGTCACTTATCACTTTAAAGATTCTTTCTGATGAAAAAAGAATATTACAGACCGATGCTAGTGAACAGTTTTGGTCAGCAATCCTTTTAGAAGAAAAAGATGAAACCAGACAAATCTGTGATTATAAGAGCAAAAAATTTAAAGATTCGAAACTTCATTATCACTCTACACTAAAAGAGATTTTAACTGTAAAGTATGGAATCTAAAGATTTAAATTTCACCTCATTGGATTTCATTTTCTCGTGGAATTGGTTATGTCAGCCTTTGATCAGATGCTCAATTTCAAAAAGAAAAAAAATACCAAATGCACAGTTACTTAGGCTATCACAGTGGTTCTCACAGTACTCTTTCACCATCGCACATATAAAAGATAAAGATAACCTCATTCCAGACATACTTACAAGACTTCTTTCAAAATCTCTTTCAAACACCTTACAGGTTATTCCAGTCATTTTCATGATGAACCCAACACCTTTTTCTTCACAAGCCTCTTCTTAAAAAAATCTTCTTTTCTTTTCTTTTCAAAAACCTCACCTTGATGATGAATTTGATTTACTTGATGAATTTCTTAACCTTTTCATAGAAAATCTTCTTCCATAGTTACTCAGACTTCTTACCACTCAAACCCTTGACCAAAAAGCCTCACACCTCTTGCTCAAATACCAATCCAAAACACTCAAAAAATTTGAAGACACCTCCATTCAATCTCTTGGTATACACATTAACTATCCTTCAGAGTACAATTATCAGTTCAAAATTGATAAAAAGATTTATGAAACTCGTCTTATGGTGCTTGGACAAAATCTCTTTATGATACTACCAGATTTGAACTTGACCATACATGCCTAGTAGAATGGAATCCTTACTGGAAACCTCTTGAAGTTTTACCACAAATGGAATGGTAAGACTCTCAAGACCCACTTGAAGATTTTGATCCAGATCAAAGAGATTGAAAAGGTTTTTCTAAGGTCTAAAATAACTTTCAAACTTGATACCTTTTCCACTAAGCTTTAAATCTAGTATACTGATAATGATATCAAAACTAATAACAAGGTCTTTTTGGGGAAGTGAAGATCCTAAAATCTTTTGAGTTATTTGACATTCTGAAAAGATTTGAAGGGTAACAGGGTTGCTGACAAAGTCTGTAAAAAATATATTTTCATCAGCGATTTTGAATAAGGTTTTTTGTTTGGTCCAAAAGTGTTTGGGTAGATAAAGGGGTTTGCTACGGTTTGGGCTGCACCAGTATCAAAGAAAGCTGTGACTGTAATAAGAAGAAAATGTTTGTGAAGAAGGATCTGAACTGGGGCTAAGGGTAATTTTAGAGGTTGAAGGGTTTAGATTTTTTAGAGTTCTTAAACTGACATATACTCATAACATTGATCATTTGTGAAATCATCTGAGTATTTTGAGTAGTCTGAATTTGCATACTCATCATCATCAAACTATTTAATCATAAACAGGGATATTTCATTCTGCTCATCATCAAGAGAGAAAATTGATTCAAGATCATCATTTGAGAGATTGATACCTGAGATATTAGTAATGTTTTGGATCATCTTGACTGATTTTTTATCTGACTTTGGGTAATTCTTTAAAAAATGTCATAGTTTTCCACAGAAAAAATATTTAATCTTTTGATCTTTGGATCTTTTTTTTTCTGGCAAATTTGAATCTTTGAAATCTTTTAGGTTTATCAGTATATCTGAAAAACTTCTTATGTCTGGGTCTGAAGATTATTGGAGGTCTGAAAGGTCTGAATCTTCTGAAATGCTTTTTTTTTCTTATTGCTATAAAAATATGTGGGATCTTTGAAAGAACATTTGATTTGAAGTCTGAGGAGGAGTAGGAACATGGCTTTTCTAGTTTTTTAAAGTTGTGCACCAAGGTTTTGATGTATTTGTGCTCTTTACAAATCTTATCAAGTACTTTCAGTATCATCTTGTAGATATCTCTAAGGCTTATAGATTTAATATCAAGGGATCTGAAGTTCAACTGGGTCCTTGTTTGCTAGGCAAGTTTTTTTAGAACAGAATTAAGAAATGCTTACTTTAAGTTGACATCATCGAATCCACCAAGTATGTAAAAATACTAGAAGAATTGTTGATAGTGTCTGTCAAGATCTTTTAGATGGAGAGAACAACATTTTAGTCTGAAGAATTACTCTATGATCTTTTTTAATCTGTGAGTTTCTTGTCCACAAAAGATTGTTGTAAATTGAGAGATAGCTTCTGTGATTGTTAGGCATTGAAGAAACTGGAGTTGTTTGTATTCACCAATGTTATCCCAAAAATTTTTTAGAGTTTCAACTAGTCTGGAAATAAATCTAATCAAAACTATGTTCATCGTAACATTGGGATGAGAGTTTAATTCAACGAGTTCCCATGCTAAGAACTCTTGAAATCTTGAGGGCCATTTTGGAAGAGGAACAACATCAATGGTAAAAATTGAGAACTTTGATGTTGAATGGGGAATATGTGATTGTTGTAGAGGAGAGTGCTGTTTAGCATCCATTGCATCAGGATTATGAACTTCTGAAGTATTATTTGGAACTTCAACTGTTGGTTTTATCATGAAAATCTGAGAGAGCATCATTTCATCTGAGTCATTAGTATCATCTGTTTCAACTGATTTATCTGATTTGACAGGTCCATGTGAGATTCAATCTCAAAGGTAGATGGAAAAATATCTTCAAGAGAGAATTAAAGGAGGTTGTCTTGTGCCATATGGTGAAGTATTTTTGAAAGGGTTTGTGTAGGAGAAATCATAAATTGTACATATTTTTGGGTTAGTTGTGGTGTAGGATTTTGAGGTGTGAAACTTGAGTTGAGTTTTGGTTTGAAAGATTGAGAAAGTGGTTATTCTGCTACTCTTTTGAGTTTTGGATCAACTGGTTATTTTTCTCAAAATCTGTGAATCCATTTTTCAGTTGTACCAAAAAAGGGTTATTCTGGTTGGTCTGAGATAAGAGTGAAGTATTGTGTTGGTTGTGAAGATGTTGGGATAGATGTTGGGGGAGGTTTATACTAAAAAGGTGTGAAAAAAGATTTTAGAGGTAAGGTTGGAGGATTGTATGATTGAAATGAAAGAGGAGTATAGGCTTGGTAAGGAGTATCATGTATACCAGTGTGATATGGTGTGAAGATGTTGTAACTAGAGGCTGTTTGTTGTTGTTGTTGTTTCTGACAAAACTGATTTTCAAAGTCTGCAAGTTGAATCTTTAGGCTTTTCATTTCTTTCTCTCGTTCAGTGAAAGCATAAGTGAATCTAGTACTGGTTTCAGCCATATATCTGAGTTCTTGATCAAGTGTGATTATCCCTGACTGAATTTCAAGAATAATATTTTGGAGATTGACAAGGCTCTGATCAAAATGTTGACTGACTTAGTCCAACTTATGTTCAATTCTGTGCAGGTATGAATTCTGCTAGAGAAAATTTTTAGTCTGCCAGTTTAAAACTACTTCAGCACGAGAAACACTTTTTTGATTCCTATATTCATCTCTGTCAATGGGAGTGGGGATTTTTGGAATGTGTTTGTATTGGTCTTTATGAAATTTTTAAAAAGGAGAGAAATCTAAGCTTGGGTAGGTTGGTTGCATCATAGAGATTTGTGGTAAAGGTTTGGGTAAAGGTTGGGTGGAATTTTAGATGGAATCTAGTTGTTGTGTGGGTTGATTTGAGTAGGTTTGAGTATGTGGTTTGTCTTTCTTAGGATAGATGACATAATAGTCAAACTTTCTTGAGGGTTCACCAAGGAAATCAACTTCAGGGTCTCCATTTTCATATTTTTCTTTGAGCTTTTGCTGGGAAAACTTTTTCTTCTTTGGAATATCATCATTATCATTATCCAGAAAGCTTTTATATGCGTCTATCTGGCATTCTTTGCATTGACAATTTATGCCTCAATAACAATGTCTTTCTGGAGATCTATATGCATACACAGGATTTCTATCGAACTGAAAGTGTATGACTGGAACATCAAGGAGATCAGCATGACGTCTTTGCATCATAAATTATGTTGGAAAGATTGTTGGAGGAGGAACATCCTTTTCTTTACTGTGATCAAATTCAATTGTGATAGTACCATCCTGATTTGTCTTGTAGGTTGGATCGAAATGTTCAATTGGTTCATTTTGTTTCCAAATCTTTTAATAACTTGTCATCCACATCTTTTGGAGAAGGGTGGCAAGTTCTTCATTGGAAATATACTTTGGAATATGAACATGTTTAGGAGTTCTATATGCTGTTTCCATTTTAATAAAAATTGCATCATTGAAGTGTGAAAGAGGTAAGTTAATGGCATGATCTTAAATTTTATATGCCATCTGGTAGTGAAGGGTTACCTGAAGGCCTTTCATTTTTGTGCCTACGATCTAGACTTGAACTTTTAAAGCATCTAACAGGGTTGGATCATAAAGAGACATATTATAATTAGAAAGACTGTGAAAAAAACAGTTCCTGCATTGAGTGTCGTCTCAATGATTTCAAGGACTACATGCTTGTAATCTTTAAATCTGGTGTCCAATAAGGCCATTCTGGTATAAACAAGAATTTCATTTCTGCCATGAAAGGTTAAGGTGATTCTGATAGCACCAAAGTGAATGTGAGTGTATCCTTATTCTGACCACTGGTGAGAAAATTGTTCTGAGATCTGAAGAGTAACAAAGTGCTCTTGAGGTCCTACTGAAAGAATACATTGATCAAAGTTTATGGCTTGAACATACTCTTTTAGAGCTGGATATTTGGGTTTTAAAAGAGTTTTTAAAGATCTAGTAAAAGAAAGAGAGGAGTTTAAAAAAGCTGTATAAAGATTTATAAGAGGTAGAACTATTTGTTGGATTTTTTTTTCTTCTGAAATGTAATCTACTTCATATAAGAACTTAAATTTAGAAGAAAAAGATTTTTTAAGTACAGGAGATGGAGGAGAGGACAAACTAAAAGAAGATCTGGAGGAAGAAGGTTGAGAACTAGAATTACTTAGAGTGGATAAATCCATGAAAATAAGACACTCTTTTGGCTTTTCCTTTTCCAACTTCAATAATCAAAACTTTAGAAACATGATTTTCTTCCCACTATCTTGACAAGCTGTAAGCTCTGATACCATTTCTATATACAGCGGTAGGTAGTACGACCAATGCTCTGGCAACTGACACAACTTAAGTTTCGAGCTCTTCGGATGGTAGAGTCCTGACAATACTATCTAGTACTATGATAATAGCGTGTAGATCGATCAAACTTGGTAAGATAATACCATTTCTATACATAGCAGTAGGTAGTACGACCGATACTCTGGCAACTGACACGGCTTCAGTTTCAGGTTCTTTGGGTGGTAGAATCTTGATAATACTATCTGGTACTATGACAACAGCGTGTAGATCGATCAAACTTGGTAAGATAATATCAACCATAAGTTTTTCATAGATCAGACATATAACTAAGGTATTCTAGCCGGTGTTCAAGACTCTGGCGCATTCTTGGCTTTAACGTCGATTTGAGGGCCTGACTTTTATGGAGATATGTCTTTCACTATAGTAACTTACTATTAGTATGATCTTGGGGCAGTATAACTTTTCTTTGGCTGAGAGAAAGGAATCATCGATCTGTTTAACAGTTTAACAAGATTTTTTGATGTAGAGGATCCATAATAATATAGCAACTGCAGAGCATACTCAACTTAAATCACTGTAAACTTTGAATAGCTTGAAGAGAAGTATGAAGCTAAAAGATTTAACTATGAAAAAAAGAAGATGGAATTACCAAAAGAGAAGAGAAATTTTTAGCTAAACATATTTTATAGAGAAAGGTTTCTTACAAGGGATGTTTTTTGATAAGTTGTGGATGATGCCTTCTTGAAGAAGTAGCATCTTATTTATACAAGAAAAAAGTAAAATAATAGTAACCTAATAGGACAAGGCTAGGACAAAGTAACTTTACAAGTGGCTTAAGGTAAAGCTAAAAGACGATGACTCATAAGTATGGTATAATGACTCATTACTATAGTATGGTGACTCATCACTTATGGTACAGTGACTCATCACTATAACTCATACTAAAGTACAGTGACTCATTATGACTTGACTAAGACATAAAGTTGATAAAGACTTGACATAAAGTTGTCTTGATGTGGAGGTATTATAATTAACTCTTTGGAGTCTTCTGGAGAAAACTAAAAATATCACGCGTAATTATACAATATTAGACTGAAACAGAGAATCTTCTGTCTTGTAGCACTATGAGTGTCATCATTTGAGAGAACAATGAGTGTGTTTTAAAGAGAGGTTGAGGTGTGAGTTATCTACACCGGATGTGAAATCATAGTCGATGTTTTCTAACCATTGATCTGGATCAAAATCTTCAAGTGGGTCTTGGGAGTCTTACCATTCCATTTGTGGTAGAACTTCAAGAGGTTTCCAGTAAGGATTCCATTTTACTGGGCTTGCATGGTCAAGTTCAAATCTGGTAGTATCAAAAAGAGGTTATGTCTAAGCACCATCAATACGGGTTTCATAAATTTTTTTATCAATTTTAAGCTGATAATTATACTCTGAAAGATAGTCAGGGTGTATACCAAGAGATTGAATGAAGGTGTCTCCAAACTTTCTGAGTGTTTTGGACTGGTATGAGTGGCAAGAAGTCTGGGTAACTCTGGAGGAAAATTTTTTACGGGAAGGTTAAGAAATTCATCATCAAGGTGAGGTTTTTGAGAAGAAGAGAAAAGAGGGTTTTTTGAAGAACAGGCTTACGAAGAAGAAGGTGTTGGGTTTATCATGGAAATGACTGGAATAACCTGCAAGATGTTTGAAGGAGGTTTTGAAGGAGGTCTTGTGAACATGTCTGGAATGAGGTTATCTTTACCTTTTATATGTGCAATGGTGAAAGAGTACTGTGAGAACCACTGTGATAGCCTGAGTAACTGTGCATTTGGCATTTTTTTCTTTTTAAAATTGAGCATCTGATTAAAGGCTGACATATCTAATTCCAAGAGAAAGTGAAATCCAATAAGGTGAAATTTAAAGCTTTGGATTCCATACTTTACAGCTAAAATCTCTTTTAGTGTAGAGTGATAATGAAGTTTTGAATCTTTGAATTTTCCACTTTTGTAACCACAGATTTGTTTGGCTCCATCTTTTTCTTTTAAAAGGATTGCTGACCAAAACTGTTTACTAGCATCGGTCTGTAATATTCTTTTTCCATCAAAATGAATCTTTAAAGTGGAAAGTAATTTTGCTTTTATCTTTAAGGCTTGTACTGCATTTGTCTGGATTTGAGACCATGTGGGTGGTTCTTTCTTGAGCATCTGTCTGAGTGGATGTGTAAGCTGGGCAATATCTGGGAGAAATTCACTCATGTAATTGACTATGCCGAGAAATTCACTCATGTAAAATGGTGTTGAGGAATGTAAAATGTCGTTTTATATCTGTCCTGTAGATGTATACCTAGTTGCCAAAATCTTGTTTTGAGATCAAACTTTGAAAAGACTTTTGCATTTGCCAAATTTGCAAACAAAGTTTTTTTTTCTGGAATAGAGAACTTATCATCTGCAAGAAAAATGTTAAGAGGCTTGTAATTGATTACCAATCTTAATTTTTCATGAACTTATTCTGAAAGTTTGTTGACATAAAATGCTTCACATGCCCATGGAGAGGAGGTTGGTTCAATTAATCCTTGAGCTTGGAGAAGGAAGCATTCTTGGATTGCTTGCTTGAAATGATCTGGTTTCATGCCTGAATGACTAGCTTTTGTAAGATTGGCATTTTCATCTTTTTTTAAAAGAAGGGAAATGAAAAATTCAGAGTTTTTCCAAAGTGGGTGATCACATTTTTGAAGGAAATCTGAATGATTTTCTGCACACGAAAAGTGAATGAACTTGTGTCTAAATTCTTGAAAAACATCTAGTTGAATGGTGAGGGTAAAAAAATTGGGAGGGTTTTTCCAAAGTCTAAAATAACTTTCAAACTTGATACATTTTCCACTAAGCTTTAAACTTGGTATACTGGTAATGATATCAACACCAATAACAAGGTCTTTCTGGAGAAATGGAGATCCTAAAATCTTTTAAGTTATTTGACATCCTGGAAAGATTTGAAGGGTAACAGGGTTGCTGACAAAGTCTATAGAAAATACATTTTCATCAGCGATTTTGAAGAAGATTTTCTGTTTGGTCCAAAAGTGTTTGGGTAACACAAGAGAGTTTGCTATGGTTTGGGTTGCACCAGTATCAAAGAAAGCTGTGACTGTTATAGGAGGGAAATGTTTATGAGGGAAGATCTAAATTGGGGCTAAGGGTAATTTTGGAGGTTGAAGGGTTTGGATTTTTTAGAGTTCTTGAACTGACATATACTTATAACATTAATCATCTATGAAATCAACTGAGAATTTTGAGTAGTCTGAATCTGCATACTCATCATTATCAAACTGCTTAATTATAAACAGAGATCTTTCATTCTACTCATCATTAAGGGAGAAAATTGATTTAAGATCATCATTTGAGAGATTGATACCTGAGATATTAGCAATGTCTTGGATCATCTTGACTGACTTTTTGTCTGACTTTGGGCAGTTCTTTAAAAAATGTCTTGGTTTTCCATAGAAAAAATATTTTGAGCTTTTGATCTTTGGATATTTCTTCTTTCTTGCAAATTTGAATCTTTGAAATCTTCTAGGTTTATCAGCATATCTGAAGAACTTCTTATGTCTGGGTCTGGAGATTATTGGAGGTCTGAAAGGTCTAAATCTTCTAAAATGTTTCTTTTTTTTGTTGCTGTAAAAATATGTGGGATCTTTGGAAGAACATTTGATTTGAAGTCCTGAGGAGGAGTAAGTACATGGTTTTTCTAGCTTTTTAGAGTTGTGCACCAAGGTTTTGATGTATTTGTGCTCTTTGCAAATCTTATCAAGTGCTTTCAACATCATCTTGTAGATATCTTCAAGGGTCATAGATTTAACATCAAGGGATCTGAGGTTCAACTGGGTCCTTGTTTGCTGGGCAAGTTTTTCTGAAACAGAATTAAGAAATGCTTGCTTTAAGTTGACATCATCGAATTTGCCAAGTATGTAAAAATACTGAGAGAATTGTTGATAGTGTCTGTCAAGGTCTTGTCCATAAAAGATTGCTGTAAATTGAGAGACAACTTCTGTGATTGTTGGACATTGAAGAAACTAGAGTTGTCTGTATTCACCAAGGTTGTCCCAAAAAGTTTTTAGAGTTTCAACTAGTTTGTAAACAAATATGATCAAAACTGAGTTTCAGTGTAACATTGAGATGAGAGTTTAATTCAACGAGTCCTCATGCTAAGAATTCTTGAAATCTTGAGGGCCATTTTGAAGGAGGAACATCATCAATGGTAAAAATTGAGAACTTTGATGTTGAAGGAGGAACATGTGATTGTTGTGGAAGAAGGTGTTGTTCAACATCCATTGCATCAGGGTTATAGACTTCTGGAGTATCATCTGAAACTTTAACTATTGGTTCTATCATGAAAATCTAAGGGAGCATCATTTCATCTGAGTCATCAGTATCATCTGTTTCAACTGATTCATTTGATTTGATAGTGTCTATGTGAGATTCAGTCTCAAAGGTAGAAGAAAAAATATCTTCAAGGGAGAATTGAGGGAGGTTGTCTTGTGCCATCTGGTGAAGTATTTCCGGAAGGGTTTGTGTAGGAGAAATCATAAGTTGTACAGGTTTTTGGGCTGGTTGTGGTGCAGGGTTTTGAGGTGTGAAACTTGAGCTGGGTTTTGGTTTTGAAGATTGAGAAAGTGGTTGTTCTGCTACTCTTTTGGGTTTTGGATCAACTGATTGTTTTTTTCAAAATCTGTGAATCCATTTTTCAGTTGTACCAAAAAGGGGTTGTTCTAGTTGGTCTGAGATATGAATGAAGTATTGTGTTGGTTGTGAAGATGTTGGGAGAGGTTTGTACTGAAAAGGTGTGAAAAAAGGTTTTGGAGGTGAGGTTGAAGGATTGTATGGTTGAAATAGAAGAGGAGTATAGGCTTGGTAAGGATTATAATGCATACTAGTGTGATATGGTGTGAAGATGTTGTAACTAGAGGCTACTTGTTGTTGTTGTTGTTTCTGATGAAATTGATTTTGAAGGTCTACAAGTTGAATCTTTAGGCTCTTTATTTCTTTCTCTCGTTCAGTGAAAGCATAAGTGAATCCAGTGTTGATTTCAGCCATATATTTGAATTCTTGATCAAGTGTGATTATTTTTGACTGAATTTTAAGAATAATATTTTGGAGATTGACAAGGCTCTGATCAAAATGTTGACTGATTTGGTCCAACTTATGTTCAATTCTGTGTAGGTATGAATTCTATTAGAGAGAATTTTCAGTTTGCCAGTTTAAAACTGCTTCAGCACAAGAAACATTTTTTTGGTTCCCATATTCATCTTTGTCAGTGAGAGTGGGGATTTTTGGAATGTGTTTGTATTGGTCTTTATGAAATTCTTGAAAAGAAGAGAAATCTGAGCTTGGGTGGGTTGGTTGCATTATGAAGATTTGTGGTAAAGGTTTGGGTAAAGGTTGGGTAGAATTTTGGGTGGAATCTAGTTATTGTGTGGGTTGATTTGAGTAGGGTTGAGTGTGTGGTTTGTCTTTCTTAGGATAGATGACATAATAGTCAAACTTTCCTTAGGGTTCACCAAGGAGATCAACTTTAGGGTCTCCATTTTCATATTTTTCTTTGAACTTTTGCTGGGAAGATTTTTTCTTCTTTTGCTTATTTAGAATATCATCATCATCATCATCATCCATGAAGCTTTTATATGTGTCTATCTGGCATTCTTTGCATTGACAATTTATGTCCCAATAACAATGTCTTTTTGGAGATCTATATGTATACACGGGATTTCCATCGGACTGAAAGTGTGTGACTGGAATATCAAGGAGATCAGCATGATGTCTTTGCATCATAAATTATGTTGGAAAGATTGTTGGAGGAGGAACATCCTTTCCTTTACTATGATCAAATTCAATTGTGACAGTACCATCCTGATTTGTCTTGTAGGTTGGATCAAAATGTTCAATTGGTTCATCTTGTTTCCAAATCTTTTGATAACTTGTCGTCCACGTCTTTGGGAGAAGGGTGGCAAGTTTTTCATTGGAAATCTGCTTTGGAATATGAACATGTTTAAGAGTTCTGTCTGCTGTTTCCATTTTAACAAAAACTGCATCACTGGAGTGTGGAAGAGGCAAGTTAATGGCATGATCTTGAACTCTATATGCCATCTGGTAGTGAAGGGTTGCCTAGAGGCCTTTCATTTCTGTGCCTACGATCTGGACTTGAGTGGATAGATTTTCATGGATCTATTAAAGTTGGAAAAGGAAAAACCAAAAGAGAATCTTATTTTCATGGATCTATCTACTCTTAGCAACTCTAGTTCTCAACCTTCTTCCTCTAGATCTTCTTTTAGTTTGTCCTCTCCTCCATCTCCTGTATTTAAAAAATCTTCTTCTTCTAAGTTTAAGTTCTTATATGAATTAGATTACATTCCAGAAGAAAAAAAAACCCAACTAATAGTTCTACCCCTTGTAAATCCTTATACAGCTTTCTCAAACTCCTTTCATTCTCTTACTAGATCTTTAAAAACTCTTTTAAAACCCAAATATCTAGCTCCAAAAGAGTATGTTCAAGCCACAAATTTTCATCAATGTATTCTTCCAGTAGGACCTCAAGAGCACTTGGTTACTCTTCAGATCCCAGAAGAATTTTCTCACCAGTGGTCAAAACAAGGATACACTCACATTCATTTTGGTGCTATCAAAATTGCCTTAACCTTTTATGGTAGAAATGGAATTCTTGTTTGTACCAGAATGGCCTTATTGGACACCAGATTTAAAGATTACAAGCATGCAGTCCTTGGAATCGTTGAGACGACACTCAATGCAAGAACTATCTTCTTCACAGTCTTCTCAAATTATAATGTCTTTTCATGATCCAACCCTGTTAGATGTTTTAAAAGTTCAAGTTTAGATCGTAGGCACAGAAATGAAAGGCCTTCAGGCAACCCTTCACTACCATATGGCATATAGAGTTTAAGATCATGCCATTAACTTGCCTCTTTTACACTCCAGTGATGCAGTTTTTGTTAAAATGGTAAACAACAGACAGAACTCCTAAACATGTTCATATTCCAAAGTAGATTTCCAATGAAGAACTTGCCACCCTTCTCCCAAAGACGTGGACGACAAGTTATCAAAAGATTTGGAAACAAGATGAACTAATTGAACATTTTGATCCAACCTACAAGATAAATCAGGATAGTACTGTCACAATTGAATTTGATCACAGTAAAGGAAAGGATGTTCCTCTTCCAACAATCTTTCCAACACAATTTATGATGCAAAGACGTCATGCTGATCTCCTTGATGTTCCAGTCACACACTTTCAGTCCGATGAAAATCCCGTGTATGCATATAGATCTCCAGAAGGACATTGTTAGTGGGACATAAATTATCAATGCAAAGAATGCCGGATAGACGCAGATAAAAGCTTCATGGATAATGATGATGATATTTTAAAGAAGCAAAAGAAGAAAAAGTCTTCCCAGCAAAAGCTCAAAGAAAAATATGAAAATGGAGACGCTGAAGTTGATCTCCTTGGTGGACCCCCAGGAAAGTTTGACTATTATGTCATCTATCCTAAGAAAGAAAAACCACACTCTCAAACCTACTCAAATCAACCCACACAAAAATAAGATTTCACCCAAAATTCCACCCAACCTTTACCTAAACCTTTACCACAAATTTCAATGATGCAACCACCCTACCCAAGCTCAGATTTCCCACTTTTTCATGAATTTCATAAAGACCAATACAAACACATTTCAAAAATCCCCACTTTCACTGATAGAGATGAATTAGGAATCGAAAAAGTGTTTCTCGTGCTGAAGCAGTTTTAAACTGGCAGACTAAAAATTCTCTCCAGTAAAATTCATACTTGCACAGAATTGAACATAAGTTGGACCAAGTCAGTCAGCATTTTGATCAGAGCCTTGTCAATCTCCAAAATATTGTTCTTGATATTCAGTCAAGGATAATCACACTTGATCAAGAACTCAGATATATGGCTGAAACCAACACTAGATTTAGTTATGCTTTCACTGAACGAGAGAAAGAAATGAAGAGCCTAAAGTTCAACTTGCAGACCTTCAAAATCAGTTTCGTCAGAAACAACAACAATATCAAGCAGCCTCTAGTTACAACATCTTTACAGCATATCACACTGGTATGCATGATACTTCTTACCAAACCTATACTCCTCATCCATTTCAACCATACAATCCTCTAACCTCACCTCTAAAACCTTTTTTCACATATTTTCAGTACAAACCTCCCTCAAGATCTATCCCAACATCTTCACAACCAACACAATACTTTACTCCTATCTCAGACTAACCAGAACAACCCCCTTTCGGTACAACTGAAAAATGGATTCACAGATTTTGAGAAAAACAACCAGTTGATCCAAAACCTAAAAGAGTAGCAGAATAACCACTTTTTCAACCTTCAAAACCAAAACCCAGCTCAAGTTCTATACCTCAAAACCCTACACCACAACCAGCCTAAAAACCTGTACAACTTATGATTTCTCCTACACAAACCCTTCAAGAAATACTTCACCAAATGGCACAAGACAACCTTCTTCAGTTCTCCATTGAAGATATTTTTTCTTCTACCTTTAAGACTGAATCTCACATGAACACTGTCAAATTAGATGAATAAGTTGAAACAAATGATATTGATGACTCAGATGAAATGATGCTCCCTCAGATTTTCGTGATAGAACCAACAGTTGAAGTTTCAAATGATACTCCAGAAGTCCATAACCTTGATACAATGGATGCTGAACAACATCCTCCTCCATAACAATCCCGTGCTCCTCTTTCAACATCAAAGTTCTCAGTTTTTACCATTGATGATGTTCCTTCTTCAAAATGGCCCTCAAAATTTCAAGAATTCGTAGCATGGGGACTCGTTGAATTAAACTTTCATCTCAATGTTACGATGAACATAATTTTGATCATATTTGTTTCCAGATTAGTTGGAACTCTGAAAAATTTTTGGGATAACATTGGTGAATACAGACAACTTCAGTTTCTTCAATGCCCAACAATCACAGAAGCTGTCTCTCAATTTGCTGCAATCTTTTATGGATAAGAAACTCACAGATTGGAAAAAATGAGAGAGCAATTCTTCAGACTAAAATGCTGTTTTCTTTATCCAAAAGACCTTAACAGACACTATCAACAATTCTCTCAATATTTCTACATACTTGACGGATTCGATGATGTCAACTTAAAGCAAACATTTTTCAATTCTGTTCCAGAAAAACTTACCCAGCAAACAAGAACCCAGTTGAACCTCAGATCCCTTGATGTTAAATCTATGACCCTTGGAGATATCTACAAGATGATGTTGAAAGCACTTGATAAGATTTACAAAGAGCACAAATACATCAAAACCTTGGTGCATAACTCCAAAAAGCTAGAAAAGCCATGTTCTTACTCCTTTTCAGGATTTCAAATCAAATGTTCTTCCAAAGATCCCACATGTTTTTACAGCAACAAGAAAAAGAAGTATTTCAGAAGATTCAGACCTTCTAGACCTCCAATAATCTCCAGACCCAGACATAAGAAGTTTTTCAAATATGCTGATAAACCTAAAAGATTTCAAAGATTCAAATTTGCAAAAAAGAAAAAAGATCCAAAGATTAAAAGCTCAAAATGTTTTCTCTGTAAAAAATTAAGATATTTTTCAAAGAACTGCCCAAAGTCAGATAAAAAGTTAGTCAAGATGATCCAAGATATTGCTAATATCTTAGGTATCAATCTCTCAGATGATGATTTTGAATCAATTTTCTTCCTTGACGATGAGTAGAATGAAAGATCCCTGTTTATGATTAAGCAGTTTGATAATGATGAGTATGCAGATTCAGACTATTCAGAATACTCAGATAATTTCACAGATGATCAATGTTATGAGTATATATCAGTTTAAAAACTCTAAAAAATTCAAACCCTTCAACCTTCAAAATTACCTTTAGCCTCAGTTCAGATCTTCCCTCACAAACATTCCCCTCTTATCACAGTCACAGCTTTCTTTAATACTAGTGCAGCCCAAACAATAGCAAACCTCCTTGTCTTACCCAAACACTTTTGGACCAAACAGGAAACCATCTTCAAAACCGCTGATGTAAATGTATTTTCTACAGACTTTGTTAGCAACCCTATTACCCTTCAAATCTTTCCAAGATGTCAAATAACTCAAAAGATTTTAGGATTTCCACTTCTCCAGAAAGACCTTGTTATTGGTTTTGATATCATTACTAGTATACCAAGTTTAAAGCTTAGTGGAAAAGGTATCAAGTTTGAAAGTTATTTTTGACCTTGGAAAAACCTTTCCAATCTCTTTACCCTCACCATTCAACTAGATGTTTTTCAAGAATTTAGACACAAGTTCATTCACTTTTCGTGTGCAAAAAATCATTCAGATTTTCTCTAGAAATGTGATCACCCACTTTGGAAAAACCCTAAATTTTTCATTTCCCTTCCCTTTAAAAGAGATGAAAATGCCAATCTTATAAAAGCTAGTCATTCAGGCATGAACCCAGATCATTTCAAGCAAGCAATCCAAGAATGCTCCCTTCTCCGGCTCAAGGATTAATTGAACTAACCTCCTCTCCATGGGCATGTGAAACGTTTTATGTCAACAAATGTTCAAAACAAGTTCGTGAAAAATTAAGATTGATAATCAATTACAAGCCTCATAACATTTTCCTTGCAGATGATAAGTTCTTTTTTCCAGACAGAAAAACTTTGTTTACAAATTTGGCAAATGCAAAAGTCTTATTAAAGTTTGATCTCAAAGCAAGATTTTGGTAACTAGGTATACATCCACATGATAGATACAAAATGGCATTTTACATTCCTCAACACCATTTTCAGTGGACAATAATTCTTTTTGGATTAAAAGTTGTTCTTTCACTGTTCCAAAAAGCCATGACCAAGATATTTGCTCCAATTCTTGATAATACCTTGATTTACATTGATGACATCTTACTGTTCTCTCTTGATGACACCTCTCATGCACAGTTATTGAATAAGTTCCAGAGCATTATTCAAAAGTATGAGATAATGCTTTCAAAGAAAAAGATGATCATTCGTGCTACAGAAATTGATTTTCTAGGCATGCATCTTAAAGATGGTCAGTACATTGCTCAACCTCATATTGCTCAGTCACTTGCAGATTTCTCTGATGAAAATCTTTCAAAGAAGCAAATCCAGTAATTTCTCGACATAGTCAATTACATGAGTGAATTTTTCCCATATATTGCCTAGCTTACACATCCACTCAGACAGATGCTCAAAAAAAAACCACCCACGTGGTCTTAAATCCAAACAAATACAGTACAAGCCTTGAAGATAAAAGCAAAGTCACTTCCCACTTTAAAGATTCCTTCTGATGGAAAAAAATATTACAGACCGATGCTAATGAACAGTTTCGATCAGCAATTCTTTTAGAAGAAAAAGATGGAACCAGACAAATCTGTGGTTACAAGAGTAAAAAATTTAAAGATTCAGAACTCCATTATCACTCTACACTAAAAGAGATTTTAGCTATAAAGTATGGAATCCAAAGATTTGAATTTCACCTCATTGGATTTTACTTTCTCGTGGAATTGGATATGTCAACTTTTATTCAGATGCTCAATTTCAAAAAGAAAAAAATACCAAATGCACAGTTACTCATGCTATCACAGTGATTCTCACAGTACTCCTTCACCACCGTACATATAAAAAATAGATAACCTCATTCCAGACATGCTCACAAGACCTCCTTCAAAACCTCTTTCAAACCCCTTGCAAGTTATTCTAGTCTTTTGTATGATGACCTCCTTACCTTTACCTTTACCCTCTTTTGATCCTGTTCCTCAAACGATAACTAATCATTTTCTCTACCCTTACCTTTACAATCTGAAATATAAACCCTTTGTTTCAGATCCAGATTTTCAATCAGTTTTTCTAGTTCACAATCTACCTTCTGAAATCCAGCAGATTATTGCCAAAAAGACACTTGAAAGACGTGTTCATGATCTCATCTATAAAATGCAAGCTATACTCATCAAAAAATAAGGTGATCATGGTCTCAGACCTATTGGTTTTCATCTTCAGTTCCTTTTTCTACACTTATTCTAGATCTCTCATACCTCAGGTTTATTCAAAGAAGCCTTAGTTCTTTTATGGTATTTATGCCAACTCTACACCGTTGCCATTGAGTTTAACTCTTTTGAACTCAACTTTGTCACAATCACTTTTGCTAATAATGACTTCCTTTATGAAGCTGATATTCATTTAGGAAACTTTTTAAAGTGGTTTAAACCCCTCCATACTTGGTATTCTATCACGAAACACTTTCCCCAACACTACCATGTTATCTTCTTCTTCCATCGATCTTGTAAACTCTCTTAAAATTATGTCTTCTTTCAACCCCACTCAGACCTGTATATGTGTAATCCATACTCTTTGTATAAATCTATCTTTCTCTATACTCATGAGTGCAAGTTCCTGTTAAAAAGACTCTGTAAAATCAACAACCTCCCAATACCTGCAGAACTTTTTCCTTTCAAGAAAGAACCATGGTGGTGGTACCCTCCAGAATACATCCAAAAATTACACATTCACCTAGCACATTGGATTCTTGAACCCTCTTATGACACTTGGTAGAGTGATTTATCACAACGACTTGTTAATTTTGATCTTCACTTTCCTTCAGAATTAGCAAAACTTTTAACAAACCCTTACTGACAGAATGATAAAGATCTCTCCAGACTTTGAGCAAGATTTGAACACAAAGTTTACAATCACTTATTCCAATATTGTGATTCTGATCCTGATAATTTTGAACAAGAACTATACAGATGGGTAGATGATTGTCTCATTCTCTAGTACCTTAAAGATTTCTCAAAAGATTTCCCAAAATGATGACACTCATGATGCTACAAGATAGAAGATTCCCTGTTCTAGTCCAATATTGTATAATTATGCGTGATAATTTTAGTTTTTTCCAGAAGACTCCAAAGAGTTGATTATGATGCCTCCACATCAAGATAACCTTATGTCAAGTCTTCATCAACTTTATGTCTTAGTCAAGTCATAATGAGTCATTGTGCTTTAGTATGAGTCATAGTGATGAGTCACTGTACCATAAATGATGAGTCACCATACCATAGTAATAAGTCATTGTACCATACTTATGAGTCATTGTCCTTTAGCTTTACCTTAAGCTACTTATAAAGTTATTTTGTCCTAGTCTTGTCCTATTAGGTTACTATTCTTTTACTTTTTCCTTGTATAAATAGGATGTTACTTCTTCAAGAAGGCATCATCCACAACTTATCAAAAAACATCCCTTGTAAGAAACCTTTCTTCATAAAATATATTTGGCTAAAAACCTCTCTTCTCTTTTGGTAATTCCATCTTCCTTTTTCCATAGTTAAATCTTTTAGCTTCATGTTTCTCTTCAAGCTATTCCAAAGTTTATAGTAATTAAAGTTAAGTATGCTCTGTAGTTACCATATTATTATGGATCCTCTACATCAAAAAATCTTGTAAAATTGTTAAATAGATCGTTGATCCCTTTCTCTCAGCCAAAGAAAAGTTATACTGCCCCAAGATCATACTAATAGTAAGTTACTATAGTGAAAGACATATCTCCATAATGTCAGGCTCCCAGTTCGACGTTAAAGCCAAGAAGGTGCCAGAGTCTTGAACACCGACTAGAATACCTTGATTATATATCTGATCTATGGAAAGCTTATGGTTGGTACTATCTTATCAAGTTGGACCAATCTACACGTTATTGTCATAGTACCAGATAGTATTGTTAGGATTCTACCACCCGGAGAGCCTGAAACTGAAGCTGTGTCAGTTACCAGAACCTTGGTCGTACTACCTACCATTGTGTATAGAAATGGTATCAAAGCTTACGGCTTACCAAGATAGTGAGAAGAAAATCATGTTTTTAAAGTTTTGATTATTGAAATTGGAAAAAGAAAAGCCAAAAGAGAGTCTTATTTTCATGGATCTATCTACTCTTAGCAACTCTAGTGCTTAACCTTTTTTCTTCAGATCTTCTTTTAGTTTATCCTCTCTTTCATCTCCTGTACTTAAAAAATCTTCTTCTTCTAAGTTTAAGTTCTTATATGAAGTAGATTACATTCCAGAAAAAAAGAAAACCCAACCAACAGTTCTATCCCTTGTAAATCCTTATACAGCTTTCTCAAACTCCTCCCCTTCTTTTACTAGGTCTTTAAAAACTCTTTTAAAACTCAAATATCCAGCTCCAAAAGAATATATTCAAGCCATAAACTTTGATCAATGTATTCTTCTAACAGGACCTCAAGAGCACTTTGTTACTCTTCAGATCCCAGAAAAATTTTCTCACCAGTGGTCAGAACAAGGATACACTCACATTCACTTTGGTGCTATCAAAATCGCCTTAACCTTCTATGGTAGAAATGGAATTCTTGTTTGTACCAAAATGGCCTTATTGGACACCGAATTTAAAGATTACAAGCATGCAGTCCTTAGAATCGTTGAGACGACACTCAATGCATGAACTATCTTCTTCACAGTCTTCATAAATTATAATATGTCTCTTTATAATCCAACCCTATTAGATGCTTTAAAAGTTCAAGTCCAAAACGTAGGCACAGAAATGAAAGGCCTTCAGGCAACCCTTCACTACCAGATGGCATATAGAATTTAAGATCATGCCATTAACTTGCCTCTTTCACACTCTAGTGATGCAGTTTTTGTTAAAATGGAAACAGCAGACAGAACTCCTAAACATGTTCATATTCCAAAGCAGATTTCCAATGAAAAACTTGCCACTTTTCTCCCAAAGACGTGGATGACAAGTTATCAAAAGATTTGAAAACAAGATACACCAATTAAACATTTTGATCCAACCTGCAAGACAAATCAGAATGGTACTGTCACAATTGAATTTGATCACAGTAAAGGAAAGGATGTTCCTCCTCTAACAATCTTTCCAACATAATTTATGATACAAAGACATCATGCTGATCTCTTTAATGTTCCAGTCACACACTTTCAGTTCGATGGAAATCCTGTGTATGCATATAGATCTCCAGAAAGACATTGTTATTGGGACATAAATTATCAATGCAAAGAATGCCAGATAGACACAGATAAAAGCTTTCTGGATGATGATGATGATATTCCAAAGAAGCAAAAGAAGAAAAAGTCTTCCTAGCAAAAGCTCAAAGAAAGATATAAAAATGGAGACCCTGAAGTTGATTTCCTTGGTGAACCCTCAGCAAAGTTTGACTATTATGTCATCTATCCTAAGAAAGAAAAATCACACACTTAAACCTACTCAAACCAATCCACACAAAAACCAGATTCTACCTAAAATTTCACCCAACCTTTACCCAAACCTTTACCACAAATCTCCATGATGCAACCAACCTACCCAAGCTCAGATTTCCCTCATTTTTAAGAATTTCATAAAGACCAATACAAACACATTCCAAAAATCCCCACTCCCACTGACAGAGATGAATATGGAAACCAAAAAAGTATTTTTCGTGCTGAAGCAGTTTTAAAATGACAGACTGAAAATTCTCTTCAGCAGAATTCATACCTGCATAGAATTGAACATAAGTTGGACCAAATCAGTCAACATTTTGATCAGAGCCTTGTCAATCTCCAAAATATTATTCTTGAAATTCAGTCAAGGATAATCACACTTGATCAAGAACTTAGATATATGGCTGAAACCAACACTGGATTCACTTATGCTTTCACTGAACGAGAGAAAGAAATGAAAGGCCTAAAGATTCAACTTGTAGACCTTTAAAATCAATTTCGTCAGAAACAACAACAACAACAACAAGCAGCCTCTAGTTATAACATCTTCACAGCATATCATACTGGTATGCATGATAATCCTTACTAAGCCTATACTCCTCATCCATTTCAACCATACAATCTTCTAACCTCACTTCCAGAACCTTTTTTCACACATTTTCAGTACAAACCTCTCCCAAAATCTATCCCAACATCTTCATAACTAACACAATACTTCACTCCTATCTCAGACCAACCAGAACAACCTTCTTTTGGTACAACTAAAAAATAGATTCACAGATTTCGAGAAAAAATAACCAATTGATCTAAAACCCAAAAGAGTAGCAGAACAACCACTTTCTCAACCTTTAAAACCAAAACCCAACTCAAGTTCCATACCTCAAAACCATACACCACAACCAGCCTAAAAACCTGTATAACTTATGATTTCTCCTACACAAACCCTTCCAAAAATACTTCACCAGATGGCACAAGATAACCTTCCTCAGTTCTCTTTTGAAGATATTTTTTCATCTACCTTTGAGACTAAATCTTACATGGACACTGTGAAATTAGATGAATCAGTTGAAATAGATGATACTGATGACTCAGATGAAATGATGCTCCCTCAGATTTTCATGACTGACCCAATAGTTGAAGTTTCAGATGATACTTCAGAAGTTCATAACCCTGATGCAATGGATGCTAAACAACACCTTCCTCCACAACAATCACATGTTCCTTCTTCAACATCAAAGTTCTCAGTTTTTACCATTAATGATGTTTCTCCTTCAAAATAGCCCTCAAGATTTCAAGAATTCTTAGCATGGGGACTCGTTGAATTAAACTTTCATCCCAATGTTACGATGAACACAGTTTTGATTAGATTTATTTTCAGACTAGTTAGAACTTTGAAAAATTTTTAGGACAACATTGGTGAATACAGACAACTCTAGTTTCTTCAATGCCCAACAATCACAGAAGCTGTCTCTTAATTTACAGTAATCTTTTATGGACAAGAAACTCACAGATTGAAAAAGATCAGAGAGTAATTCTTCAGATTAAAATGCTATTTTCTCCATCTAAAAGACCTTGACAGACACTATCAATAATTCTTCCAGTATTTTTACATACTTGGCGGATTCGATGATGTCAATTTAAAGCAAGCATTTCTTAATTCTATTTCAAAAGAACTTACCCAACAAATAAGAACCCAGTTGAACCTCAGATCCCTTGATGTTAAATCTATGACCCTTAGAGATATTTACAAGATGATGTTGAAAGCACTTGATAAGATTTACAAAGAGCATAAATACATCAAAACCTTGGTGCATAACTTTAAAAAGCTAGAAAAACCATGTTCTTACTCCTTTTCAGGACTTCAAATCAAATGTTCTTCCAAAAATCCCACATATTTTTACAGCAACAAGAAAAAGAAGCATTTCAAAAGATTCAGACCTTTCAGACCTCCAATAATCTCTAGACCTAGACATAAGAAGTTCTTCAGATATGCTGATAAACCCAGAAGATTTCAAATATTCAAATTTGTAAGAAAGAAGAAAGATCCAAAGATCAAAAGCTCAAAATGTTTTCTTTATGGAAAACTAAGATATTTTTTAAAAAATTATCCAAATTCAGATAAAAAGTCAGTCAAGATGATCTAAGACATTGCTAATATCTTAGGTATTAATATCTCATATGATGATCTTGAATCAATTTTCTCCCTTGATGATGAGCAGAATGAAAGATCCTTGTTTATGATTAAACAGTTTGATGATGATGAGTATGTAGATTCAGACTACTCAGAATAGTCAGATGATTTCATAGATGATTAATGTTATGAGTATATGTCAGTTCAAGAACTTCAAAAAATTTAAACCCTTTAACCTCTAAAATTACCTTTAGCTCCAGTTCAGATCTTCCCTCACAAACGTTCCTCTCTTATAACAGTCACAGTTTTTTTTTATACTAGTACAACCCAAACCATAGCAAACACCCTTATCTTACCCAAACACTTTTGGACCAAATAAAAAACTTTTTTCAAAACTGCTGATGAAAATATATTTTTTATAGACTTTGTCAGCAACTTTGTTACCCTTCAAATCTTTCCAGGATGTCAAATAACTTAAAAAATTTTAGGATCTTCACTTCTCCAGAAAGACCTTGTTATTAGTTTTGATATCATTACCAGTATACCAGGTTTAAAGCTTAGTGAAAAAGGTATCAAGTTTGAAAGTTATTTTAGACCTTGGAAAAATCTTCCCAATCTTTTTACCTTCACCATTCAACCAAATGTTTTTCAAGAATTCAGACACAAGTTTATTCACTTTTCGTGTGCAGAAAATCACTCAAATTTCCTCTAGAAATGTAATCATCCACTTTGGAAAAACCCTGAATTTTTCATTTCCCTTTCCTTAAAAAAAGATGAAAATACCAATCCTACAAAAGCTAGTCATTCAGGCATGAACCCAGATCATTTCAAGCAAGCAATCCAAGAATGCTCCATTCTTTAGGCTTAAAAATTAATTGAACTAACCTCCTTTCCATGGGCATGTGAAGTGTTATATGTCAACAAACGTTCAAAACAAGTTTATGGAAAATTAAGATTGATAATAAATTACAAGCCTCTTAACATTTTCCTTGCAGAAGATAAGTTCTCTCTTTCAAACAAAAAAATTTTGTTTACAAATTTGGCAAATGCAAAAGTCTTCTCAAAGTTTGATCTCAAAGCAAGATTTTGTAACTAGGTATAAATCCACAGGACAGATACAAAACCATGTTTTGCATTCCTTAACACCATTTTCAGTGGACAGTAATACCTTTTGAATTAAAAGTTACTCCTTCACTGTTTCAGAAAGCCATGACCAAGATATTTGCTCTAATTTTGATAATGCTTTGATTTACATTGATGACATCTTACTGTTCTCTCCTGATGACACCTCTCAAGCATAATTAATTGATAAGTTCCAGCACATTATCCAACAGTATGGGATATGCTTTCAGAGAAAAAAATGATCATTGGTGCTACAGAAATTGATTTCCTAAGCATGTATCTTAAAGATGGTCAGTACATTGCTCAACCTCATATTGATCAGTCACTTATAGATTTTCCTGATGAAAATCTTTCAAAAAAACAAATCTAGTAATTTCTCAGCATAGTCAATTACATGAGTGAATTTCTTTCAGATATTATCCAGCTTACCCATCCACTCAGACAGATGCTCAAGAAAGAACCACCCACGTGGTCTTAGATTTAGACAAATGCAGTACAAGCCTTAAAGATAAAAGCAAAGTCACTTCCCACTTTAAAGATTCCTTCTGATGGAAAAAAAATATTACAAACCGATGCTAGTGAATAGTTTTGGTCAGCAATCCTTTTAAAAGAAAAAGATAGAACCAGATAAATCTGTGATTACAAGAGTGGAAAATTCAAAGATTTAAAACTCCATTATCACTCTACACTAAAAGTGATTTTAGCTGTAAAGTATGGAATCCAAAGATTTAAATTTCACCTCATTGGATTTCACTTTCTTGTGAAATTGGATATGTCAGCCTTTGATCAGATGCTCAATTTCAAAAAGAAAAAAATACCAAATACACAATTACTCAGGCTATCATAGTGGTTTTCACAGTACTCCTTCACCACAACACATATAAAAGATAAAGATAACCTCATTCCAGACATGCTCATAAGATCTCCTTCAAAACTTTTTTCAAACACCTTACAGGTTATTCCAGTCTTTTGCATGATGACCTCTTTACCTTTACCTTTACCCTATTTTGATCTTGTTCCTCAAACGGTAACCAATCCTTTTCTTTACCCTTACCTTTACAATCTGAAATACAAACCCTTTGTTTCAGATCCAGATTTTTAACCAATTTTTTTAGTTTATAATCTACCTTCTGAAATCTAACAGATCATTACAAGAAAGACACTTGAAAGATGTGCTCATGATCTCATCTACAAAATACAGGCTATACTTATTAAAAAATGAAGTGATCATGGTCTCAGACCCATTGGTTTTAATCTTCAGTTCCTTTTTCTACACTTATTCTAGATCCCTCATACCTTAAGTTTATTCAAAGAAGCCTTAGTTCTTTTATGGTATTTATGCCAACTCTACACCATTGCTATTGAGTTTAACTCATTTGAACTCAACTTTGCCACAATCACTTTTACTAATAATGACTTCCTTTATGAAGCTTATATTCATTTAGGAAACTTTTTAAAGTGGTTTAAACCCCTCCATACTTGGTATTCTATCATCAAACACTTTTTCCAACACTACCATGTTATCTTTTTCTTCCACCGACCTTATGAACTATCTGAAAATTATACCTTCTTTCAACCTCACTCAGACCTGTATATGTGTAATCCATACTATCTGTACAAATCTATCTTTCTCTATGCTCATGAGTACAACACCTGTTAAAAAGACTCTGCAAAATCAACAACCTCCTAATACCTGTAGAATTTTTTCCTTTCAAAAAAGAACCATGGTGATGGTACCCTCCAGAATACATCCAAAAATTATACATTCACCTGGCACATTAGATTCTTGCACCACCTTATGACACTTGGTGGAGTGACTTATCACAACGACTTGTTAATTTTGATCTCTACTGTCCTTCAGAACTAGCAGAACTTTCAACAAACCCTTACTAGCAGAATGATGAAGATTTCTCCAGACTTCGAATAAGATTTGAACACAGAGTTTACAATCATCTATTTCAATGTTGTGATTCTAATCTTGATGATTTTAAACAAGAACTATATAGATGGGTAGATGATTGCCTCGTTTTCTAGTACCTTAAAGATTTCTCAAAAGATTTCCTAAAATGATGATACTCATAGTGCTACAAGACAGAAGATTTCCTGTTTCAGTCCAACATTGTATAATTACACGTGATAATTTTAGTTTTCTCTAAAAAACTCCAAAGAGTTTATTATGATGCCTCCACATCAAGATAACCTTATGTCAAGTCTTCATCAACTTTATGTCTTAGTCAAGTCATAATAAGTTATTGTACTTTAGTATGAGTCATAGTGATGAGTCACTGTATCATAAGTGATGAGTCATCATACCATAATAATAAGTCATTGTACTATACTTATGAGTCACCGTCCTTTAACTTTACCTTAAGCCACTTGTAAAGTTACTTTGTCCTAGTCTTGTCTTATTAGGTTACTATTCTTTTACTTTTTCTTTGTATAAATAGGATTTTACTTTTTCAAGAAGGCATCATCCATAACTTATCAAAAAACATCCCTTGTAAGAAACTTTTCTCTATAAAATATGTTTGGCTAAAAACTTCTTTTCTTTTTTGATAATTCCATCTTCTTTTTCCCATAGTTAAATCTTTTAGCTTCATGTTTCTCTTCAAGCTATTCCAAAGTTTACAGTGATTCAAGTTGAGTATGCTCTGCAGTTGCTATTTTATTATGGATCCTCTGTATTAGAAAATTTTATTAAACTGTTAAACAGATCATTGATCCCTTTCTCTCAGCTAAAAAAAAGTTATACTACCCCAAGATCATACTAATAGTAAGTTACTATAGTGAAAGATATATCTCCATAAAAGTTAGGCCCCCAGTTTGACGTTAAAGCTAAGAAAGCACTAGAGTCTTGAACACCGACTAGAATACCTTGGTTATATGTTTGATCTATGGAAAGCTTATGGTTGGTATTATCTTACTAAGTTTAATCGATCTACATGCTGTTGTCATTATGAACTGGAAAAACTGGTTAAAAATCTGGATTTGGAACAAAAAGTTTGTATTTCGAATTGTAAAGGTAAGGGTAGAGAAAAAGATTGGTTACTGTTTGAGGAACAGGATCAAAAGAGGGTAAAGGTAAAGGTAAAGAGGTCATCATACAAAAGACTGGAATAACTTGTAAGGTGTTTGAAGGAGGTTTTGAAGGAGGTTTTGAAGGAGGTTTTGTGAGCATGTCTAGAATGAGGTTATTTTTATCTTTTATATGTACGGTGGTGAAGGAGTACTGTGAGAACCACTGTGATAGCCTGAGTAACTGTACATTTAGCATTTTTTTTCTTTTTGAAATTGAGCATCTGTTCAAAGACTGACATATCCAATTCCACGAGAAAGTGAAATCCAATTAGGTGAAATTCAAATATTTGGATTTCATACTTTACAGCTAAAATCTCTTTTAATGTAGAGTGATAATGGAGTTTCGAATCTTTAAATTTTTTGCTCTTGTAACCACAGATTTGTCTGGTTTCATCTTTTTTTTCTAAAAAGATTGCTGACAAAAATGATTCACTAGCATCAGTCTGTAAAATTTTTTTTCCATCAGAAGGAATCTTTAAAGTTGAAAGTGACTTCACTTTTATCTTTAAGGCTTGTACTGCATTTATCTGAATTTGAGACCATGTGGGTGGTTCTTTCTTGAGCATTTGTCTGAGTGGATGTGTAAGCTGAGTAATATCTGAGAGAAATTCACTCATGTAATTGACTATGCCGAGAAATTATTAGATTTACTTCTTTGAAAGATTTTTATCAAGAAAATCTACAAGTGAATGAGCAATATGAGGTTGAGTAATGTACTGACCATCTTTAAGATGCATGCCTAAGAAATCAATTTCTGTAACACCAATGATTATCTTTTTCTCTGAAAGCATTATCCCATACTGTTGACCAATGGGCTGGAACTTATCCAATAACTGTGCATGAGAGGTGTCATCAAGAGAGAACAGTAAGATGTCATCAATGTAAATCAAGGCATTATCAAGAATTGGAGCAAATATCTTGGCATAGCTTTTTGAAACAGTGAAAAAGCAACTTTTAATCCAAAAGGTATTACTGTCCACTGGAAATGGTGTTGTGGAATGCAAAACATCATTTTGTATCTGTCATGTGGATGTATACCTAGTTGCCAAAATCTTGCTTTGAGATCAAACTTTGAGAAGACTTTTGTATTTGCCAAATTTACAAACAAAGTTTTTTTGTTTGGAAGAAAGAACTTATCATCTGCAAAGAAAATGTTAAGAGGCTTGTAATTGATTACCAATCTTAATTTTTCATGAACTTGTTCTGAACGTTTGTTGACATAAAATGCTTCACATGCCCATAGAGAGAAGGTTGGTTCAATTAATCCTTAAGCTTGGAGAAGGGAGCATTCTTGGATTACTTGCTTGAAATGATCTGGGTTCATGCCTGATGACTAGCTTTTGTAAGATTGGCATTTTCATTTTTTTGAAGGGAAGGAAAATGAAAAATTTAGGGTTTTTTCAAAGTGGGTGATCACATTTCTAGAGGAAATTTGAATGATTTTTTACACATGAAAAATGAATGAACTTGTGTCTGAATTCTTGAAAAACATCTGGTTGAATGGTGGGGGTAAATAGATTGGGAAAGTTTTTCCAAGGTTGAAAATAACTTTCAAACTTGATACCTTTTCCACTAAGCTTTAAACCTTATATACTAGTAATGATATCAAAACCAATAACAAGGTCTTTCTGTTTAAATGGAGATCCTAAAATCTTTTGAGTTATTTGACATCCTGGAAAGATTTGAAGGGTAACAGGGTTACTGACAAAGTTTGTAGAAAATAAATTTTCATCAGTGGTTTTGAAAAAGGTTTTCTGTTTAGTCTAAAAGTGTTTGGATAAGATAAGGGGGTTTGTTATGGTTTGGGTTGTACTAGTATAAAAGAAAGCTGTGATTGTTATAGGAGGTGAATGTTTATGAGGAAAGATCTGAACTAGGGCTAAGGGTAATTTTAGAAGTTAAAGGGTTTAGATTTTTTAGAGTTCTTGAACTAATATATACTTATAACATTGATCATCTGTGAAATCATCTGAGTATTCTAAGTAGTCTGAATCTGTATACTCATCATCATCAAAAGAGAAAATTGATTCAAGATCATCATTTGAGAGATTAATACTTGAGATATTAGCAATGTCTTGGATCATCTTGACTAACTTTTTGTTTGACTTTGGGCAATTCTTTGAAAAATGTCTTGGTTTTCCATAAAAAAAAAAACATTTTAAGCTTTTGATCTTTGGATCTTTTTTTTTTTTTGTAAATTTGAATCTTTGAGATCTTTTAAGTTTATCAGCATATCTGAAGAACTTCTTATATCTGGGTCTGGAGATTATTACAGGTTTGAAAGATCTGAATCTTTTGAAATACTTTTTTTTCTTGTTGCTGTAAAAACATGTGGGATCTTTGAAAGAACATTTGATTTGAAGTCCTAAGGAAGAGTGAAAACATGGTTTTTCTAGCTTTTTGGAGTTGTGCACCAAGGTTTTGATGTATTTGTGCTCTTTGCAAATCTTATCAAGTGCTTTTAGCATTATCTTGTAGATATCTCCAAGGGTCATAGATTTAATATCAAGGGATCTGAGGTTCAACTGGGTCTTTGTTTGCTGGGTAAGTTCTTCTGAAACAGAAGTAAGAAATGCTTGCTTTAAGTTGACATCATCGAATCTGTCAAGTATGTAGAAATACTGAGAGAATTATTAATAGTGTCTGTCAAGGTCTTTTAGATAGAGAGAATAGTATTTTAGTCTGAAGAATTGCTCTCTGATCTTTTCCAATCTGTGAGTTTTTTATCCATAAAAGATTGCTGCAAATTGAGAGACAGCTTTTGTGATTGTTGGGCATTGAAGAAACTAAAGTTGTTTGTATTCACCAATGTTGTCCTAAAAATTTTTTAGAGTTTCAACTAGTCTGGAAACAAATTTGATCAAAACTGTGTTCATCGTAACATTGGGATGAGAGTTTAATTCAATGAGTTCCCATGCTAAGAATTCTTGAAATCTTGAGGGCCATTTTGAAGGAGGAACATCATCAATGGTAAAAACTAAGAACTCTGATGTTGAAGGAGGAAAATGTGATTATTGTGGAGGAGGGTGTTATTCAGCATCCATTGTATCAGGGTTATAGACTTCTAGAGTATCATCTGAAACTTCAACTGTTGGTTCTGTCATGAAAATCTGAAGGAGCATCATTTCATCTAAGACATCAATATCATCTGTTTCAACTAATTCATCTGATTTGATAGTGTTCATGTGAGATTTAATCTCAAAGGTAGAAGGAAAAATATCTACAAGAGAGAACTGACGGAGGTTGTCTTGTGCCATTTGGTGAAGTATTTCTGGAAGGGTTTGTGTAGGAAAAATCATAAGCTATACAAGTTTTTAGGCTGGTTGTGGTGTAGGGTTTTGAGGTGTGAAACTTGAGCTGGGTTTTGGTTTGAAAGGTTGAGAAAGTGGTTGTTTTGCTACTCTTTCAAGTTTTGGATCAACTGATTATTTTTCTCAAAATTTGTGAATCCATTTTTTAATTATACCAAAAGGGGGTTGTTCTGGTTGGTCTGAGATAGGAGTGAAGTATTGTGTTGGTTGTGAAGATGTTGGGATAGATGTTGGGGGGAGGTTTGTACTGAAAAGGTGTGAAAAAAGGTTTTAGAGGTGAGGTTGGAGGATTGTATGGTTGAAATAGAGGAGTATAGGTTTGGTAAGGAGTATCATGCATACCAGTGTGATATGGTGTGAAGATGTTGTAACTAGAGGCTGCTTGTTGTTGTTGTTGTTTCTGACAAAATTGATTTTGAAGGTCTACAAGTTGAATCTTTAGGCTCTTCATTTTTTTTTCTCGTTCAGTGAAAGCTAATTTTAAGAATAATATTTTAAAGATTGACAAGGCTCTGATCAAAATGTTGACTGACTTAGTCTAACTTATGTTCAATTCTGTGCAGGTATGAATTTTGCTGGAGAGAATTTTTAGTCTGTCAGTTTAAAATTGCTTCAACACGAGAAACACTTTTTTGGTTCTCATATTCATCTCTGTCAGTGAGAGCGAAGATTTTAGGAATGTGTTTGTATTGGTCTTTATGAAATTCTTGAAAATGAGAGAAATCTGAACTTGGGTAGGTTGGTTACATCATGAAGATTTGTGGTAAAGGTTTGAGTAACGGTTGGGTGGAATTTTGGGTGGAATCTAGTTATTGTGTGGGTTGATTTGAGTAGGTTTGAGTGTATGGTTTGTCTTTCTTAGGATAGATGACATAATAGTCAAACTTTCCTGAGGGTTCACCAAGGAGATTAACTTTAGGGTCTCCATTTTCATATCTTTCTTTAAACTTTTACTGGGAAGATTTTTTTTTCTTTTGCTTCTTTGGAATATCATCATCATCATCATCCAGGAAGCTTTTACATGCGTCTATCTGGCATTCTTTGCATTGACAATTTATGTCCTAATAACAATGTCCTTTTAGAGATCTATATGTATACACGGGATTTTCATCGGATTGAAAGTGTGTGACTGAAACATCAAGGAGATCAGCATGACGTCTTTGCATCGTAAATTATGTTAAAAAGTTTGTTGGAGGAGGAACATATTTTCCTTTGCTGTGATCAAATTTAATTGTAACAGTACCATCCTGATTTGTCTTATAGGTTGGATCAAAATGCTCAATTAGTTTATCTTGTTTCCAAATCTTTTGATAACTTGTCATCCATGTCTTTGAGAGAAGGGTGACAAGTTCTTCATTGGAAATTTGCTTTGAAATATGAACATGTTTAGGAGTTCTGTCTGCTGTTTCTATTTTAACAAAAACTACATCACTATAGTGTGAAAAAAGTAAGTTAATGGCATGATCTTAAACTCTATACACCATCTGGTAGTGAAAGGTTGCCTGGAGGCCTTTCATTTTTGTGCCTACAATCTGGACTTGAACTTTTAAAGCATCTAATAGGGTTGGACATGAAGAGACATATTATAATTTTGAGAAGACTGTGAAGAAGATAGTTCTTGTATTGAGTGTCGTCTCAACGATTTCAAGGACTGCATGCTTGTAATCTTTAAATCTGGTGTCCAATAAGGCCATTCTAGTACAAACAAGAATTCAATTTTTGTCATGAAAGGTTAAGGCGATTCTGATAGCACTAAAGTGAATATGAGTGTATCCTTGTTCTGACCACTGGTAAAGAAATTCTTTTGGGATCTGAATAGTAACAAAGTACTCTTGAGGTCCTACTGGAAGAATACATTGATCAAAATTTATAGCTTGAACATACTCTTTTGAAGCTGAATATTTAGGTTTTAAAATAGTTTTTAAAGATCCAGTAAGAGAAAGAGAGCAGTTTGAGAAAGCTGTATAAGGATTTACAAGGGGTAGAACTATTTGTTGGGTTTTCTTTTCTTCTGAAATGTAATCTACTTCATATAGGAACTTAAACTTAAAAGAAAAAGTTTTTTTAAATACAAAAGATGGAGGAAAGGACAAACTAAAAGAAGATCTAGAGGAAGAAGGTTGAGAACTAGAGTTACTAAGAATGGATAGATCCATGAAAATAAGACTCCCTTTTGGCTTTTCCTCTTTCAACTTCAATAATCAAAACTTTAGAAACATGATTTTCTTCTCACTATCTTCGTAAGTTGCAAGCTCTAATACTAATTCTATACACAACAACAGCAGGTAGTATGACCAAGTCTCTGGTAACTGACACAACTTCAGTTTCGGGCTCTCCGGGTGGTAGAGTCCTGACAATACTATCTGGTACTATGACAACAGCATGTAGATCGATAAAACTTGATAAGATAATACCAACCATAAACTTTTTATAGATCAGACATATAACCAAGGTATTCTAGCCGATGTTCAAGACTTTGGCACTTTATTGGCTTTAACATTGAACTGGGGCCTAACTTTTATGGAGATATATCTTTCACTATAGTAACTTACTATTAGTATGATCTTAGGTGAGAATAACTTTTCTTTGGCTAAGGGAAAAGGATCAATGATCTGTTTAACAGATTAACAAGATTTTTTGATGCAGAAGATCCATAATAATATGGCAATTACAGAGCATACTCAACTTGAATCACTGTAAACTTTGAATAGCTTGAAGAGAAGCATGAAGCTAAAAGATTTAACTATGGAAAAAGGAAAATGAAATTACCAAAAGAGAAGAGAGGTTTTTAGCCAAACATATTTTATAGAGAAAGGTTTCTTACAAGGGATGTTTTTGATAAGTTGTGGATGATATAAGTTGTGGATGATGCCTTCTTGAAGAAGTAGCATCCTATTTATACAAGAAAAAAGTAAAAGAATAGTAACCTAATAGGACAAGGCTAGGACAAAACAACTTTACAAGTGGCTTAAGGTAAAGCTAAAGGACGGTGACTCATAAGTAGGTACAATAACTCATTACTATGGTATGGTGACTCATCACTTATGGTATAGTGACTTATCACTATGACTCATACTAAAGTACAGTGACTCATTATGACTTGACTAAGACATAAAGTTGATGAAAACTTGACATAAAGTTATCTTGATGTAGAGGCATCATAATCAACTCTTTAGAGTCTTCTAGAGAAAACTAAAAATATCACGTGTAATTATACAATATTGGACTAAAATAGAGAATCTTTTGTCTTGTAGCACCATGAGTGTCATCATTTGAGATAACAATGAATGTTTCTGGAGAGAGATTGAGGTGTGAGTTGTCTACACCGGGTGTGAAATCATAACCGATGTTTTCTAACCATTGATCTGGATTAAAATCTTTAAGTGGGTCTTGGGAGTCTAGTCATTCCATTTGTGGTAGAACTTTAGAAGGTTTCCAGTAAAGATTCCATTCTACTGGGCCTGCATGGTCAAGTTCAAATCTGGTAGTATAAAAAAAAGGTTCTGTCCAAGCACCATCAATGTGGGTTTCATAAATCTTTTTTATCAATTTTGGAGTTGATAATTATACTCTGAAGGATAGTCAGGGTGTATACCAAAAGATTGAATGGAGGTGTCTACAAACTTTCTGAGTGTTTTAAACTGATATTTGAGCAAAAAGTGTGAGGCTTTTTGGTCAAAGGTTTGAGTGGCAAGATGTCTGGGTAACTCTGGAGGAAGATTTTTCACATGAAGGTTAAGAAATTCATCAGGTAAATCAAATTCATCATCAAGGTGAAATTTTTAAGAAGAAGAGAAAAGAGGGTTTTTTGAAGAAGAGGCTTGTGAAGAAGAAAGTGTTAGGTTCATCATGAAAATGATTGGAATAACCTGTAAGGTGTTTGAAGGAAGTTTTGAAGGAGGTCTGGTGCGCATGTCTGAAATGAGGTTATCTTTACCTTTTATATGTGCGGTGGTGAAGGAGTACTGTGAGAACCACTGTGATAGCCTGAGTAACTGTGCATTTGACATTTTTTTCTTTTTGAAATTGAACATCTGATCAAAGGCTGACATATCCAATTTCACGAGAAAATAAAATCCAATGAGGTGAAATTCAAATCTTTGGATTCCATACTTTACCACTAAAATCTCTTTTAGTGTAGAGTGATAATGGAGCTCTAAATCTTTGAATTTTTCACTCTTGTAACCACAGATTTGTCTGGTTCCATCTTTTTCTTCTAAAAGGATTGCTGATCAAAACTGTTCACTAGCATCGGTCTGTAATATTCTTTTTCCATCAGAAAGAATCTTTAAAGTGGGAAGTGACTTTGCTTTTATCTTCAAGGCTTGTACTGCATTTATCTGAATCGAGACCACGTGGGTTGTTCTTTTTTGAGCATCTGTCTGAGTGGATGTGTAAGCCGGGCAATATCTGGGAGAAATTCACTCATGTAATTAACTATACTGAAAAATTACTGGATTTGCTTCTTTGAAAGATTTTCATCAGGAAAATCTGCAAGTGACTGAGCAATATGAGGTTAAACAATGTACTGACCATCTTTAAGATGCATGCCTAGGAAATCAATTTCTGTAGCACCAATGACCATCTTTTTCTCTGAAAGCATTATCCCATACTATTGGATAATGTGCTGGAACTTATCCAATAACTGTGCATGAGAGGTGTCATCAAGAGAGAACAGTAAGATGTCATCAATGTAAATCAAGGCATTATCAAGAATTAAAGCAAATATCTTGGTCATGGCTTTCTGGAACAGTGAAGGAGTAACTTTTAATCCAAAAGGCATTACTGTCCACTGAAAATAGTGTTGAGGAATGCAAAACACCGTTTTGTATCTGTCCTGTGGATATATACCTAGTTGCCAAAATCTTGCTTTGAGATCAAACTTTGAGAAGACTTTTGCATTTGTCAAATTTGCAAACAAAGTTTTTCTGTCTGAAAGAGGAAACTTATCATCTGCAAGGAAAATGCTAAGAGGCTTGTAATTGATTACCAATCTTAATTTTCCATAAACTTGTTCTGAATGTTTGTTGACATAAAAAGCTTCACATGCCCATGGAAAGGAGGTTGGTTCAATTAATCCTTGAGCCTGGAAAAGGGAGCATTCTTGGATTACTTGCTTGAAATAATCTGGGTTCATGCCTAAATGACTAGCTTTTGTAGGATTGGCATTTTCATCTCTTTTGAAGGGAAGGGAAATGAAAAATTCAGGGTTTTTCCAAAGTGGGTGATCACATTTCTAAAGGAAATCTGAATGATTTTCTGCATACGAAAAGTGAATAAACTTGTGTCTGAATTCTTGAAAAACATCTGGTTGAATGGTGAGGGTAAAAGGATTGGGAAGGTTTTTCCAAGGTTAAAAATAACTTTCAAACTTGATACCTTTTCCACTAAGCTTTAAACTTGGTATACTGGTAATGATATCAAAACCAATAACAAGGTCTTTATGGGGAAGTAGAGATCCTAAAATCTTTTGAGTTATTTGACATCCTGAAAAGATTTGAAGGGTAACAGGGTTGCTGATAAAATCTGTAAAAAATACATTTTCATTAGCGATTTTAAAAAAGGTTTTTTGTTTGGTCCAAAAGTGTTTGGGTAAGACAAAAGGGTTTGCTATGGTTTGGGCTGCACCAGTATCAAAGAAAGCTATGACTATTATAGGAAGAGAATGTTTGTGAGGGAAGATCTGAACTAGAGCTAAGGGTAATTTTGAAGGTTGAAAGGTTTGGATTTTTTAGAGTTCTTGAACTGACATATACTCATAACATTAATCATCTATGAAATCATCTAAGTATTCTGAGTAGTTTAAATCTACATACTCATCATCATCAAATTGTTTAATCATAAATAAGGATATTTCATTCTACTCATCATCAAGGGAGAAAATTGATTCAAGATCATCATCTGAGAGATTGATACCTGAGATATTAGCAATATCTTGGATCATCTTGACTGACTTTTTGTCTGACTTTGGGTAATTCTTTGAAAAATGTCCTGGTTTTTCACAAAAAAAATATTTTGACCTTTTGATCTTTGGATCTTTCTTCTTTCTTGCAAATTTGAATCTTTGAAATCTTCTACGTTTATCAGCATATCTGAAGAACTTCTTATGTCTAGGTCTGAAGATTATTGGAGGTTTGAAAGGTCTGAATCTTTTGAAATGCTTCTTTTTCTTGTTGCTACAAAAATATGTGGGATCTTTGGAAGAACATTTGATTTGAAGTCCTGAAGAAGAGTAAAAACATGGTTTTTCTAGCTTTTTGGAGTTGTGCACCAAGGTTTTAATGTATTTGTGCTCTTTGCAAATTTTATCAAGTGCTTTCAACATCATCTTATAGATATCTCTGAGGGTCATAGATTTAACATCAAGGGATCTAAGGTTCAACTGGGTCCTTATTTGCTGGGTAAGTTCTTCTGAAACAGAATTGAGAAATGCTTGCTTTAAGTTAACATCATCGAATCCACCAAGTATATAAAAATACTGAAAGAATTATTGATAGTATCTGTCAAGGTCTTTTGGATAGAGAGAACAACATTTTAGTATGAAGAATTACTCTTTGATCTTTTCCAATCTGTGAGTTTCTTGTCCATAAAAGATTACTGCAAATTAAGAGATAGCTTCTGTAATTGTTAGAAATTGAAGAAACTGGAGTCGTCTGTATTCACCAATGTTGTCCCAAAAATTTTTTAGAGTTCCAACTAGTCAGGAAACAAATCTGATCAAAACTATGTTCATCGTAACATTGGGATGAGAGTTTAATTCAACGAGTTCCCGTGCTAAGAATTCTTGAAATCTTAAGGACCATTTGGAAGGAAGAACATCATCAATGGTAAAAACTGAAAACTTTGATGTTGAAAGAGGGACATGTGATTGTTGTAGAAGAGAGTGTTGTTTAGCATCCATTGCATCAGGGTTATGAACTTCTAGAGTATCATCTGGAACTTTAACTATTGGTTCAGTCATGAAAATCTAAGGGAGCATTATTTCATCTGAGTCATTAGTATCATCTGTTTCAACTGATTCATCTGATTTGACAGTGTCCATGTGAAATTCAGTCTCAAAGGTAAATGGAAAAATATCTTCAAGAGAGAATTGAGAAAGGTTGTCTTGTGCCATCTGGTGAAGTATTTCTAGAAGGGTTTGTGTAGGAGAAATCATAAGTTGTACACATTTTTGGGTTTGTTGTGGTGTAGGGTTTTGAGGTGTGGAACTTGAGCTGGGTTTTGGTTTTGAAGGTTGAAAAAGTGGTTATTCTGCTATTCTTTTTGGTTTTGGATCAACTGGTTATTTTTTTCGAAATTTGTGAATCCATTTTTCAGTTGTACCAAAAGAGGATTGTTCTGGTCGATCTGAGATAGGAGTGAAGTATTGTATTGGTTGTGAAGATGTTGAGATAGATGTTGAGAGAGGTTTATACTAAAAAAGGTGTGAAAAAAAGTTTTGGGGGTGAGGTTAGAGGATTGTTTGGTTGAAATGGAGGAAGAGTATAGGCTTGGTAAGGAGTATCGTGCATACCAGTGTGATATGGTGTGAAGATGTTGTAACTAGAGGCTGCTTGTTGTTGTTGTTGTTGTTTCTGACGAAATTGATTTTGAAGGTCTGCAAGTTGAATCTTTAGGCTCTTCATTTCTTTCTCTCGTTCAGTGAAAGCATAAGTGAATCCAGTGTTGGTTTTAGTCATTTATCTAAGTTCTTGATCAAGTGTGATTATCCTTGACTTTATTTCAAGAATAATATTTTAGAGATTGACAAGGCTCTGATCAAAATGTTGACGACTTGGTCCAACTTATGTTTAATTCTGTGCAGGTATGAATTTTACTGGAGAGAATTTTCAGTCTGCCATTTTAAAACTGCTTCAGCACGAGAAACATTTTTTTGGCTCCTATATTCATCTTTGTCAGTGGGAGTGGAGATTTTTGGAATATGTTTGTATTGGTCTTTATGAAATTCTTGAAAATGAGGAAAATCTGAGCTTGGGTAGGTTGGTTGCATCATGGAGATTTGTGGTAAAGTTTTGGATAAAGGTTGGGTGGAATTTTGGGCAGAATCTGGTTTTTGTATGGGTTGATTTGAGTAGGTTTGAGTGTGTAGCTTTTCTTTTTTATGATAGATGACATAATAGTAAACTTTCCTGAGGGTTTACTAAAGAGATCAACTTCAGGGTCTCCATTTTCATATCTTTCTTTGAGCTTTTACTGGTAAGACTTTTTCTTCTTTTACTTCTTTGAAACATCATCATCATCATCCAGGAAGCTTTTATATGCTTCTATCTGGCATTCTTTGTATCGATAATTTATGTTCCAATAACAATATCTTTCTGGAGATCTATATGCATACACGAGATTTTTATCGGATTAAAAGTGTGTGACTGGAACATCAAAGAGATCAGCATGACGTCTTTGCATCATAAATTATGTTGGAAAGATTGTTAGAGGAAGAACATCCTTTCCTTTACTGTGATCAAATTCAATTGTGACAGTACCATCCTGATTTTCTTGTAGGTTGGATCAAAATGTTCAATTTGTGCATCTTGTTTTCAAATCTTTTAATAACTTGTCATCCACGTCTTTTGAAGAAGGGTGGCAAGTTCTTCATTGGAAATCTGCTTTGGAATATGAATATGTTTAGGAGTTCTGTCTGTTGTTTCCAATTTAACAAAAACTGCATCACTGGAGTGTGAAAGAGGTAAGTTAATGGCATGATCTTGAACTCTATATGCCATCTGGTAGTGAAGGGTTACTTGGAGGCCTTTCATTTCTGTGCCTACGATCTGGACTTAAACTTTTAAAGCATCTAACAGGGTTGGATAATGAAGAGACATATTATAATTTGAGAAGACTGTGAAGAAGACAGTTCCTGCATTGAGTGTCGTCTCAATGATTTCAAGGACTGTATGCTTGTAATCTTTAAATCTGGTGTCCAATAAGGCCATTTTGGTATAAATAGGAATTTCATTTCTGTCATGGAAGGTTAAGGCGATTCTGATAGCACCAAAGTGAATATAAGTGTATCCTTATTCTGACCACTAGTGAGGAAATTCTTTTGGGATCTGAAGAGTAACAAAGTGCTCTTGAGGTCTTGCTGAAAGAATACATTGATCAAAGTTTGTGGCTTGAACATATTCTTTTGGAGCTGGATATTTAAGTTTTAAAAGAGTTTTTAAAAATCTATTTAGAGAAGGGGAGGAGTTTGAAAAAATTGTATAAGGATTTACATGTGGTAGAACTGTTTGTTAGGTTTTCTTTTTTTTGGGAATGTAATCTACTTCATATAAGAACTTAAACTTAGAAGAAGATTTTTTAAGTACAGGAGATGAAGGAGAGGACAAACTAAAAGAAAATCTAAAGGAAGAAGGTTGAGAACTAGAGTTGCTTAGAGTAGATTGATCTATGAAAATAAGACTCTCTATTGGCTTTTTTTTTTCCAACTTCAATAATCAAAACCTTAGAAACATGATTTTTTTTTCACTATCTTGGCAAGCTGCAAGCTCTGATACCAATTCTATATACAGCGACAGGTAGTACGACCAAGGCTCTAGCAACTGACACAGCTTCAGTTTCGGGCTCTCCGGGTGGTAGAGTCCTGACAATACTATTTGGTACTATGACAACAGTATGTAGATCGGTCAAACTTTGCAAGATAATACCAACCATATGTTTTTCATAGATCAGACATATAACCAATGTATTCTAGCCAGTGTTCAAGACTCTGGCGCTTTCTTGGCTTTAACGTCGAATTGGGGGCCTGACTTTTATGGAGATATGTCTTTCACTATAGTAACTTACTATTAGTATGATCTTGGATGAGTATAACTTTTCTTTGGCTGAAAGAAAGGGATCAATGATCTGTTTAATAGATTAACAAGATTTCTGATGCAGAGGATCCATAATAATAAGGTAACTGCAGAGCATACTCAACTTATATCACTGCAAACTTTGGAATAGCTTGAAGAGAAGCATAAAGCTAAAATATTTAACTATGGAAAAAATATGGAATTACCGAAAGAAAAATGAAAAATTCAAGATTTTTCCAAAGTGGGTGATCACATTTCTAGAGGAAATCTGAGTGATTTTCTGCACACAAAAAGTGAATGAACTTGTGTCTAAATTCTTGAAAAACCTCTGGTTGAATGGTGAGGGTAAAGAGATTGGAAAGGTTTTTCCAAGGTCTAAAATAACTTTCAAACATGATACCTTTTTCACTAAGCTTTAAACCTGATATACTGGTAATGATATCAAAACCAATAACAAGGTCTTTCTGGGAAAGTGGAGATCCTAAAATCTTTTGAGTTATTTGACATCCTGAAAAGATTTGAAGGGTAACATGATTACTGACAAAGTCTGTAAAAAATACATTTTCATCAGCGATTTTGAAAAAGGTTTTTTGTTTAGTCCAAAAGTGTTTGGGTAAGACAAAGGGGTTTGCTATGGTTTGGGCTACACCAGTATCAAAGAAAGCTGTGACTGTTATAAGAGGGGAATGTTTGTGAGGGAAGATCTGAACTAGAGCTAAGGGTAATTTTGAAGGTTGGAAGGTTTGGATTTTTTAGAATTCTTGAACTGACATATACTCATAACATTGATCATCTGCGAAATCATCTGAGTATTCTGAGTAGTCTGAATCTGCATACTCATCATCATCAAACTACTTAATCATAAACATAGATCTTTCATTCTGCTCATCATCAAAGGAGAAAATTGATTCAAGATCATCATATGAGAGATTGATACCTGAGATATTAGCAATGTCTTGGATCATCTTGACTGACTTTTTGTCTGACTTTGTATAATTCTTTGAAAAATATCTTAGTTTTCCACAAAGAAAACATTTTGAGCTTTTGATCTTTGGATCTTTTTTCTTTCTTGCAAATTTGAATCTTTGAAATCTTCTAGGTTTATCAGCATATCTGAAGAACTTCTTATGTCTGGGTCTGGAGATTATTGGAGGTATGGAAGGTCTGAATCTTCTGAAATGCTTCTTTTTTTTGTTGCTGTAAAAACATGTGGGATCTTTGCAAGAACATTTAATTTAAAGTCCTGAAGAGGAGTAAGAACATGGCTTTTCTAGCTTTTTGGAGTTGTGCACCAATGTTTTGATGTATTTGTGCTCTTTGCAAATCTTATCAAGTGCTTTCAACATCATCTTGTAGATATCTTTAAAGGTCATAGATTTAACATCAAGAGATCTAAGGTTCAACTGGGTTCTTGTTTGTTGGGTAAGTTCTTCTAGAATAGAATTAAAAAATGCTTACTTTAAGTTGACATCATCAAATCTGCCAAGTATGTAGAATTACTGGAAGAATTGTTGATAGTGTCTGTCAAGGTCTTTTGGATGGAGAGAACAACATTTTAGTATGAAGAATTACTCTCTGATTTTTTCTAATCTGTGAGTTTCTTATCCATAAAAGATTGCTGCAAATTGAGAGACAGCTTCTATGATTGTTGGGCATTAAAGAAACTGGAGTTGTCTGTATTCACCAATATTATCCCAAAAATTTTTTAGAGTTCCAACTAGTCTGGAAACAAATCTGATCAAAACTATGTTCATTGTAACATTGGGATAAGAGTTTAATTCAACGAGTCCCCATACTAAGAATTCTTGAAATCTTAAAGGCCATTTTGAAGGAGGAATATCATCAATGGTAAAAATTGAGAACTTTGATGTTGAAGGAGGAACATGTGATTGTTGTGGAGGAGGGTGTTGTTCAGCATCCATTGCATCAGGGTTATGAACTTCTTGAGTATCATCTGAAACTTCAACTGTTGGTTCTGTCATGAAAATCTGAGGGAGTATCATTTCATCTGAGTCATCAGTATCATCTGTTTCAACTGATTCACTGATTTGACAATGTTTATGTGAGATTTACTCTCAAAAGTAGATGGAAAAATATCTTCAAGAGAAAATTGAGGAAGGTTATCTTGTGCCATCTGGTGAAGTATTTTTGGAAGGGTTTGAGTAGGAGAAATCATAAGTTGCATAGGTTTTTAGGTTGGTTGTGGTGTAGGGTTTTGAGGTGTGGAACTTGAGCTGGGTTTTGGTTTTGAAGGTTGAAAAAGTTGTTGTTCTGCTACTCTTTTAGGTTTTGGATCAACTGGTTGTTTTTCTCGAAATCTGTGAATATATTTTTTAGTTGTACCAAAAAAGGGTTGTTTTGGTTGGTCTGAGATAGGAGTGAAGTATTGTATTAGTTGTGAAGATGTTGGGAGAGGTTTATACTGAAAATGTATGAAAAAAGGTTTTAGAGGTGAGGTTGAAAGATTGTATGGTTGAAATGGAGGAGGAGTATAGGCTTGGTAAGGATAATCATGCATACCAGTGTGATATGGTGTGAAGATGTTATAACTAGAGGCTGCTTGTTGTTGTTGTTGTTTTTGACGAAACTGATTTTGAAGGTTTGTAAGTTGAATCTTTAGGCTCTTCATTTCTTTCTCTCGTTCAGTGAAAGCATAAGTGAATCCAGTGTTGATTTCAGCCATATATCTGAGTTCTTGATTAAGTGTGATTATCCTTGACTTTATTTCAAGAATAATATTTTAGAGATTGACAAGCTCTGATCAAAATGTTGATTGACTTGGTCTAACTTATGTTCAATTCTGTGCAGGTATGAATTATGTTAGAGAGAATTTTCAGTCTACCAGTTTAAAACTGCTTCAGCACGAGAAACACTTTTTTGGTTCCCATATTCATCTCTGTCAGTGGGAGTGGGGATTTTTGGAATATGTTTGTATTGGTGTTTATGAAATTCTTGAAAATGAGGGAAATCTGAGTTTGGTAGGTTGGTTGCATCATGGAGATTTATGGTAAAGGTTTGGGTCAAGGTTGGGTGGAATTTTGGGTAGAATCTAGTTATTATGTGGGTTGATTTGATTTGGTTTAAGTGTGTGGTTTGTCTTTCTTAGGATAAATGACATATTAGTTAAACTTTCCTGAGGGTTCACCAAGGAGATCAACTTCAGGGTCTCCATTTTCATATCTTTCTTTGAACTTTTGCTGGGAAGACTTTTTCTTTTTTTGCTTCTTTGGAATATCATCATCATCATCATCCAGGAAGCTTTTATATGCGTCTATATGGCATTCTTTGCATTGACAATTTATGTCCCAATAACAATGTCTTTCTGGAGATCTATATGCATACACGGGATTTTCATCGGACTGAAAGTGTGTGACTCAAAGAGATCAGCATGATGTCTTTGCATCATAAATTGTGTAAGAAAGATTGTTGGAGGAGGAACATCATTTTCTTTGTTGTGATCAAATTCAATTGTGACAGTACCATCCTGATTTGTCTTGTAGGTTGGATCAAAATGTTCAATTGGTTCATCTTGTTTTCAAATCTTTTGATAACTTATCGTCCACGTCTTTGGGAGAGGTGGCAAGTTTTTCATTGGAAATCTGCTTTGGAATATGAACATGTTTAGGAGTTTTGTCTACTGTTTCCATTTTAACAAAAACTGCATCACTAGAGTGTGAAAGAGGTAAGTTAATGGCATGATCTTGAATTCTATATGCCATTTGGTAGTGAAAGGTTACCTAGAGGCCTTTCATTTCTGTGCCTACGATCTGGACTTAAACTTTTAAAGTATCTAATAGGGTTGGGTCATGAAGAGACATATTATAATTTGGAAAGACTGTGAAGAAGACAGTTCTTACATTGAGTGTCGTCTCAACGATTCCAAGGACTGCATGCTTGTAATCTTTAAATTTGGTGTCCAATAAGGCTATTCTAGTACAAACAGGAATTCCATTTTTGCCATAGAAGGTTAAGGCGATTCTGATAGCACCAAAGTGAATGTGAGTGTATCCTTGTTCTGACCATTGGTGAAAAAATTCTTCTAGGATTTGAAGAGTAATAAAGTGCTCTTGAGGTCCTACTGGAAAAATATATTGATCAAAATTTGTGACTTGAACATACTCTTTTGGAGCTGGATATTTGAGTTTTAAAAGAGTTTTTAAAGATCTAGTAAGAGAATGAGAGGAGTTTGAAAAAGTTGTATAAAGATTTACAAGGGTAGAACTGTTTATTCGGTTTTCTTTTCTTCTGGAATGTAATCTACTTCATATAAGAACTTAAACTTAGAAGAAAAAGATTTTTTAAGTACAGGAGATGGAGGAGAGGACAAACTAAAAGAAGATCTTGAGGAAGAACGTTGAGAACTAGAGTCGCTTAGAGTGGATAGATCCATGAAAATAAGATTCTCTTTTAGCTTTTCCTTTTCCAACTTCAATAATCAAAACTTTAGAAACATGATTTTCTTCTCACTATCTTGACAAGCTGCAAGCTCTGATACCAATTCTATACACAGCGGCAGGTAGTACGGATCTGGAGGAAAAAAGTTGAGAACTAGAGTTGCTAAGAGTGGAGAGATCCATAAAAATAAGACTCTCTTTTGGCTTTTCCTTTTCCAACTTCAATAATCAAAACTTTAGAAACATGATTTTCTTCTCACTATCTTGGCAAGCTGCAAGCTCTGATATCAATTTTATACACAGCGGCAGGTAGTACGTCCAAGGCTCTAGCAACTGACATAGCTTCCGTTTCGGGCTCTACGGGTGGTAGAGTCCTGACAATACTATCTGATACTATGACAACAGCGTGTAGATCAGTCAAACTTGGCAAGATAATACCAACCATAAGCTTTCCATAAATTAGACATATAACCAATGTATTCTAGCCGGTGTTCAAGATTCTGACGCCTTCTTGGCTTTAACGTCAAACTGAAGGCCTGATTTTTATTGAGATATGTCTTTCACTATAGTAACTTACTATTGGTATGATCTTGGGTGAGTATAACTTTTCTTTGGCTGAAGAAAAAGGATCAATGATCTGTTTAACAGATTAACAAGATTTTTTGATGCAGAGGATCCATAATAATATGACAACTGCATAGCATACTCAACTTGTATCACTGTAAACTTTGGAATAGCTTGAAGAGAAGCATGAAGCCAAAAGAGAGTCTTATTTTCATGGATCTATCTACTCTTAGCAACTCTAGTTCTCAACCTTCTTCCTTCAGATCTTCTTTTAGTTTGTCCTTTCCTCCATCTCTGTACTTAAAAAATCTTCTTCTTCTAAGTTTAAGTTCTTATATGAAGTAGATTACATTCCAGAAAAAAAAAAAACCAACAAACTATTCTACCCCTTGTAAATCCTTATACAGCTTTCTTAAACTCCTTCCCTTCTCTTACTAGATCTTTAAAAACTCTTTTAAAACCCAAATGTCCAGCTTCAAAAGAGTATGTTCAAGCCACAAACTTTGATCAATGTATTCTTCCAGTAGGACCTCAAGAGCACTTTGTTACTCTTCAGATCCCAAAAGAATTTTTTCACTAGTGGTCAGAACAAGGATACACTCACATTCACTTTGGTGCTATCAGAATCGTCTTAACTTTCCATGGCAGAAATGGAATTCCTGTTTGTACCAGAATAGCCTTATTGGACACAAGATTTAAAGATTACAAGCATACAGTCCTTGGAATTGTTAAGACGACACCCAATGTAGGAACTATCTTCTTCACAGTCTTCCCAAATTATAATATCTCTCTTCTTGATCCAACCCTGTTAGATGCTTTAAAAGTTCAGGCCCAGATCGTAGGCACAGAAATGAAAGGCCTCCAGGCAACCCTTCACTACCAAATGGCATATAAAGTTCAAGATCATGCCATTAACTTGCCTTTTTCACACTCCAGTGATACAGTTTTTGTTAAAATGAAAACAGCAGACAGAACTCCTAAACATGTTCATATTCCAAAGCAGATTTCCAATGAAGAACTTGCCACCCTTCTTTCAAAGATGTGGATGATAAGTTATCAAAAGATTTGGAAACAAGATGAACCAATTGAACATTTTGATCCAACCTACAAGACAAATCAGGATGGTACTGTCACAATTGAATTTGATCATAGCAAAGGAAAGGATGTTCCTCCTCCAACAATCTTTCCAATATAATTTATGATGCAAAGACATCATATAGATCTCCTTAATGTTTCAGTCACACACTTTCAGTCCGATGAAAATCATGTGTATGCATATAGATCTCCAGAAGGACATTGTTATTGAGACATAAATTGTCAATGCAAAGAATGCCAGATAGATGCATACAAAAGTTTCTTGGATGATGATGATATTCCAAAGAAGCAAAAAAAAAAAAGTCTTCCCAGCAAAAGCTCAAAGAAAGATATAAAAATGGAGACCCTGAAGTTGATCTCTTTGGTGAACCCTCAGGAAAGTTTGACTATTATGTCATCTATTCTAAGAAAGATAAACCACAGACTCAAACCTACTCAAATCAACCCATACAACAACTAAATTCCACCCAAAATTCCACCCAACCTTTACCAAATCTTTACCACAAATCTCCATGATACAACCACCTACCCAAGCTTATATTTCCCTCTTTTTCAAGAATTTCATAAAGATCAATACAAACACATTCCAAAAATCCCCACTTCCACTGACAGAGATGAATATGGGAACCAAAAAAGTGTTTTTTGTGCTAAAGTAGTTTTAAACTGGCAAACTAAAAATTCTCTCTAACAGAATTCATACCTGCACAGAATTGAACATAAGTTGGACCAAGTCAGTCAACATTTTGATCAGAGCCTTGTCAATCTCCAAAATATTATTCTTGAAATTCAGTCAAGGATAATCACACTTGATCAATAACTCAGATATATGACTGAAACCAACACTGGATTCACTTATGCTTTCACTAAATGAGAGAAACAAATGAAGAGCCTAAAGATTCAACTTGCAGACCTTCAAAATCAATTTCGTCAGAAACAACAACAACAACAAGCAGCCTCTAGTTACAACATCTTTACACCATATCACACTGGTATGCATGATACTCTTTACCAAGCCTATACTCTTCCTCCATTTCAACCATACAATCCTCCAACCTCACCTCCAAAACCTTTTTTCACACCTTTTCAGTACAAACTTCCCCCAACATCTATCCCAACATCTTCACAACCAACACAATACTTCACTCCTATCTCAGACCAACCAGAACAACCCTCTTTTGGTACAACTGAAAAATGGATTCACAGATTTTGAGAAAAACAACCAGTTGATCCAAAACCCAAAAGAGTAGCAGAACAACCACTTTTCCAACCTTCAAAACCAAAACCCAGCTCAAGTTCCATACCTCAAAACCCTACACCACAACCAAACCAAAAATCTGTACAACTTATGATTTCTCCTACACAAACCCTTCCAGATATACTTCCCCAGATGGCATAAGATAACCTCTTTCAATTCTCCCTTGAAGATATTTTTCTTTTTAGTTTTGAGATTGAATCTCACATGAACATTGTCAAATCAGATGAATCAGTTGAAACAGATGATACCGATGACTCAGATGAAATGATGCTCCCTCAGATTTTCATGACAGAACCAACAGTTGAAGCTTCAGATAATACTCCAGAAGTCCATAACCTTGATGCAATGGATGCTGAACAACACCCTCCTCCACAACAATCACATGTTCCTCCTTTAACATCAAAGTTCTTAGTTTTTACCATTGATGATGTTCCTCCTTCAAAATGGCCCTCAAGATTTCAAGAATTCGTAGCATGGGGACTCGTTGAATTAAACTCTCATCCCAATGTTACGATGAACACAGTTTTGATCAGATTTGTTTCCAAACTTGTTGGAACTCTAAAAAATTTTTGGGACAACATTGGTGAATACAGACAACTCCAGTTTCTTCAATGCCCAACAATCATAGAAGCTGTCTCTCAATTTGTAGCAATTTTTTATGGACAAGAAACTCACATATTGGAAAAGATTAGAGAGTAATTCTTCAAATTAAAATGCTATTCTCTCCATCTAAAAGACCTTGACAGACACTATCAATAATTCTCTCAGTATTTCTACATACTTGGCGGATTCGATGATGTCAACTTAAAATAAGCATTTTTTAATTCTGTTCTAGAAGAACTTGCCTAGCAAACAAGGACCCAGTTGAACCTCAGATCTCTTGATGTTAAATCTACAACCCTTGGAGATATCTACAATATGATGTTGAAAGCATTTGATAAGATTTGTAAAAAGTACAAATACATCAAAACCTTGGTGCACAACTCCAAAAAGCTAGAAAAGCCATGTTCTTACTCCTTCTCAGGACTTCAAATCAAATGTTCTTCCAAAGATCTCACATGTTTTTACAGCAACAAGAAAAAGAAGCATTTCAAAAGATTCAGACCTTTCAGACCTCTAATAATCTCCAGACCCAGACATAAAAAGTTCTTCAGATATGCTGATAAACTCAAAAGATTTCAAAGATTCAAATTTGACAGAAAGAAGAAAGATCGAAAGATCAAAAGTTCAAAATGTTTTCTTTGTGGAAAACCAGGATATTTTTTAAAGAATTGCCCAAAGTCAGATAAAAAATCAATTAAAATGATCCAAGACATTGCTAATATCTCAGGTATTAATCTCTCAGATGATGATCTTGAATCAATTTTCTCCCTTGATGATAAGCAGAATGAAATATCCTTGTTTATGATTAAGCAGTTTGATGATGATGAGTATGTAGATTCAGATTACTCAGAATACTTAGATGATTTCACAGATGATTAATGTTATGAGTATATGTCAATTCAAAAACTCTAAAAAATCCAAACCCTTCAACCTCTAAAATTACCCTTAGCCCTAGTTCAGATCTTTCATCACAAACATTTCCCTCTTATAACAGTCATAGCTTTTTTTGATACTAGTGCAGCCCAAACCATAGCAAACCCCCTCGTCTTACCTAAACACTTTTAGACCAAACAAAAAACCTTCTTCAAAACCGCTGATGAAAATGTATCTTTTTAGGATGTCAAATAACTCAAAAGATTTTAGGATCTCCATTTTCCCAGAAAGACCTTGTTATTGGTTTTGATATCATTACCAGTATACCAGGTTTTAAGTTTAGTGGAAAAGAGATCAAGTTTAAAAGTTATTTTAGACCTTGAAAAAACCTTCCTAATCTTTTTACCCTCACCATTCAACCAAATGTTTTTCAAGAATTCAGACACAAGTTCATTCATTTTTCGTGTACAGAAAATCACTCAGATTTTCTCTAAAAATGTGATCACCCACTTTGAAAAAACCCTGAATTTTTCATTTCCCTTCCCTTAAAAAAAGATGAAAATGCCAATCCTACAAAAGCTAGTCATTTAGGCATAAACCCAGATCATTTCAAGCAAGCAATCCAAGAATGCTCCCTTCTCCAGGCTCAAGGATTAATTGAACCAACCTCCTCTCCATGGGCATGTGAAGCGTTTTATGTCAACAAACGTTCAGAACAAGTTCGTGAAAAATTAAGATTGGTAATCAATTACAAGCCTCTTAACATTTTCCTTGCAGATGATAAGTTCTTTCTTTCAGAAAGAAAAATTTTGTTTACAAATTTGGCAAATGCAAAAGTCTTTTCAAAGTTTGATCTCAAAGCAAGATTTTGGCAACTAGGTATGCATCTACAGGACAGATACAAAACAACATTTTGCATTCCTCAACACCATTTCCAGTGAACAGTAATGCCTTTTGGATTAAAAGTTGCTCCTTCACTGTTCCAAAAAGCCATGACCAAGATATTTACTCCAATTCTTGATAATGCCTTGATTTACATTGATGACATCTTACTGTTCTCTCCTGATGACACCTTTTATGCACAGTTATTAGATAAATTCCAGCGTATTGTTCAATAGTATGGGATAATGCTTTCAGAGAAAAAGATGATCATTGGTGCTACAGAAATTGATTTTCTAGGCATGCATCTTAAAGATGGTCAGTACATTGCTTAACCTCATATTGCTCAGTCACTTGCAGATTTTCTTGATGAAAATCTTGCAAAGAAGCAAATTCAGCGATTTCTCGGCATAGTCAATTACATTAGTGAATTTCTCCCAAATATTACCCAACTTACACATCCACTCAGACAGATGCTCAAGAAAGAACCACCCATATGGTCTCAGATTCAGACAAATGCAGTACAGCTTTGAAGATAAAAGTAAAGTCATTTTTCACTTTAAAGATTCTTTCTGATGGAAAAAAAAATATTGCAGACCGATGCTAGTGAACAATTTTGGTCAGCAATCCTTTTAAAAGAAAAAGATGGAACCAGATAAATCTGTGGTTACAAGAGTGAAAAATTTAAAGATTCGAAACTCCATTATCACTCTACACTAAAAGAGATTTTAGCTGTAAACTATGGAATCTAAAGATTTAAATTTCACCTCATTGGATTTCACTTTCTCGTGAAATTGGATATGTCAGCCTTTTTTCAGATGCTCAATTTCAAAAAGAAAAAAATGCCAAATGCACAGTTACTCAGGTTATCACAGTGGTTCTCACAGTACTATTTTACCACCGTACATATAAAAGGCAAAGATAACCTCATTCCAGACATGCTCACAAGACCTCTTTCAAAACCTCTTTCAAAAACCTTACAGGTTATTCTAGTCATTTCCATGATGAACCTAACACCTTCTTCTTCACAAGCCTCTTCCTAAAAAAACCCTCTTTTCTCTTCTTCTCAAAAACCTCACCTTGATGATGAATTTGATTTACCTGATGAATTCCTTAACCTTCCCATAAAAAATCCTCCTCCAGAGTTACCCAAACTTCTTGTCACTCAAACCTTTGACCAAAAAGCCTCACACCTCTTGCTCAAATACCAATCCAAAACACTCAGAAAGTTTGGAGACACCTCTATTCAATCTCTTGGTATACACCTTGACTATCTTTCAGAGTACAATTATCAACTCAAAATTGATAAAAAAGGATTTATGAAACCCATCTTGATGGTGCTTGGACAGAACCTCTTTCTGATACTACCAGATTTGAACTTGGCCATGCAGGCCCAGTAGAATGGAATCCTTACTGGAAACCTCCTGAAGTTTTACAATAAATGGAATGGTAAGACTCTCAAGACCCACTTGAAGATTTTGATCCAGATCAATGGTTAGAAAACATCGACTATGATTTCGCACCATGTGCAGACAACTCACACCTCAACCTCTCTCAGAACACACTTATTATTCTCTTAAATGATGACACTCATGGTGCTACAAGATAGAAGATTCCCTATTTCAGTCCAATATTGTATAATTACGCGTGATATTTTTAGTTTTCTCTAAAAGACTCCAAAGAGTTGATTATGATGCCTCCACATCAAGACAACTTTATGTTAAGTCTTCATCAACTTTATGTCTTAGTCAAGTCATAATGAGTCACTGTACTTTAGTATGAGTCATAGTGATGAGTCACTATACCATAAGTGATGAGTCACCATACCATAGTAATGAGTTATTGTACCATACTTATGAGTCACTGTCCTTTAGCTTTACCTTAAGCCACTTGTAAAATTGCTTTGTCCTAGCCTTATCCTATTATGTTACTATTCTTTTACTTTTTTTTGTATAAATAAGATGCTACTTTTTCAAAAAGGTATCATCCACAACTTATCAAAAAAAATCTCTTGTAAGAAACTTTTCTCTATAAAATATGTTTGGCTAAAAACCTCTTTTCTCTTTTGGTAATTCTATCTTCTTTTTTTCATAGTTAAATCTTTTAGCTTCATGTTTCTCTTCAATCTATTCCAAAGTTTGCAGTGATTCAAGTTAAGTATGCTCTACAGTTGCCATATTATTATGGATTTTTTGCATCAAAAAATCTTGTTAAACTGTTAAACAGATCGTTGATCCCTTTCCCTCAGCCAAAGAAAAGTTATACTGCCCCAAGATCATACTAATAGTAAGTTACTATAGTGAAAGACATATATCCATAAAAGTCAGACCCCCAGTTCGATGTTAAAGCCAAGAAAGTACCAGAGTCTTGAACACCGGCTAGAATACTTTGGTTATATGTTTGATCTATGGAAAGCTTATGGTTGGTATTATCTTGTCAAGTTGGATCGATCTACATGCTGTTGTCATACTACCATATAGTATTGTTAGGACTCTACCACCCGAAGAGCTCGAAACTGAAGCTGTGTCAATTACCAGAGCCTTGGTCGTACTATCTGTCACTGTGTATAGAAATATTACTACCTACTGCTGTGTATAAAAATGGTATCAGAGCTTGCAGCTTGCTAAGATAGTAAGAAGAAAATCATGTTTCTAAAGTTTTGATTATTGAAGTTGGAAAAGGAAAAACCAAAAGAGAGTCTTATTTTCATAGATCTATCCACTCTTAGCAACTCTAGTTCTCAACCTTTTTCCTTCAGATCTTCTTTTAGTTTGTCTTCTCCTTCATCTCTTATACTTAAAAAATCTTTTTCTTCTAAGTTTAAGTTCTTATATGAAGTAGATTACATTCTAGAAGAAAAAAAAACCCAACAAATAGTTTTACCCCTTATAAATCCTTATACAGCTTTTTCAAACTCCTTCTCTTCTCTTACTTACCTTAACCTTTCATGACAGAAATAAAATTCTTGTTTGTACCAAAATGGCCTTATTGGACACCAGATTTAAAGATTACAAGCATGCAGTCCTTGGAATCATTAAGATGACACTCAATGCAAGAACTGTCTTCTTCACAGTCTTTCTAAATTATAACATGTCTCTTCATGATCCAACCCTATTAGATGCTTTAAAAGTTTAAGTCCAGATCGTAGGTACAGAAATAAAAAGCCTCTAGGCAACCCTTCACTACCAAATGGCATATAGAGTTCAAGATCATGCCATTAACTTGCCTCTTTCACACTCCAGTGATGTAGTTTTTGTTAAAATAGAAACAGCAGACAGAACTCCTAAACATGTTCATATTCTAAAGCATATTTTCAATAAAGAACTTGCCACCCTTCTCCCAAAGACGTGGATGACAAGTTATCAAAAGATTTGGAAACAAGATGAACCAATTGAACATTTTAATCCAATCTATAAGACAAATCAGGATGGTACTATCACAATTGAATTTGATCACAGCAAAGGAAAGGATGTTCCTCTTCCAACAATCTTTCCAACATAATTTATGATGCAAAGATGTCATACTGATCTCCTTGATGTTTCAGTCACACATTTTCAGTCTGATGGAAATCCCGTGTATGCATATAGATCTCCAGGAAGACATTGTTATTGGGACATAAATTATCAATGCAAAGAATGCCAGATAGACACAAATAAAAGCTTCCTGGATGATGATGATGATATTTCAAAGAAGCAAAAGAAAAAAAAAATCTTCCCAGCAAAAGCTCAAAGAAAGATATGAAAATGGAGACCCTGAAATTGATCTCCTTGGTGAACCCTTAGGAAAGTTTGACTATTATGTCATCTATCCTAAAAAAGAAAAACCACACTCTCAAACCTACTCAAATCAACCCACACAAAAACCAGATTCCACCCAAAATTCCACCCAACCTTTACCCAAACCTTTACCACAAATTTCAATGATGTAACCACCCTACCTAAGCTCAGATTTCCTTCCTTTTCAAGAATTTCATAAAGATCAATACAAACACATTCCAAAAATCCCCACTCCCACTGACAGAGATGAATATGGGAACCAAAAAAGTATTTCTCATGCTGAAGTAGTTTTAAACTGACAGACTGAAAATTCTCTCCAGTAAAATTTATACCTACACAAAATTGAACATAAGTTGGACCAAGTCAGTCAACATTTTAATCAGAGCCTTGTCAATCTCCAAAATATTATTCTTGAAATTCAGTCAAGGATAATCATACTTGATCAAGAACTCAGATATATGACTGAAACCAACACTAGATTCACTTATGCTTTCACTGAACGAGATAAAGAAATGAAGAGCCTAAAGATTTAACTTGCAAACCTTCAAAATCAATTCCGTCATGAACAACAACAATAACAAGCAGCCTCTAGTTACAACATCTTCACACCATATCACACTGGTATCCATGATAATCCTTACCAAGCCTAAACTCCTTCTCAATTTCAACCATACAATCCTCCAACCTCACCTTCAAAACTTTTTTTCACACATTTTCAGTACAAACCTCCCCCAACATCTATCCCAACATCTTCATAACCAACACAATACTTCACTCATATCTCAGACCAACCAGAACAACCCTCTTTTGGTACAACTGAAAAATGGATTCACAGATTTCAAGAAAAATAACCAGTTGATCCAAAACCCAAAAGAGTAGCAGAACAACCACTTTTTCAACCTTTAAAGCCAAAACCCAGCTCAAGTTCCACACCTCAAAACCCTACACCACAACCAGCCCAAAATTTTGTACAACTTATGATTTCTCCTACACAAACCCTTCTAAAAATACTTCACCAGATGGCACAAGACAACCTCCCTCAATTCTTCTTTGAAGATATTTTTTCATCTACCTTTGAGACTGAATCTCACATAGACACTATCAAATCAAATGAATCAGTTGAAACAGATGATACTGATGACTCATATGAAATGATGCTCCTTCAGATTTTCATGATAAAACCAACGGTTGAAGTTTCAGATGATACTCTAAAAGTTTATAACCCTGATGCAATTGATGCTGAACAACACCTTCCTCCACAACAATCACATGTTCCTCCTTCAACATCAAATTTATTAGTTTTTACCATTGATGATATTTCTCTTTCAAAATGGCTCTTAAGTTTTCAAGAATTCTTAGCATGGGGACTCATTGAATTAAACTCTCATCCCAATGTAACGATGAACATAATTTTGATCATATTTATTTCCAGACTAGTTGAAACTCTGAAAAATTTTTGGTACAACATTGGTGAATACAAACAACTCTAGTTTCTTCAATGCCCAACAATCACAGAAGCTATCTCTCAATTTGCAGCAATCTTTTATGGACAAAAAACTCACAGATTAGAAAAGATCAGAGAGTAATTCTTCAGACTAAAATGTTGTTTTCTCCATCCAAAAGACTTTGACAAACACTATCAACAATTCTTTCAGTATTTTTGCATACTTGACGGATTCGATGATGTCAACTTAAAATAAGCATTTCTTAATTCTGTTCCAGAAGAACTTGCCCAGCAAACAAGAACCCAGTTAAACCTCAGATCCCTTGATGTTAAATCTATGACCCTTAGAGATATCTACAAGATGATGTTGAAAACACTTGATAAGATTTACAAAAAGAACAAATACATCAAAACCTTGGTGCACAACTCTAAAAACTTAGAAAAGCCATGTTCTTGCTCCTCTTCAAGATTTCAAATCAAATGTTCTTCCAAAGATCCCACATGTTTTTACAGCAAGAAAAAAAAAGCATTTCAGAAGATTCAGACCTTTCAAACCTCTAATAATCTCCAAACCCAGACATAAAAAGTTTTTCAGATATGCTAATAAACCCAAAAGATTTCAAAGATTCAAATTTGTAAGAAAGAAGAAAGATCCAAAGATAAAAAACTTAAAATGTTTTTTTTGTGGAAAACCATGACATTTTTTAAAGAATTGCCTAAAGTCAGATAAAAAGTCAGTCAAAATGATCTAAGATATTGCTAATATCTCAGGTATCAATCTCTTAGATGATGATCTTGAATCAATTTTCTCTCTTGATGATGAGCAGAATGAAAGATCCTTGTTTATGATTAAGCAGTTTGATGATGATGAGTATGCAGATTCAAACTACTCAGAATACTCTTAGCTCCAGTTTGGATCTTCCCTCACAAACATTCCCCTCTTATAACAGTCATAGCTTTCTTTGATACTGGTGCAGTCTAAACCATAGCAAACCCCTTTATCTTATCCAAACACTTTTGGACCAAACCGAAAACCTTTCTCAAAATCACTGATGAAAATGTATTTTTTACAGACTTTGTCAACAACCCTGTTACCCTTCAAATCTTTCAGGATGTCAAATAACTCAAAAGATTTTAGGATCTCTACTTCTTCAGAAAGACCTTGTTATTGGTTTTGATATCATTATCAGTATACCAGGTATAAAGCTTAGTGGAAAAGGTATCAAGTTTGAAAGCTATTTTAGACCTTGAAAAACCATTTCCAATCTCTTTACCCTCACTATTCAACCAGATGTTTTTCAAGAATTCAGACACAAGGTCATTCACTTTTCGTGTGTAGAAAATCACTCAGATTTCCATTAGAAATGTGATCACCCACTTTGGAAAAACCTTAAATTTTTTATTTTTCTTTCCTTCAAAAAAGATAAGAATGCCAATCCTACAAAAGCTAGTCATTCAGGCATGAACCCAGATCATTTCAAGCAAGCAATCAAGAATGCTCCCTTCTCCAGTCTCATGGATTAATTGAACCAACCTCCTCTCCATGGGTATGCGAAGCATTTTATGTCAACAAACGTTCAGAACAAGTTCGTGAAAAATTAAGATTGGTAATCAATTACAAGCCTCTTAACATTTTCCTTACAGATGATAAGTTCTCTCTTCCAGACAGAAAAACTTTGTTTGTAAATTTGGCAAATGCAAAAGGTTTCTCAAAGTTTGATCCCAAAGCAAGATTTTGGCAACTAGGTATACATCCACAGGACAGATACAAAATGGCATTTTGTATTCCTTAACACCATTTCCAGTGGACAGTAATGCCTTTTGGATTAAAAGTTACTCCTTTACTATTCCAGAAAGCCATGACCAAGTTATTTTGCTCTAATTCTTAATAATGCCTTAATTTACATTGATGACATCTTATTGTTCTCTCCTGATGACACCTCTCATGCATAATTATTGGATAAGTTCCAACATATTATCCAACAGTATGAGATAATGCTTTTAGAGAAAAAGATGATCATTAGTGCTACAGAAATTGATTTCCTAGGCATGTATCTTAAAAATGGTCAATACATTGCTCAACCTCATATTGCTCAGTCACTTATAGATTTCCCTAATAAAAATCTTTCAAAGAAGTAAATCCAGTAATTTCTCGACATAATCAATTACATGAGTGAATTTTTCTCAGATATTATCCAGCTTACCCATCCACTCAGATAGATTCTCAAGAAAGAACCACCCATGTGATCTCAGATTCAGACAAATGCAGTACAAGCCTTGAAGATAAAAGTAAAGTCATTTTTCACTTTAAAGATTCCTTCTGATGAAAAAAGAATATTACAGATCGATGTTAGTGAATAGTTTTGGTCAGCAATTCTTTTAGAAGAAAAAGATAAAACCAGACAAATCTGTGGTTACAAGAGCAAAAAATTCAAAGATTCGAAACTCTATTATCATTCTACACTAAAAGAGATTTTAACTGTAAAGTATGGAATCCAAAGATTTGAATTTCACCTCATTGGTTTTCACTTTCTTGTGGAATTGGATATGTCAACCTTTGATCAGATGCTCAATTTTAAAAAGAAGAAAATGCTAAATGCACAGTTACTCAAGCTATCACAGTGGTTCTCACTATACTCCTTCACCACCGCACATATAAAAGATAAAGATAACCTCATTCCAGACATGCTCCTTCAAAACCTCCTTCAAAACCCCCTTCAAACACCTTACAGATTATTTTAGTCTTTTGCATGATGACCTTCTTACCTTTACCTTTACCCTCTTTTGATCCTGTTTCTCAAATAGTAACCAATCATTTTCTTTACCTTTACCTTTACAATCTGAAATACAAACCTTTTATTCTAGATTCAGATTTTCAATTAGTTTTTCCAGTTCACAATCTACCTTCTGAAATCCAGCATATCATTGCTAGAAAGACACTTGAAAGATGTGCTCATGATCTCATCTATAAAATACAGGCTATACTCATAAAAAAATAAGGTGAGCATGGTCTCAGACCCATTGGTTTTCATCTTCAGTTTCTTTTTCTACACTTATTCCAAATCCCTCATACCTCAGGTTTATTCAAAAAACACCTTAGTTCTTTTATGGTATTTATGCTAACTCTACACCATTGCCATTGAGTTTAACTCCTTTGAACTCAATTTTACCATAATCACTTTTGCTAATAATGACTTCTTTTATGAAGCTAATATTTATTTAGGAAATTTTTTAAAGTGGTTTAAACCCCTCCATACTTGGTATTCTATCACCAAACACTTTTCCTAACACTACCATGTTATTTTCTTCTTCCACCGACCTTGTGAACTCTCTAAAAATTATGCCTTTTTTCAACCCCACTCAGACCTGTATATGTGTAATCCATATTTTTTGTACAAATCTATCTTTCTCTATGCTCATGAGTACAAGCTCCTGTTAAAAAGACTTTGTAAAATCAACAACATCCCAATACCTACAGAACTTCTTCATTTCAAGAAAAAACTATGGTGGTGGTACCCTCCAGAATACATCCAAGAATTACACATTCACCTGGCACATTGGATTCTTGCACCACCTTATGACACTTGGTGGAGTGATTTATCACAACGACTTGTTAATTTTGATCTCTACTATCTTTTAGAACTAGCATAACTTCCAACAAACCCTTACTGGCAAAATGATAAAGATCTCTCTAGACTTCAAGCAAGATTTAAACACAGAGTTTACAATCACCTATTCTAATGTTGTGATTCTAATCCTGATGATTTTGAACAAGAACTATATAGATGGGTAGATGATTATCTCGTTCTTTAGTACCTTAAAGAGTTCTCAAAAGATTTTTCAAAATGATGACACTCATGGTGCTATAAGACAAAAGATTCCCTGTTTCAGTCCAATATTATATAATTACATGTGATAATTTTAGTTTTTTCCAGAAGACTCCAAAGAGTTGATTATGATGCTTTCACATTAAGACAACCTTATGTCAAGTCTTCATCAACTTTATGTCTTAGTCAAGTCATAATGAGTCATTGTACTTTAGTATGAGTCATAATGATGAGTCACTGTATCATAAGTGATGAGTCACCATACCATAGTAATAAGTCATTGTATCATACTTATGAGTCACCGTCCTTTAGCTTTACCTTAAGCCACTTGTAAAGTTACTTTATCCTAGTTTTGTCCTATTAGGTTACTATTCTTTTACTTTTTTCTTGTATAAATAGGATGCTACTTTTTCAAAAAGACATCATCCATAACTTATCAAAAATATCCCTTGTAAGAAACTTTTCTCTATAAAATATGTTTGGCTAAAAACCTCTATTCTCTTTTGGTAATTCCATCTTCCTCTTTTCATAGTTAAATCTTTTAGCTTCATGCTTTTTTTCAAGCTATTTCAAAGTTTACAATAATACAAGTTGAGAATGCTCTGCAATTACCATATTATTATGGATCCTCTGCATCAAAAAATCTTATTAATCTATTAAACAGATCATTGATCCATTTCCTTCAACCAAAGAAAAGTTATACTAACCCAAGATCATACTAATAGTAAGTTACTATAGTGAAAAACATATCTCCATAAAAGTCAAGCCTCTAGTTCGACGTTAAAGTCAATAAGGTGCGAGAGTCTTGAACACCGGCTAGAATACCTTGGTTCTATGTCTGATATATGAAAAGGTTATGGTTGGTATTATTTTGCCAACTTTGATCGATCTACACGCTGTTGTTATAGTACTAGATAGTATTGTCAAGACTCTACCACCTAGAAAACCCGAAACTAAAGCTATGTCAGTTGCCAGAGCCTTGATCGTACTATCTACCGCTATGTATAGCAATGTCTTGGATCATCTTGATTGACTTTTTATCTGACTTTGGGTAATTCTTTGAAAAATGTCTTGATTTTCCATAAAAAAAAAAGCATTGGCTCTTACCCTGACATGGCTAGGCAGGCTAGCCACCTGTGCGATTGAGGATGGGAAAAACCCACCTAGGAATATGCCCAGGGCCTAGAGGCTCCTTGTAAAACTAGTTTTGAGGTACCCACAGAGGCCACCCAATAAAAATTGGACTAGACTCTGTGTATAGAAATGGTGTCAGTGCTTGCATCCATTGCATCAGGGTTATGGACTTTTAGAGTATCATTTAAAACTTTAACTGTTGGTTCTATCATGAAAATCTGAAGGAACATCATTTCATCTGAGTCATCAGTATCATCTGTTTTAATTGATTCATCTGATTTGACAGTGTCCATGTGAGATTCAGTTTCAAAGGTAAAAGAAAAAATATGTTTGGCTAAAAACCTCTCTTCTCTTTTGGTAATTTTATCTTCCTTTTTTCATAGTTAAATCTTTTAGTTTCATGCTTTTCTTTAAGCTATTCAAAGTTTACAGTGATTCAAGTTGAGTATGCTTTGCAATTGCCATATTATTATGGATTTTCTGTATCAGAAAATCTTGTTAAACTATTAAATAGATCATTGATCCATTTTTCTCAGCCAAAGAAAAGTTATACTACCCCAAGATCATACTAATAGTAAGTTACTATAGTGAAAGACATATCTCCATAAAAGTCATACCCCCAGTTCGACGATAAAGCCAAGAAAGCACCAGAGTTTTGAACACCGACTAGAATACCTTGGTTATATGTCTGATCTATGATATGGTGACTCATCACTTATGGTACAATGACTCATCATTATGACTCATACTAAAGTACAATGACTCATTATGACTTTACTAAGATATGAAGTTGATGAAGACTTAACATAAGATTATCTTAATGTGAAGGCATCATAATCAACTCTTTGGAGTCTTCTGGAGAAAACTAAAATTATCACGGGTAATTATACAATATTAGGTTGGAATAGGGAATCTTCTATCTTGTAGTACCATGAGTGTCATCATTTAAGGAAATCTTTTGAAAAATCTTTAAGGTACTGGAGAACGAAACAATCATCTACCCATCTGTATAGTTTTTGTTCAAAATCATCAGAATTAGAATCACAACATTGGAATAGGTGATTGTAAACTCTATGTTCAAATTTTGCTCGAAGTCTGAAGAGATCTTCATCATTCTACCAGTAAGGGTTTGTTGGAAGTTTTGCTAGTTCTGAAGGACAGTGGAGATCAAAATTAACAAGTCGTTGTGATAAATCACTCCACCAAGTGTCATAAGGTGGTGTAAGAATCCAATGTGCCAGGTGAATGTGTAATTCTTGAATGTATTCTAGAGGGTATCACCACCATGGTTTTTTCTTGAAAGAAGGAAGTTCTGTAAGTGTTGGAAAGTTGTTAATTTTACAGAGTCTTTTTAACAGGAGCTTGTACTCATGAGCATAGAGAAAGATAAATTTGTACATAGAGTATGGAATATGCACATACAAGTCTGAGTGAGATTGAAAGAAGGTATAATTTTTAGAGAGTTCACAAGGTCGATGGAAAAAGAAGATAACATGGTAATGTTGAGAAAAGTGTTTGGTGATAGAATACCAAGTATGGAGGGGTTTAATCCACTTTAAAAGGTTTCCTAAATGAATATCAGCTTCATAAAGGAAGTTATTATTAGCAAAAGTGATTGTGGCAAAGTTGAGTTCAAATGAGTTAAACTCAATGGAAATGGTGTAGAGTTGGCATAAATACCATAAAAGAACTAAGACTTCTTTGAATAAACCTTAGGTATAAAAGATCTGGAATAAGTGTAGAAAAAGGAACTGAGGATGAAAACCAATAGGTCTGAGACCATGATCACCTCATTTTTTGATGAGTATAGCCTGTATTTTGTAGATGAGATCATGAGCACATCTTTCAAGTATTTTTTTGGCAATGATCTACTGGATTTCAGAAGGTAGATTATGAACTAAAAAAATTGGTTGAAAATCTGGATCTGAAACAAAGGGTTTGTATTTCGAATTGTAAAAGTAAGGGTAGAGAAAAAGATTGGTTAATGTTTGAGGAATAGGATCAAAAGAGGGTAAAGGTAAAAGTAAAGAGGTCATCATGCAAAAGACTGGAATAACCTGTAAGATGTTTTAAAGAGGTTTTGAAGGAGGTCTTGTGAGCATGTCTGGAATAAGATTATCTTTATCTTTTATATGTAAGGTGGTGAAGGAGTACTGTGAGAATCACTGTGATAGCCTGATTAACTGTACATTTGGCATTTTTTTTTTTGAAATTGAGCATCTGATCAAAGGCTGACATATCCAATTCCACGAGAAAGTGAAATCCAATGAGGTGAAATTCAAATCTTTGGATTCCATACTTTACAGCTAAAATCTCTTTTAGTGTAGGGTGATAATAGAGTTTTGAATCTTTGAATTTTTTACTCTTGTAACCACAGATTTATCTGGTATCCGGTTCCATCTTTTTCTTCTAAAAAGATTGATGACCAAAACTGTTTACTAGCATCGGTCTACAATATTCTTTTTCCATTAAAAGGAATCTTTAAACTGAAAAGTGACTTTACTTTTATCTTTAAGGCTTGTACTACATTTGTCTGGATTTAAGACCACATGGGTGGGTTTTTCTTGAGCATCTGTCTGAGAGGATGTGTAAGCTGGGCAATATCTAGGAGAAATTCACTCATGTAATTGACTATGTCGAGAAATTATTGGATTTATTTTTTTGAAAAATTTTCATCAGAAAAATCTGTAAGTGATTGAGCAATATGAGGTTGAGCAATGTATTAATCATCTTTAAGATGCATGCCTAGGAAATCAATTTTTGTAGCACCAATGATCATCTTTTTCTCTGAAAGCATTATCCCATACTATTGAACAATGTGCTGAAACTTATCCAATAATTATGCATGAGAGGTGTCATCAGGAGAGAATAATAAGATGTCATCTATATAAATCAAGGTATTATCAAGTATTAGAGTAAATATCTTGGTTATGGCTTTCTGGAATAGTGAAGGAGTAACTTTTAATCCAAAATGTATTACTGTCCATTGAAAATGGTGTTGAGGAATGCAAAATGTCATTTTGTATCTATCCTGTGGATGTATACCTAGTTGCCAAAATCCTGCTTTGAGATCAAACTTTGAGAAGACTTTTGCATTTGCCAAATTTACGAACAAAGTTTTTTTCTGGAAGAGGGAACTTATCATCTACAAGGAAAATGTTAAGAGACTTGTAATTGATTACCAATCTTAATTTTTCACGAACTTGTTCAGAACGTTTGTTGACATAAAACGCTTCACATGCCCATGGAGAAGAGGTTGGTTCAATTAATCCTTAAGCTTGGAGAAGGAAACATTCTTGGATTGCTTGTTTGAAATGATCTGGGTTCATGCCTAAATGACTAGAGCTTTTGTAGGATTGGCATTTTCATCTCTTTTGAAGAGAAGGGAAATGAAAAATTTAAGATTTTTCCAAAATGGGTGATCACATTTCTGGAGGAAATCTGAATGATTTTCTACACACGAAAAGTGAACGAACTTGTGTTTGAATTCTTGAAAAACATCTGGTTGAATGGTGAGGGTAAAGAAATTGGGAAAGTTTTTCCAAGGTTGAAAATAACTTTCAAACTTAATACCTTTTTCACTAAGCTTTAAACCTGGTATACTGGTAATGATATCAAAACCAATAACAAGGTCTTTTTATGAAAGTGGAGATCCTAAAATCTTTTGAGTTATTTGACATCCTGGAAAGATTTGAAGGGTAATAGGGTTGATGACAAAGTCTGTAAAAAATACATTTTCATCAGTGATTTTGAAAAAGATTTTCTATTTGGTCCAAAAGTGTTTGGGTAAGATAAATGAGTTTGCTATGGTTTGGGCTACACCAGTATCAAAGAAAGCTGTGACTGTTATAGGAAGAGAATGTTTGTGAGATCTGAACTGGGGCTAAGGGTAATTTTGAAGGTTGAAGGGTTTAGATTTTTTAGAGTTCTTGAACTGATATATACTCATAATATTGATCATCTGTGAAATCATCTGAGTAGTCTGAATTTACATACTCATCATCATCAAACTACTTAATCATAAACAGGGATCTTTTATTCTACTCATCATCATCAAACTGCTTAATCATAAACAGGGATCTTTCATTCTGCTCATCATCAAGAGAGAAAATTGATTCAAGATCATCATCTGAGAGATTGATATCTGAGATATTAGCAATGTCTTGGATCATCTTGACTGACTTTTTGTCTGACTTTGGGTAATTCTTTGAAAAATGTCCTGGTTTTCCATAAAAAAAATATTTTGAGCTTTGGATCTTTGGATCTTTCTTTTTTCTTGCAAATTTGAATCTTTGAAATCTTCTAGGTTTATCAGCATACCTGAAAACCTTCTTATGTATGGGTCTAGAGATTATTGGAGGTCTGAAAGGTCTGAATCTTCTGAAATACTTTTTTTGTTGCTGTAAAAACATGTGGGATCTTTGGAAGAACATTTGATTTAAAGTCCTGAAGAGGAATAAGAACATGGCTTTTCTAGCTTTTTGGAGTTGTGCACCAAGGTTTTGATGTATTTGTGTTCTTTGCAAATCTTATCAAGTGCTTTCAACATCATCTTGTAGATATCTCCAAGGGTCATAGATTTAACATCAAAAGATTTGAGGTTCAACTGGGTCCTTGTTTACTGGGCAAATTCTTCTGGAACAGAATTGAAAAATGCTTGTTTTAAGTTGACATCATCGAATCCACCAAGTATGTAGAAATACTGGAAGAATTGTTGATAGTGTCTGTCAAGGTCTTTTGGAAGGAGAGAACAACATTTTAGTCTGAAGAATTGCTCTCTGATCTTTTCTAATCTATGAGTTTCTTGTCCATAAAAAATTACTGCAAATTAAAAGACAGCTTCTGTGATTGTTGGGCATTGAAGAAACTGGAGTTGTCTGTATTCACCAATGTTGTCCCAAAAATTTTTCAGAGTTCTAACTAGTCTGAAAACAAATCTGATCAAAACTATTTTCATCGTAACATTGGGATGAGAGTTTAATTCAACGAGTCCCCATGCTAAGAACTCTTGAAATCTTGAGGGCCATTTTGGAGGAGGAACATCATTAATGGTAAAAACTGAGAACTTTGATGTTGAAGGAGGAACATGTGATTGTTGTGGAGGAGGGTGTTGTTCAGCATCCATCGTATCAGGTTTATGGACTTCTGGAATATCATCTGGAACTTCAACTGTTGGTTTTGTCATAAAAATCTAATACCATTTCTATAGCTCTGATACCATTTCTATACACAGCGACAGGTAGTACGACCAAGGCTCTGGTAACTGACACGACTTCAATTTCGGGCTCTCCGGGTAGTAGAGTCTTGACAATACTATCTAGTACTATGACAATAGCATGTAGATCAGTCCAACTTGACAAGATAATACCAACCATAAGCTTTTCATAGATCAAACATATAACCAAGGTATTTAAAAGGAGAGAAATCTGAGCTTGGGTAGGTTGGTTGCATTTTAGGTGCATTTAATGAAATGTATTAATTTATTATAAACTTTTTCAAAGCCAGATAATATATGAAAGGTCTTGCATGCACAAAAATAAAGTTACGAAAGAAGAATTTATCATTGAAGTTAAATCATTTATGATAATTTATAATATAATAACCTTCCATGACGCATGGGGGTTATCGTTGTACTTATACGTAAATATAATAATTTTATATATTTTATATTAAATAAATGTAAAAAATAAAAATTATTATGTCTAAATTTATGATGATATGATAAATATAAAATTTATTTTTATTTTTTATTAATTATAAAATTTGATTAAAATTTTAAATTATATTATTTATACATATATATTTTATGGATTAAAATTATTAGATTTATTGGTAAGTGTGAAATGTAATGGCTGCTAAGCCAAGGTTGGACGTAACAAGGAAAACGATTGGTAACTACTTTTATTTCATGGCAGTAGTAGTCAAACCTTTGTAATTATTTTGGTGAGCAGGCTTTTTCATACTTTGTTAGATTCTTTCATATAATAAAAGGCAACTCATTAATTCATTGATAAACAGATAGAAAGTGAATATTTAACAACAACAATATATTTCAAGAACTGATAGAGATTCGATGAAGATGGTGATAATCGAATCATCGTAACTTTTGGCTTTGGGTTTACTTGCTCTCTTTATCTTTGGTTTGAAATTTTCAGCTCAAGCTCAGAATCAATCTTAGCCAACTACTGATCCTGCCGAAGGTATGTTTCGATTGCTCACTTTTTATGTACATACTAAAATTAGAAAAGCCATATTGTTGGCATGGCCTGTTGTGGACATCCCCAAGGTCCTAAAACCATGAGTCGCTAGATAAGCTTTCTTCTCTTTGTTATTTTTAGGAGTATATTGATAGAATGTTGAACAAATAATTCATAAATTAAATTTATTTTTATTTGTTTATATTTATTTATTAAATTTAATAAATAATCACAAATTATATTATAAGATTTATTATTAAATAAATAAATTATAAATACAATAAAATTTATTAATATTTGATTCATTTATAATGTATTAATAAAAAGAAAGACACTATTTAGTAGATGGTCATATATATCGATACTGTCACAGTTAGTGCATGTGAACCTCAGTCAAAATGACCTATCAAAATTGGAAACTATTTGGAAACAGAGCAAAAAGAATCTTTCTTTAAGAAATATGAGGATGTGACACTACTTATGTTGGTAAAGATCGATGAGCAGCTGATTAGAATTACGGTACAATTTTAGGATCCATCTTATTGATGCTTTGTGTTCAACCAAGAAGACTTGGCTCCCACAATTAAAAAATATTCATCTTTACTTTAGATAGAGTTTGTTAGTCAAGACAAGATCTATTAAAAGGAGCAAAAGACCACTGGATATAGAAAGAAATTACCCAAGATTATGCAAATAGGGGTCGAAGAGATAGACAAGTATAAGAAAGAAAAGAACGAGATTGAGACTATTCTATTAGCTTTTTTGTTTGAATATATAAAGAAGTGTATTGATACTGATCAAGGGTTAGATGTGTTTGTTTTGGCCGTGCATGGATTGATGATATTTCCCAAGGTATTAAGACATATAAAAGCATCAATGGTTGACTTTTTTGAATAATTGGATAAAGGTATAAACCCTTCACCAACTATTTTAGCAGAGACCATTAGATTGCTCAATTTTTGTCGAAAAAAAGGTAAGGGATGATTTACAGGATATGCTCAACTGCTTTTTATTTGGTTTATAAGTCATTTTTGGGGAAAAAAAAAAGATATAGTTTCAGCCGTTCTCCTTTCATTTTATTCTCATCAAGAAGTTTGTCGCCAAGGAATTGACGAGGGATTGGACAAAATATTAGTGGATGTCATTCTTTCTAAAACTCACTAGTGAGAATGTAACATGGAGGGCACCATGGATACTTCCTATATCCATATTGTATAGTTATGGAGATAAGTCATGGGTACCCTTGTTAGGAATATAGGGGGTAGTGAGTTATGCACCTCTTATGATTCAAAGACAATATGACTCGTAACAGTTAATCCTTATGACTCATAGACTTAGTTCGCTCAAATTTGATTATAAGGCACCTGGTTATGTGAAATAGGTCTATGAAGTCATCAAAGCATGGAAGCAAGTTAACCGAATGAGCCAAGCTAGATTTACAAATAATATTGCGAAAGGTTACCTTGCATGGAAAATGAAAAGGGTTAATGAAGTTAGGCCTTTACCAGTTGATATTTCAGAAAAGTTACCCACTCCTATTTCAGGGCCAATATTATTGACTTTTTAGATCGCCCAATGGGAGTTTAAGATTGAATTAAAAAAGTTAAAGAAAGAGAAGATGACAATAATGGATCGGGTCAACCAACTGAATATGATTTGATGATAAAAGATGATGCAATATAGAAGTTGACCAAATAACGAAAGGTATTGAAAGAAGATTTGTAAAATCTGTATCAAAAAAATAAGAAATTAATATTAGACAGTAAACCTATGAGAAGATCTAAAAAAGACATAAAAGAATTAAGAGAGATGGTGGAGCATTGAAAAAATAGAGCTCGAGAAAACAAAGAAGTGATCTCTGCATTCATCAAAGAATAGCACAAATGGAAGGAAAAATTTTTGAGAGCTTTTGAAAAGGTAACCAAATGCCAAAAAGAAAATGAGAAGCTAAAGGTCGAATTAAAGAAAGAACAGAATAGGAACTCTAATTTGCAAAATGAGAAAAGAGTTTTAGAGTAGGAATTAATGAGCTTGGAGCTTTAGTTGACCAACAATCAAAACCATATAGATAAAATTTTTACTGAATGGCAAGAGATGAAGGATTATTGGGCCTGTAATTGTAACATGAAAGTGGATGCTCGAGAAATGTGAAGAGTAGAAAGCTTAGAGAGATAGTAATACATAGAATATTTAACTGTTCAAATTTACAAGGCTGTTTGAAAAGTAAGCAATATGGTAAAAAAGGTAGAAGTACTGGAACGAAAGGTTGTGTCGACCCAAGGCCACAGTCAAAGATTATTGAACTTTCTATGCGAGGCTAGGAAGTAATATGCTTAAATCAAATGTTTTTATGGTTTTAATGCAAGGATGACTAGATAATGTATAAAGATTTCCATGATTAATGAAAGCTTCTTTTTATTCTGATTGATCCAAAACAATGCCCAAATTTGTATTACATTCATTTCATACATGCATTTTGATAAAGGCAAATACTAACAACAATAACAATGATATTATGTCATACGATCTAATTCATGCTTAATAAATTAAGGTTCAAGGATAGCAAAGTCAAAGAATCTAAGTTAGTCAATCCTGCAATGATATAATACTCATTCTCAGGTTCAAGCTATGAAAGAAGAAAATGCAGGTAAATTTGAGAGAGTTAGAAGGGCACAAAAGAAAATAAAGAAAAGAGTGATGGAGATACAGCAAAGTATTGAAGCACAGATAGTTGAATTAAGATAATTATTGTCTAGTTCATTGAAAGAAAAAGAAGTTACTAGCGTATCAAGGACAAGGGAAGAAGTTAATATAGAGGAGCCATTATACGCTTATGGATTTACTTCGCCTCAAGCTCAAGTTCAAGCCCCTCATGGCATACACATACAGCCACCAAATGTGCAACCATACCCCTATTCGATCATTCTACTAGTCAACAATTGATCCACTTGAATACTAACTCGAGACCTATCCCAACTGACCCCACTACAGTATCAAATCTTGATGATCTAGTTGAACAAGAGAAGTCCCATGAAATGTCGAAGCTCGTTATAACTTAAAAATACAAAACAAGTACGATCAACTTAAAAAAAGACTCAAAATAGTAAAAGGTAATGATATCTATGGGGTTGTTAATGTTATTAAGCTGAGCCTAGTACCTAACTTGGTTATCCCGCTAAAATTTAAAACTTCAGATTTTAAGAAATATGATAGAACAAAGTGTCATTTTGCTCATATTACAATGTTCTATCGAAAGATGACAAGTCATACCTAAAATGACAAACTTCTGATACGCTATTTTTAAGACAATTTAATTGGTTTAGCAGTAATATGATACGTACATCTAGATCATAATTGAATCTATTCGTAGAAAGACTTGGTCAAAACTTTTATTGCTTAGTATAAGCATGTCCTTGATACGATCCTTGATAGGCTGTCATTATAAAATATAGAGGAAAAATCAATAAAAACTTTTAAAGAATATGCGCATCGATGAAAAGATGCAGCAACACAAGTTTAACCACTACTAACTGAGAAAAAGATATCTGTGTTATTTTTCAACACATTAAAAACCCTATACTATGACAAGCTGATGGGGAATATAACAAAAAACTTTTCTGATATGGTAATTTCGAGAGAAATGATAAAAAAATGCCATTAAAAGTGACAAAATTAAAGGACTCGAAAAAAAGACAACAAATAAAAAAAAACATGTAGTCATTTATGAAAATTCTTCACATCGTTCCTTCATGCCATATAATCTAATCCCACTACACCTTTCATATTACCCTATTACCAACCAAATTTCTCAGCAACTGTATTATTATCGAACACCCCAACAACCATCACACAGGTCAAGCTTTAATCCTTAATTATCTAACTATACCCTTATACCTCCAAGTCGACCATTTGCCCAATCAACCTACTAAAACAAAAACCAAAGAAACTCCCAAAATAACAACAATCAAGAAAAACTTCATTTCAATCCAATTCCCATGTTTTACATTAATTTGCACCCCCAGTTGTTGAAAGACCACCTTATCACTCTTACCTACGTGAAACCATTAAAGCCGCCTTACCCAAATTGGTATAACCATAATGGTAAGTGCAATTATCATTATGGTGTTATAGGACACTCTATTAAAAATTACATGGCACTTAAACATAAGGTGCAAGGTCTGATAAATGACAAACTTTTAACTTTTGACACCAAATTCAAGCTAAGTGTCAGCGAAAACCCTTTGTCAGATCACACCGAAAGGAATATTAATATGGTGGGTAATGGAAAAGATGTGAGGATAAAAAAATATGTGGATGAAGTAAAAATCCATTTTGAACAAGCGTATGATTGTTTGTGTAAAACAAGCAAAATTCAACCACTATTTTTGGATGACAATGAAAGTCATGAAAACCCCGACCAATTTTGTAAGTACCTTGGAGGAATGGTTGAACATTCAATCCAAGATTGTGAAGCCTTCAAAAAAGTATTGCAGAGCTTGATGGATGTGGCCATCATTGAGTTTTATATGAATATGATGAAAGTAGTGTGAATATGATGGGTGATAAGCATTTTGACAAGTCTTTTATCCCTAAACCTCTCACGATATATTATAATGAGAAATCAAAACTCGCAGCCAAGAAAGCTATTTCCTACTTTAGGTCACCAATGACTATTTATATCCCTAGTCTATTCCCTTACCAGACTGATAAAACAGTCCCATAGAAATACAATTATGACGTTGTGATACGAGGAATTGATATGACCTTGAATAATCCAGGTATGAAAAATACTGCAAACGTAATAGGCATAAGAGGGATGACTTGAGTGGTCAGTGTTATACTCTTGAGATGTTAGAGAAGGCTAGAAAGGGAAAAAATGAGAGAAAAAAACATAAGAGAAAGTCAAGGTTTTAAGCCAGTGTTAAGCCTAAAAGTGCATATCAATAAACCAGTATTAAAGGAAAAAGCTTATGAGTTCTTAAAGATCATTAAGCACATTGAGAATAGTATGGTCGACCAGCTAAATAAATTACCAGCTCGTATTTCTTTATTGTCACTATTGTTGAATTCTGAGCTACATAGAAATGCTTTGTTGAAAGTGCTTAACCAAGCTTATGTCAAGCATAATATTTCTTGAGAAAGTAGATCACATGGTCAAGAATCTTATAGCCCCTAATTTCATCACTTTTAATGATAATGAAATACCTCCAGAAGGACGAGGTAGTGTTAAGGCCTTGCACATTATTGTCAAGTGTAAAACCCATATTATGGCGAAAGTATTGATTGACAATGGGTCATATATTAATGTCACGCCTTTAATGACATTGTCAAGACTTCTAGTAGACCCCTCTCACATGGTCACATAATTGTAAGAGCGTTTGATGAAGCATAAAGAGAGGTAATCGATGATATAAAGATTCAATTACAAATCGATCTTTATACTTTCAATGTCCTATTTCAGGTGATGGACATAACTCTGGCATATAGCTGTTTACTTGGAAGATCTTGAATTCATATGATCAAAGTTGTACTTTAATATTTGCATCAGAAGGTAAAATTCATTGTAAAAGGAAAACAAGTTTATATTGATGATGAGGAGGATTTATTAGTGACAAAAACTTTAACTACTCATTATGTTGAAGTAGTAGAATAGGCAATTGAATGCTCATTTAGAGCTTTTGAAGTAACAAATGCTACTTATGTTGGAAAAGGGTCAAAGATACCAATTTCTCAATTGTCAAAGACCACAAACATGGTGATCAAATAGACTATTGGCAAGGGTTGGCAAGCTGAACTTAGCTTAGGAAAAGCTTTATAAGGAATCAAAAAGGCACCAAGCTTAGTTGAAAACAAATAAAGATGAGGGTTAGACTATAAGCTTACTACTACTGATAGAAAAAATATGATGTTGAAAAAAAAAAGAAAAAGGAATGGCATGCCTTAAAAGACAAGATTCAGTTGAAAGAAAAATGGCGCTTCCTTATTTGTATAAAATATTCTGTTTAAGTGGGCATGTCTATCCTGGATTATCAAAGGTCGTACAAGGGGAACCAACAATGGGATTAGAGGAATCTTTTTCTCAAGTTAAAATTGGAGCAAATGACGAAGTTATATAAGAGAAGAAGATGTTTTCTCCTTTTTAAGATAAGAGACCCAAGAATGATGTACCATTTGTATTATCCTTGAACCTTTTTAACCTAAAAATTCTAATTGTTTTTGCCTAAGAGCATGCAGAGGTTAAATGTATGGGTTTACTTTCATTATTTTAATAAAATGATGAATGCGATGCATTTCACATATACCATGTTCTTCATTTTTCATTTTTTTATCTTTTTCATTGTTATTCTCTTTGCCCTTACCAAGATCAGTATATATATTTCTTTGTGATTATACCAATTTTTAGGTTTTCTAATAATGAACATTATGGATGATCAAGGCAATAACACTGGGTTTGATTTTGAAAATTTGATTCACATCAGCAAGCTTAATAATGATGTTGATTCAAAAGACTATGATTTACCTCATGATCTATTAAAATGGATAGAGCAAGAAGAGAAAATCATAGAACCCCATCAAAAATTGATTGACTTGTTGAACTTAAGAGATGATAAGAATAAGAAAGAAGTTAGGATCGATCCTTCATTATCACCGACTGTGAAATAGAAATTGGTGAATTTGTTGCAAGAATATGTGGATGTATTTGTATATACCTATTAGGATATACCCAAACTTAGCACGAATATGATTGAGCATAGATTACCTTTAAAACCTGAATGTCAACCGGTATAACAAAAGTTAATATGTATGAAATCGAAAATGTTATGAAGATAAAAGAAGAAGTAAAAAGCCATTTGATGCAGGTTTTTTAGAAGTAGCCAAGTACCCTGAATGGGTAGCTAATATAGTCCTCAGTTTTTAAAAAAGATGAAAAAGTTAAAATGCGTGTGGACTATCGATATTTTAATAGGGCCAGCCCAAAAGATAACTTTCCATTGCCACATATTGATACCCTTGTGGATAATACTACTAAACACTCTACCTTTTCATTTATGGATGGATTTTTTTGCTATAATCAAATCAAAATGGCTCACGAAGATATAGAAAAAATCACATTTGTAACTATGTGAATCATATTTTACTATAAACTCATGCCTTTTGAGCTAAAGAATGCTAACGCCACATATCAAAGGGCGATGGTCACTATTTTTCATGATATGATGCATAAAGAGATAAAGGTATATGTCGATGATATGATAGCTAAATCTCAAGAAGGTGAAGATCATATTGCTAATCTTAGAAAACTCTTCAAAGGTTATAAAAGTACTAGCTCAAGTTAAATTCAGCCAAATGCATTTTTAGTGTTAAATCTAAAAAATTACTAAGGTTTATAGTTAGTGAAAGAGGTATAGAAGTAGACCGTGATAAGATTCGAGCCATTCAAGAGTTGTCAACATCGTGCACACAGAAAAAGGTGATAGGCTTTTTAGGTCGATTGAATTATATTTCTCACTTCATATCTCAACTCACCTCGAAATGTGATCCAATCTTTAAGTTTCTTTGTAAAAATAATCCTAGTGAATGGGATGAAGAATGCCAAAATGCCTTTGAAAAGACTAAAGAATATTTGATAAGCCTATCGATATTGGTACAACTAATTACAGGAAGACCACAGATTTTATATCTAACAGTGCAAAAAAAATTAATGGGATGTGTATTGGGGTAAAGAGATAAAACTAGTAAGAAAGAATATATTATCTACTATTTGAGTAAAAAGTTTACAGAGTATGAGGCCAATTACCCCCAAGTAGAAAAAATATGTTGTGCCCTAGCTTAGACTATCCTAGACTTAGGTAGTACATGCTCTATCATACAACTTGACTGATATCAAAGTTGGATTCCCTCAAGTATATTTTTGAAAATTCATCTTTATCATGCAGGATAGCAAGATGGCAAGTTATGCTCTTAGAATATGATATTGTGTTTGTGACATAAAAATCCAAAAAAAAGTACAATAGCTTATTTTCTTGTTGATCGAACTATAAAAGATTATGAGCCTATGAAGTTCGAGTTTTCAGATAAAGACTTGATGGCGATCTTGCAGGATAAAGACCAAGAACCTATAAGAAAGCTGTGGAATATGTTTTTTGACAGAGTATCCAATATAATGGGGCATGGCATTGGGTCAATTCTAATATCCCTATAAGGAAATTATTACCCCTATATTGTGAAGTTAGATTTCAATTGCACAAACAATGTTGCTGAATATGAAGCATGTGTCATGAGTTTACAGATAGCCATTGAAAAGAAAATTGAAACACTAAAAGTATATGAGGATTCAACCTCGATAATTTATCAAATAAAAGACGAATAGGAGACCAGGGATTCGAAATTGGTGTTATACCAAAGGCACATACCTAGCTTGATAAAACAGTTTTAAAAGACTCAATTTCAGTATGTTCCTCAAAAAGAAAATCATATTACTAATGCCTTAGCTATTTTAGCAGCAATGTTTAAATTAAATGACAGTATGAGAATCCAGCCCATCAGAGTACAAATGAAAGATTCATCGACCCACTATTTAAATGTAGAATAAGAGGTAGATCAGCAACCATGGTATTATGACATTGTGCAGTATATCAAAAGTCAAAACTACCCGAGTAGGCCTTAGAAAATGATAAGAGGATCATCTAAAAATTAACAACAAGATTTATGCTTGATGGAAAAATCCTATATAAGAAAAGTCGAGATTAGATATTGCTAAGGTTTGTAGACGTTGTCGAAACAAGAAGGATACTTGAAGAAATACATGAAAAAATTTATGGAACACATGCTAATGGGCATATGATGGCCAAACAAATTATGAGAACAGGTTACTATTGATCTTCAATGGAAAATGATTGCATCAGTTATGCCAAAAAGTGCCATAAATGCCAAATTTATATAGATAAAATTCATTCCCCTCCAGTCCCACTACACATTTTGGCACCACCATGGCCTTCTTCTATGTAGAGAATGGATGTGATTGGACCTATAACTAGAAAGCTTCGAATAGGCATCATTTTATCTTCATAATAATTGATTATTTCATAAAGTGGGTGTAAGCAACTTCGTATACTAATATTACACGATCGGTGGTGTGTAAATTCATAAAAAAAAAAGATAATATGCCAATAAGGGCTCTCAAAAGGGATTATCTATAATAATGCCAGCAATTTGAACAATAAAATGATGAATGTGCACAGTTTAAGATAAAGCATAATCATTTAGCACTATATTATCCAAAGATGAATGGCGCAGTAAAAGCTACAAACAAAAACATTAAAAGAATATTGAAAAAAATTACTGATACATATAGAGATTGGCACGAAAAGTTATCTTTTGCCCTACTTGCCTATAAAACATCAATTCGAACCTCTATAGGGGCTACCTTGTTTTCACTAGTGTATTGAATAGAGGCTGTGCTACCAATCAAAGTAAAAATTCCTTTCCTGAGGGTTTTGATAGAGGCAAAATTAGATGAAGCAGAATAGGTTCAAAACTGTTTCAAGCAATTGAATCTTATTGAAGGGAAAAGGCTCTTAACATTTAACCATGGACAAATGTACCAAAAAAGAATCATGCGAGCACATGAGAAGAAGATACAACCTCGATGCTTTCATGAGGGCAAATTGATTTTAAAAAATTTTTTACGATATCAACATGACAATAGAGAAAAATATATGCCTAATTGGGAAGGTCTATATGTGGTAAAAAAGGCATCCTCTAGTGGAGCTCTGATCCTTATAGAAATGAATGGTGAAAAATTATCGAATATTATGAATTCATATACTATTAAGAAATATTTTGCTTAAAAAAAAGAAAAAAAAAAGAGATAATTTAGACTGAAATCTCGAAAAAGGCAGTTTGAACCAAAAGAAGGATCGTTTAAGCTGAAAACCTAAAAAGGCAACTTAAATAAAGGTAGAACTAGGAGAAAATCCTTCAAAAAAATGAAAGGATGGCACCAACTGGACGAAGTGGCATCATAATTAAAGAAGATGACTTTTTGGGGTAATTTTTCATTAGTTGCGAATATGGGGCAAAGATTAGTTATATGAGATCAAATGTGGTAAGATTGCAAATGTAACGAGTTCTTGGAAAAAGGCCTGGTCCAAATAGGTTAAGGTCGTTCAAATGTTCATTATCTAGATAACTATTGTTTGATTCTTGAAATACTTTTGAATTACCTATTTTTGTGTCCCAAAAAGCTTGTCCTTGTCTTTCTAAACCAAAATACCCCATTGTCGATAGTGTTTCATATTCAACCTTGAACATGAAATCATTGTATTTATCATTTAAAATTAAGATAATGACTGATAAAGTTCATAATAGACCAATGCATTGCTAAAAAAAAGAGAAAGCAAAGTAAAGATAATGAAAATAACAATACGGGGTCAAAAAAATGAAATGAAATTGATTGATCACAAAAAAAAAGAAGAAAAGAAAATAAAGAAAAGATAAAAAAAGAATTCAGAGAAGATTTTAGAGCAACCAAAAGTCAAATGGATCCATCAAAACATAGAGATTCTGAAATAAAAGGAAAAAAGAAACAAATGGATAAAAATTAAAAGATTTAAAAAACAAGAATATTGAAAGTGGCTTATAAAGTCTGAAAGAACTGAACTAATTTTAAAAGTTGAATTAATATGAATGAGAACGCATGATATAATTCATTGATTTCATCTTTATCTTTTTATTCATTACAATCATTGCATGCATCACATACCTCTTATGATAAATCACATTGAAAGTTTCTTTATGAGACATCAAGAAGAATCAGCAAGTTTTTCTTTTTCAAAACAAAGATGATGGCCCTGAAGGTGAAAAGTCACCTTTAGCACGATTCTTAAAATCATGACTATCAATTTGCGGAGTACTCAATTCTTTCTTTTTTGACTTACAATTTAATCTTAGTCATCATTTTTATATTCTTTACTAGCGGTTCAATCTCGGTCATCATTATTTTTTGACTGGCGAGTCAATCCCGATCATCATTATTTTTTGACTCGTAGCTTAATCCTAATCATCATTTTTATATTCTTGACTCATGGTTCAATCCAGATCATCGTTATTTTTTGACTTGCTGTTCAATCTTGATTTTGTTATTTTTTTACTTGCGGTTCAATTCCAATCTCGTTATTTTCTTACATGCGATTTAATCTCAATCCTTTTATTCTTCGACTCGTTGTTTAATTTGTCTCGTTATTTTTTGACTCGCGGTTCAATCCTGATCTTGTTATTTTTTGACTTGTAGTTTAATCTTGGTCTTTTTATTATTTGATTCACAGTTCAATCCCGATCATTATTATTTTTTAACTTACGATTTAATTCTAGTCATCATCACTCTCTGATATGTGGTTTAATCCTAATAATCATTATTTTTTGACTTGTGATTCAACTCAGTCATCTTTATTTTTTGACTCGCAGTTTAATCTTGGTCTTGTTATTTTTTGACTCGTGTTTCAATCTTGATCTCATTATTTTCTAACGTGTGGTTTAATCCCAGTCTTTTTATTCTTTGACTCACTATTTAATCTATCTTTTTATTTTTTGACTCACAATTCAATCCCGTTCTTGTTATTTTTTTACTTGCCTTTCAATCTTGATCTCGTTATTTTTTGACATGCAGTTTAATCCCAGTCCTTTTATTCTCTGACTCATTATTTATCTATCTTTTTATTTTTTGACTCGTAGTTTAATCTCAATCTTATTATTTTTTGACTCACGGTTCAATATCAATCTCGTTACTTTTTTACGTGCAGTTTAATCCTAGTCCTTTTATTCTCTAACTCGCCGTTTAATATGTCTCTTTATTTTTTAACTCATAGTTCAATCCTGGTCTCGTTATTCATCGACTTGCAGTTTAATCCTAGTCATCTTTACTTTTTGACTCAAGGTAACAAAACAAAAAAAAAAATAAAACAAAACAAAAATTTTAAAAATATCCTTAAGTTAGCTTCGAACAAAATTGGTGTCTTTATCTTTGCCTTATTTTTTATTCTCAACAATGTGCAAAGATGGACAGCTGTAGACATCAAATTTGTCCAAATTTTAGTTGAGTCTCTATTTAAAATTCATTCAGTGTATTAGGTTTTTGACTCAGACCCGATTTCAATTCAACTGGGCTCCAAGCCCAATTTTGATTCAACGAAGCTTCAGGCCCAATTCGATTCAATCAGGCCCGAAACCTCATTTCCTTCTTTAAGCCCATGGCCTGATTATCTTTTATTTACTTTTTAATATTAATTTATTAATTAAAAATAATAATAAAAAAAAGAAACAAAAAAATCCAAACAGAATAAGAAATAAAGAGGCCGGGGCTGGTGCTAGTGGGTGCTGTGCATGGCACCACTAGCCACCCATTCCCCATGCCCCAATGCTGCCACCCTCTGTCCAGTCCCCTCATTAAAGCACTATAGCCCTATTAGCACTCCTTATTTTCCAGACACCCAGTCCCTTTAAACATTAAGCATGGACACATCGAGGGGTTTCAAAGAAACTCAGCCTTCAAACATTTTCAAACCCAACAAAACCCCAACTTCTGCACCTAAAAATTCGAGTTCCCATTCTAAAAAATCTAAAACCTACTCTCTCACAGCAAACGAACCAAAAAACAAACCTAAAAAAAAAAAAGTAGTCTTCCCCGCAAAGAGGAACCTTAACGCCAAAGCCTTTTGCAAACAAGCAAAAAAGATCATCAGTTTAGTTTAGTTAAAAAAAAAGAAAAAAAAAGAACACTAAAACTTGAAACCCTGAACTATGCTAATCAGGGTTGTTTCTCACAAAAAGGATGGATTTGAGCTCAAAAGGTCGATTACAAGTTTTCAAAGCATTTTAGCATTTTTCAACTACCGATGACCACCGACAGTCGACCTTAGCAGAGGCCAGTGAAACGGCATTGCGTCAGATTCTGGCGAGGCTAGAGAAACTATTTTGAGCTCTGAAATTTTTTTTTGGTAGAAAGGATAAAATGAGCTAAAAAAATTTAGTTTTATATAGAAGATCAAAGTTTAAAACAACAACGTTTTAGGCCAAAGAAAATCTACGTGTGGATCCAAACTCAATCCGAGATCCATGCAACCTGACCTGGTGACCCATCCTTCAACCAGTCCTGAACTGATTCAATTGAACCACTCTTCAACCAGTTCAATCGAACTACTCACTAAACCGACCTGTTGATCGGTCTGGTTCAGGTACCAAAAAAATTTTATTTTTTTATTTTTATATATTATTTTTTTTATTTTAAATTTTATTATTAATGTTTATGCATGATAAAATATTTAAATGTATTAGAATAAATTTTGTTGTTTTATAATAGTAATAATAAAAATGATAACAAATAAAAATAAAAATGAGTTCAAACTTTCGTTTTTTTTCTTTTTAAAAAAAGGTAAATAATAAAAAAATAATAAAAGAGAATAATAATGAAGAGTAAAAAAAATCTAAAAAAATAATTATATAATAAATTAGTAATAAGAAAATTTTTTCTACCTAGATGTTAGAGGGAATAAAAACTGTCTAAAAATAATAATAATTTCACCTAGATGTTAAAGAATTATTAAATAGTAATAATAATAAAATTAAAAATAAAAAACTAATAATAATAATAATAATAATAATAATAAATTTTCATTAAAATATATATACACAGATTTTTTTAATTAATTTTTAAAATCATAAAAATCGAACTTGCTTTGAAAATTCACCTAAATGTTGGAGATTTTTAGAGATGTTTATGTTTTCAAAATTCAAAACTAAACCTCAAACTTCAAACCTTAAAATCAAAACCTCAAACCTTAGACTATAAAATCAAAACCCTAAATCTTTCGAACCCTAAAATCAAAACCTTAAAGCCATCAAATCTTAAAATTAAAACCCCAAAACTCGAACCTTTAAATCAAAACCATAAAGCCTCCAAACCCTAAAATCGAAACCATGAACCTCAAACCATAAAATTGAAATCCTAAATCCTCTAAACCCTAAAATCGAAACCCTGAAAACTCAAACCTTAAAATCAAAACCCTAAATCTTCTAAACTATAAAACTAAAACCCTGAACTTTAAACCTTAAAATCAAAACTCTAAACCTCTAAACCCCAAAATTAAAACCTTAAAATCTAAACCTTAAATCCTCCAAACCATAAACCTTAAACCCTAAAATCAAAACTCTAAACCTCCGAACCCCAAAATCAAAACCCCAAGCGCTTGAGACCTCAAACTTCTAAATCTTAAACCCTGAAATAAAAAAAACCTAAACCCTAAACTCTAAAACTCGAAACCCTAACCTTAAAATCCAAATCCCAAACCTTAAAATTCAAAATTCTAAAAACCTCAAATTTGGCACACAATCCTGAATCATCACCCGAAAGTCACCAAATCTTAAAACTTTAACCTAAACCTATACTTAAAACCATTCTGAAACTCTAAGGATACGTGTGAAAATATCGAATAGAGTAATTTATTCCCCAATGCTGCCTAGATGATAGGGTATTTAAAAAACTTTATTCAATTAAGTTTTTCAGGCAAGACCTTAATTCACTTAAATAATGAGGTTAATAAATAATTAATAATAAAAGTATACTAATAAAAATGGGATCTTAAATATAAATAGTCGCACCTAAGCTCTACTTAGATGTTGGAGAGTTAAGGTGGTCTCATTATATTTAAGAATACATTTTTTAAATTGCATTTCACCATCATGCATAACATTTGTTGGCGTACACATATCTATTTTCTATTGTTTGCATTTGCTTTGTGTATTTATGCCTTTAATTTTTGTTCACTACCTGATAGTTCCATCATTTACTTTTTCGCACAAGTTTTTTACTTTAAAAACATGAATTTATAAAATAAAACAAAAATAACATTTTGAAGAAAATAAATCTTGGTACTCTGCCTAGATGTTAAAAAGTCACAAACAATTATCTTCTACAAAGAATGTTATTTTCATTTTAAGGAATATTGTATTAAATCTTAAGCGAAAAGAGTTAATTTAAATTCTGCCTAGATGTTGGAGAACTTTAAAATAATTCTTTAGCTTAAAGATTTTCTCAATATTCTTAAATAAAGAGTTAAATTTATTTTTTTAAATAAAAAAAAATTAGTATTAAATTTCAAAACAAAACCATTTCATCCAACATTGAAAATAGCGCATGATTAATTAGTATCAATTTATGGACGTTATGAGGGTGTTAATCTTTTTCTATACGTAATCGACTCCCGAGCCCAACTTGATTTTTCATAGATCAAAATTTATCTTTTTGATAAATTTTAAACCCATTTTTATAGTTTTTGTAGACATCAATTTATCCAGAATAAATAAATAAATACATAATATATGTATAAAATATGAAATACAATAAAAATATGAAATAATATAAAAAATACGAAAAAAAAAATAAAACAGAGCAGAATAGAAAAATCGAGGATGGTAGTGGTGCCATCCCCGGCACCACTGCCACCACCCCTGTCACCAGACCCACCAGACCCTACACCCCACTCTTCTGATCACTATACTCTACCCTCCACCCCTCTAATTACTCCTTCCGTTGATAAAACTGTCGGATATGGCCAAAACTAATAAAAGAGGCATGGGGCTCGTGCTTACACCAGTGCCGAGCCCCATGCCCTTCCCCCCAAACACACATGGCTGGAGCTCTATAAATAGAGCTCCTAGCGAAGCCAAAAAAAATGAAGAAAAAAAAAGAGACGCTACAAAAAAAATGAAAAAAAAACATAAAAAATACACAGTCCTCCCGTAGGGAGGAACCCAGCACCTAGAGCTTCCTGTACAAAAAAAGAAGGTCAGTTTCATAAAAAAAAAGGAGTCAGAATATACAAAAAAAATAACCTCACCGAAACTTTGAAAGCAAATCTAAGGAAGTGGAGACTCCTTTAGGTGAAAAAGAGGTTAGATTTGCATTCAAGGGGTCGAGAAGAGTTTGTGAGAGATTTTTAAAATTTTTTGACACCGTCGACGGCAGTCGGAGCTCGCCACCGACGATGACTGCGGCGACCGTCATGACGGACGGCCACCGGCCCCAGGTCGACTGAAGAAGAGAGAAAAAAAAAAGGAGATTTTTTTTTACTGGAAAATGAATGAAATGAATGAAAAATTTTTTTTTAACTTTTATATAAATTGTCAATAGCCAAAACGACGTCGTTTCAAAAAACGCCCAAAACGACATCGTTTAGACCAAGGAGGATTCGTGCGTCAACCCGCAATCCGACCCAGGGTTCGTGCACCCGACCCAACGACCCGTTTCTTCATTAGCCCCTGATCGATCCATCTGAACCGGACCAGACCGCGTCTGAACCGTCGAACCGAACCGCTCGTTGATCGGACCGTTGGCCGGTCCGGTTCAAGTAAAAAAAAATTTTTTTTTGAAATTTTCTTTTTTTATATATATTATTTTATTAATATTTATGCATATTAAAATATTTATATTTGTTAGATTAAATGATGAAATTGTGGTTAAATTTTTTTTATGTAATTATTTTAATTTTTAAAATAAACTTTAAAAACAATAATATAAAAATAAATTTAATAATAATACTAAACTAATAAAAAATGTAGGAAAAAGAAATTTTATCCGACGATGAGATTCAAAGGTAATCCGAGCAGTGATGCCTACGAAATTTCTAAGTGAGAAGATTTTTTGTAAAATATTACCAGTGTATTGGAATATTTATAAAAAATCCTCAATATAATAAAATTTTCATTTTTCTTCAAATTTTTAAATAAAAATTTCTTTTTTAAAAATAATAAATAAAAATTGATTAATATATTAAAAATAAGTAATAAAAATGAGAAGAAAAGAAATTTAATCCAATGATGAGATTCTAAAAGTATTCCGAATAGAGATGCTTTAAGAAATCTCTACGTGAGAAGATTTTTTATAAAATATTACCAGCGTATTATAATATTTATAGAAAATCTTCAATATAATTAAATTCTTTTTTCTTCAAAATTTCAATAAGAATATTAATAAAATAATTAATAAAATTTCTAACAAAAGAGAGTAAAATGTGTGCATAAACATGGTAACATTTTACATTGTATGCATGATATTTTTTTTACGAAAAAATAAATTCGAGCCTCCGAGGATGAGATTCTAACATATTCCGAGAAGTGATGCCTAAGAAATCTCTAGGTGAGAAAAAGTTCTTCTAATTTTACCAACGTACTGGAACATTTTAAGAATTATTTCAATAAAAAGGTTTTAATTTATTTTTCTCGAGAATAAATTTTTTTCTAATAAATAAAAAAATATCAAGGAAATTATTTTTCGAACACCGAAAATTGGACTATTTTTATCAAAATCAAAGGATAACACGTTGTTAATTGGTACCATTTTAACGGGCGCTATGGGGGTGCTAATCTTTCCCCACGCGTAACCGACTCCCGAACCCAGACTGTTTCGCAGACCGTAAAATTATTTTTTTAATTAATTTTAAAACTTTATTAAAAGGATATATTTTAGTAGGTGGCCAATCGCACCTAGCCAAAAAAGATTGGTGGCGACTTCGTTATATTTTTTTTATTTCGTTTCCAAATTCATCGGGCGGATACAAAACCGTTACGACAACTTAGTGACTCCACTGGGGACGCCTTTTGTTTTCGAAAGTCAAGCCAAAATAAACTACTTGTTATCCTTAAATTTTGATTTAAACAGTCTTAATCAATTTCTTAAATTTTTATTTTTCATTTTTAGTAAAAAAGGTAAAAAAAAAAAAACAAATCAAAAATAAAAAGCAAAAAAATTCACACACATTTCTTTTACTATGCCTCTTATGTTTTATTTTTTCTGTATATATTGCTCTCAATAAATTAGGATATATTTGCACACAATGGCACGATGCATCTCATACATGAGCTCTATACCCGGACTCCGTCCTTTATAGGAAGAACTAAAGTACCTATGCTCTCGTGAGGTGATAACCTCCGCAATGACAAGCAAAATACTTTCACTCGAATTGAACCATTTTCGTTCGTAGCCTGTAATGGGTGAGGATCGGGGTACCTTACTAGTCCAACATGAACGACAGTGAGAAACAATTTGGGAACCTTTAGACCGTATCAATCCAAATCCAGCATACAATAAGCCTAAGAAACCAGCCTTATGTAGAGCCTTGTCCATCCTCTTGTAGGAAATACCTAAGAATAAAAGTTGTGTATAGTATAATACAAAACAAAACCAAAAAAAATCTCAAAAAACACTAAAAAACAAAAAATATTTTTTTTTTGAACCACACTAACTCAATTTTGTTTCATTTTCTTTTTTTTTTTTTGCATTAATCATATCATACAATTTTACATCGAGATATTTGCTCTAGGACATTTCTCCCAAGAAGTTTTCATGGATCTCATAGAACTACGAATTTGCTCATCCTCAGTCAGTGTGTCATGTGAGTCATATAATGAAGTACATGCTTGGTAGAAAAAAGCTCAACAAAAGAATGGAGATTATTTGCCTACCAGTTATGTGTCTGAGTTACCCGAGAAAGTGCATTTAGATCTCACACAGAATAATTTAAAAGAGTTAGCTACTGTTTAGGGTCAGTTAAGTGAAGAAAAAAAAAGTTTTTGTAAAAAATATGGGCAGATTGCATCCCTCATTTCAGTAGTCATTGATGAACAGCTGATCAAAGCAGTTATACAATTTTGAGATAAAGGGATGCCCACATGAGATGGATGACAGAAAGCTTAGGGAGGCAACAGTAAATAGAGCACTTGACTAATCAAGTTTACAAGGTAGTGAAGAAAGCATGGAAGATGGTTGAAAAGGTAGAAGCATTAAGAAGAAAAGTCAATCCCATAAAAGAATATGGACAGTGCCTAGTGAACTTTCCAGATGAGGTGAAAAACCATTATGAGCAAGTCAAACGCTTTTATAAATATAACTCTAGGATGGTAAATCTTATATAATAAAAGTTGTATGGGATCAATAAAAATTTTTAATGTTAAAATTCATCCAAGAACAAATATCTCCTACTTGCATTCATGCATCATATACATCATTTTTCATAAAAGAAGTAAAAAATAAAATTCTAATTTTTTCTTTCAACTACTCGTCATTCATACAATACCAGGACATAGACATGAATCATAGAGCAAGAACAGGCCAATCGATTTGAGAGAATTGAGAAAGCTCAAGAAGAACTAAAAGGAGATCTTAGTACAAAAATAAATACACTCAAGAAATTTGGCAAGGGAAAAACAGTGGAAGAAAATCCTAGCTTTCAAGAACAATCGCCAGATATGGTAAATCCTGTCTACCCTTCAGGGTTTGAGCCACGATTGAACCAACCTTCACAAGAAACTAAAGTACCAATTCCTACTCCCGATGGATATCTTAATCCTTATCCAGGAATGATATCCACACTTGCTCCAAGATAATTTTAAAAATTTTGTTAATCCCATTATGATGAAAAAATCACCTGAACCAATCTTAGTTCTTGATTTGGATGATCTCAAGAAAAAAGAAAAGCTAGGGATACAAACACTTGAAAAAGTAGAAGATACTAGTGCCCGAGAGAAGATGAAGTTATTAGAAGGCTTAGAGCTGTAGAAGAAATGAATTTTTATGGCTCCACAAATGCGGTTGACCTTTATTTAGTTCCAGATGTGGTCATTTCGCCTAAATTCAAGGTCCTTGAATTTGAAAAATATGATGGCACAAAATGTCCAATGACCCATATCACCATGTATTGTCGAAAGATAACAGCATATGCTCGCGATGAAAAGTTGTTACTGCATATATTTCAAGATAATCTTACGGGTTCTAAAGCTAAATGGTATGTCCAATTAAATAGGACTCGTGTTCATTCTTGGCAAAAGCTTACAAAGGTATTTCTTACACAATATCGACATGTCACGGATATGGTTCCAGATCATCTATCTCTTTAAAGTATGGAAAAAAAAGTAACTGAAAACTTCAAGGAGTATGCACAAAGATGGAGAGACGTGGCTGCATAAGTTTAACCTTCTCTCACTGAAAAAGAAACAACTGTTTTATTTGTGAACACCTTGAAAGCACCGTATTATGAGATATTGATAGGCAATGCAACCAAGAACTTTACAGATATGGTGATATCAGGTAAGATTATTGAAAATGCCATAAAAAATGGTAAGCTCGATGCAGGAGAGACAAGTGGAGCAAAAAAAAATGGAGTTCCTAAAAAGAAAGAGAATGAAACCCAAGCAGTAAACTATGTAGGGCAACAGTTTAGATGTTTCACACCTTACTCTGTACCAGTCTACCAAACTTATTACCTTTCCATAAACAATGTTACATCTATCCCTCATCTATATCAACCATATCAACCACTACAACAACCAGCTTATCCACCCCGTTTTTAGCCATCCTTTCAGACACCCACTTACAATCGTCCTGCTACACCTATTAGACCAAGATAGAGACCTAGTCCTAATAGTGGTTTGAGAGCCCCGAAAAATACCTAAGAAAAAATCACTTTTGATCCCATTCTCATGACATACATAGATTTGTATCTTCGACTTGTTGATAAACATCTGCTTGCTCTTATTATCGTTAAACCATTGAAACCTTCATTTCTCAAATGGTATGACCCCAATGCACATTGTGATTATCATTATGGGAATCCAGGTCATTCCACTAAAAATTATACTGCTTTGAAGCGTAAAGTGCAAGGGTTAATCAATGAAAGAGTATTAAATTTTGATACCAACTAACAAGAGACTTTAAATGTCAATGGGAATCTTCTACCAAATCATACTAGACCATTAATAAATGCCTTAATTGATGGACAGAGAAGCCACATAAAAAAAAATGAAGTTAAGACTCCGATGGCTAGGGTGTTCGAAGTCTTGGTCAAAGCTGACATGTTGAAGCCAATAGAACTTTAAAATTACTCTAAAGCAATTAGCTCAACTGAAAGCTGTAATTATCACGGAGGTGTTCTAGGGCATTCTATCAAAAATTGTCACCAATTTCGTCAAAAGGTGCAAAAATTGATGGATGAGGGTCGAATAGAGTTTTACCAAGAAAGAGAAGAGTTGGTGAAAGCTGAAGTGTCTACCATTGATTCAAAGAATAAGTTTATGCGTAGATCGATAACTATCTATTATGATGAGAAGCCAACATCGAAGCTAGAAAAGCCTATCTCCTGACCTATGGTGACAATTAAAATTCCTAACCTTTTTTTATATCAGAATGATAAAGCAGTACCTTGGAAATATGATTATAATGTCGTAGTCAACCCAGATACTACCAACATAATGGGTGTAGGAGGCATAACTCGAAGTGAGAGGTGTTATAACCCAGAGGCTTTAAAAAAAGCTAAAAAAGAGAAAGCCAAGGTAAGAAAAGAAAATGAAAGTCAGAGTGATCTTGATGTAACCCCAGAAAAAAATGTCAGAAGCCAGTATCTGATAGTGAAACAGATGAATTTCTGAAATTAATAAAATATAGCGAGTATAGCATGGTAGAACAGCTTAACAAGATGCCAGCTAGAATTTTGTTATTGTCATTATTGCTCAATTTAGAGTCACATCGTAATACTTTACTGAATGTGCTAAATCAAGCATATGTGTCACACAATGCTTCTATTGAATATGTGGAACAGCTTGTTGGTAATCTGATGATTTCAAACTATATCTCTTTCAATGATGAAGAGATTTTTCCTCAAGGTAGAGAAAGTACCAAGGCTATTCACATTACTATGAAATGTAAAAGTTATGTAATGGCTAAGGTTTTGATTGATAATGGCTCATCCATTAATATTATGCCTGTGACTACTCTGGCAAAACTCTCTGTTGATGGATCTTATATGAAACCTAGTCATATGATAGTGAGAGCCTTTGATGGAACCAGAAGAGAGGTGCTAGGAGATATAGAAGTGCCATTACAAATTGGTCGATGCACTTTCAACGTAAAATTTTAAGTTATGGACATCTCTTTTTCATACAGTTATTTATTGGGTATATCGTAGATTCATATGACAGGTGTTGTCCCATTTTTATTACATCAAAAAGTCAAATTCATTGTTAAAGAAAAGCTAACATGTGTGGCAGAAGAAAAAGATTTATTAGTAACTTAACCGATAAATACTCCTTATGTAGAATCGACAGATGAAGCTCTAGAATGCTCTTATAGATCCTTCGAGATTACCAATGTAACATATGTAGCTGGAAAATCTAAATTGAATTCATCACACTTGTTTACGACAACTAAAAAGGTAGTCAAACAGCTTAGTAAGATGAGATGGCTACCTGAAGTCAAACTTGGAAAGAACCTGCAAGGAATCACGAAGCCATCGGCTATATATGAAAAGAGAGATAGATTTGGCTTGGGATATAAGCCAACAAGAGGGGACAGAATAAGAATGGTGACTGAAAAAAGAGATAAGAGGATAGCTAATCTTAAGGGATATGAGCCGGAGTCAGAACCCATAATCATTCCATACCTCTATGATTCTTTTCACTCGGGAGGATACATTTATCCAGATTTATCGGGAGCCCCAAGTGCAAGATTCATGGAAAAATTTTCAGAGCTGGCCATTCAAATGGTGGATGATGAAAAAAAGAAGAGTCAAAGTGAAGAGCTGTTCGTTTACCCTTGTCCTTCAAATTTTGAGTTGGATAATTGGAAAGTTACAAAGCTACCTATTATTTTTAAAACTTTGGAAAAGCAATGTACTGTGAAACCTTAAATCCCTAATTACTTTCTACGAGTATTAAGAGATCTTTTATAGTGTGTTTATGTTTATCATTTTAATAAAAGACTTAGAAGATGCATCCGTATTTTTTCTATTGTTTCATCTTCATTTTACTTTCCATTCTTTTTTTTATCATTTTCTTGCCATTCCATTTTTGTGTGCCAATATTCTCTTCATCTTACCCTTTGCAGGGTCCCAAACAATGAACACAAAGATAATCATGGTAATAATCTCGAATTTGATTTTGAAAACTTAATTCATGTTGATGAACTTGATAATAAGGAAGATTCAGATAACTACACACTGCCTCTTGATTTGTTAAAATTAATAGAACATGAAGATAAGTCAATTGAACCCTATCAAGAAATTATCGAATTAGTGAATTTGGGAGATGGTGAAAACAGAAAAGAGGTTAAAATTGGTATTCTCTTTTACCAACTGAAAGACAGAAGCTAGAAGAGCTGCTCCGAGAATATGTAGATGTGTTCGCGTGGACTTACCAGAATATGCCAAGACTCAACACTGATATTGTAGAGTACAAGTTACCTTTAAAATCAGGATGTAAACCGATGCAGCAAAAGCTAAAGCGCATGAAACCAAAGATGTTGCTAAAAATTAAAGAGGAAGTGAAGAAACAATTCGATGCTAGATTTTTAGAAGTGGTAAAATATCCTGAATGGGTAGCCAACATAGTGCCAGTTCCTAAAAAGGATAAAAAAGTGAGAATGTGTGTCAATTATAGAGATTTGAATAGGGCAAGCCCTAAGGATAACTTTTCTTTTCCTCACATCGATACTCTAGTGGATAATACTGCTAGGCATTCCATATTTTCCTTTATGGATGGTTTCTCAGGCTATAATTAGATCAAGATGGCTCGATATGATATGGAAAAAATTATATTTATGACCATATGGAGAACATTTTGTTACAAAGTCATACCTTTTAGGTTAAAAAATGCTGGTGCCACTTATCAAAGAGCAATGGTAACTCTCTTCCATGACATGATACATAAAGAAATAGAAGTATATATGGATGATATGATTATAAAATCTCATGAAGGAGAAGATCATATAATCAATCTCAAAAAGCTATTTGACAGGTTGAGAAGATTTCAGCTGAAGTTGAATCTTACTAAATGTACATTTGGTGTTAAGTTAAGAAAACTATTGGGTTTTATGGTCAGTGAAAGAGAAATCGAAGTGGATCCAGATAAGATACAAGCCATCCAAAATTTATCTCCTCTTCATACCCCAAAAGAAGTGTGAGGTTTCCTAGGGAGACTGAACTATATTGCTCGTTTCATCTCTCAGTTCACCTATAAGTGCGATCCTATTTTCAAGCTTCTCAGAAAACATGATCCAAGAGAATGGAATGATGAATGCCAAAAAGCTTTTGATAAGATCAAAGAATACTTGTCAAATCTACCTGTGTTGGTGCCTCCAATCCTGAGAAAAACCTTTGATCTTGTACTTAACAGTGCATAAAAATTCCATGGAATGTGTGCTAAGGCAAAGAGATGAAACTGACAGGAAAGAACGAGCAATATACTACTTGAACAAAAAATTTATTGATTATGAGTCCAAGTATTCACCATTAAAGAAGATATGTTGTGCATTAGCCTGGACAACTCGAAGGCTTAGACAATACATGCTTTATCACACTATTTAGCTCATAGTAAGCTGGATCCTATTAAGTATATCTTTAAAAAGCCCTCATTGACAGGAAAAATAACACAGTGGCAAGTTATGCTTTCAGAATATGATATCATTTACGTGACTCAAAAGGCTATTAAAGGGAGTGCAATAGCTAAATTTCTTACTTATCGTGCAGTCAAAGATTATGAGCCAATGAAATTAAAATTTTTTGATGAGGATGTGATGGTCATTGAAGAAAATGAACCTGTTGCAAAATTATGAAAGATGTATTTTGATGGAGCTGCTAATGCTTTGGGTTATGGTATTGGGGTAATTTTGATATCTCCTGATGGGCATTATTATCCCATCACAGCCAAGTTAAATTTTAATTGCACAAATAATGTAACTAAATATGAAGCCTGTGTTATGGGTCTACAAGCAGCAATTGAAAAGAATATCAAAGTGTTAGATGTGTTTGGAGATTCAGCTCTAGTTATCTATTAGTTACAAGGTGAATGGGAGACAAAAGACTCTAAGTTGATCCGATACCATAATTACATCTCTAAGTTGGTCAAGCAATTTTAAAAAGTTCAATTTGAGCATCTACCCAGAGAGGAAAACCAAATTACAGATGCACTGGCTACTCTAGCTGTAATGATTAAAATAGATGCAAACACTGAAATCCAACCCATTAAGTTAGATGTAAAAGATGTACCAGCACATTGCTCAGGTGTTGAAAAAAAAGTTGATGGGAGACCATGCTATCATGACATCATGCAATACATTAAAAGCCAGTAATACCCAGAACATGTAACAGAAAATGATAAGAGAACTATCAGAAGGTTGGCTATGAGTTTCTTTCTTAATAGAGACGTCCTTTATAAAAGGGGTAGAGATCAGGTACTCTTAAGGTGTATGAATGTAGCTGAAGCGAAGAAGATTATTGAAGAAATACATGATGAAGTTTGTGGGGCACATACAAATAGTCATATGATGGCTAGACAAATTATAAGGGTTGGATACTATTGGTTGACAATAAAGAATGACTGTATTGATTATGTCAGAAAATGTCATAAATGTCAAATCTATGCTGATAAGATCCACACTCTTTCAATAATATTGCATGTTTTGGCTCCTTCATGGCCATTCTTTATGTGGGGTATGGATGTCATTGGTCCCATCACTCCAAAAGCTTCACATGAACATAGATTTATCTTTGTGATGATTGATTACTTTACAAAATGGGTAGAAGTCACATCATACGCTAGTGTAACCCGATTTGTGGTATGCAAATTCATAAAAAGAGAGATAATATGTAGATATGGGCTTCTAGAGATAATTATTTCTGATAATGCTAAAAATTTAAACAGTAAGATGATGAATGAAGTTTGCACTCAGTTCAAGATTTGTCACCATAAGTCGGTACCATATCGTCCAAAGATGAATGGGGCAGTAGAAGCTGCAAATAAGAATATCAAAAAAATCCTAGAAAAAATGATTGATACTTATAAAAATTGACATGAAAAGTTACCATTTGCTTTGCATGCTTATAGAACATCAGTTCGAACATCTACCGGGGCCACTCCATTTTCTTTGGTATATGGAATGGAAGCTGTGCTACTGATCAAAATGGAAATTCTCTCACTGAGAGTCCTGATGGAGGTAGAATTAGAGGAAGCAAAATGGGTTCAAAATCGCTACGAGCAGTTGAACCTCATTGAAGAGAAAAGACTTACAGCACTTTGTCATGGTCAATTATATCAAAAGAGAATGATGAGAGCACATGACAAGAAAATCTATCCTCGTTGCTTTAGGGAAGGAGATTTAGTGTTGAAAAAGATCCTTCCAAATCAACATGATAATCGAGGAATGGACACCAAATTAGGAAGGCCCGTATATGGTGAAAAAGGCTTTTCTGGTGAGGCATTGATTTTGACAGAAATGGATGGAGGTGATTTGTCTATCCCAATAAATTCAGATGTTGTGAAGAAATATTTTGCTTGAAAAAAAAATGATGATTTATCTAAGCTGAAAACCTAAAAAGAAGGCTTGGATGTGAAGCAGAAGCATCATCAAGAAAAAATCCCACAATGTAGGGGTAAGTCTAGTTTGACAAACTCTGAATGATCAAAGAAGTCATCTGATTTAGTTTTAGAGAAAGAATTTGAGAATATTTTATTCATGATTATCTTGTGATCATTCTTTTGACACTTTTATTTCAACTCAAACACTTTGACATACACTTGTTATCAGCCATATAAAATACATTATCTTTCATTTGAAAATAATGCCTATCCATTCCTTTATCCTTATCTGATATTTTTTGTTCATCGTACAAGTGAATAAGAGAAATGTGTGATTGCATTTTATTTGTCTTGAACTTAAAATGATGAAAAAAAAAAAAACAAACATGAAAGATCTCAGCATTACTTTTAAAGTTGGCAAAGGTAAATGAAAAAGGATGAGAAAAGCATGACAAGACATTGATGTTGCAAACTTTTGAAAAAAAAATATTGTGGTCAGATGTTAAGAACAGATTGGTCATATAAGAATTCTGATAAAAGAAGCCAAAAGTGAGAGATTTTGATAACCTTTTTACTACAATGAATAATTTTGATTGTATTACATGCATTGTATTTAGAGCACTCAGTACATGTATCCATGAACAGTTTTAATAAGGACGGAAACTTTCCATTTTCTGATCAAACAAAAGATTTCAAAAGAGAAAAATTTACTTGTTAAAAAAAAAAAGAAAAACTCGATTTTGAGAGAAGATGAGATTTTTAAAGTTGTTGAGCCTCTGCTGAGAGGAGCTTTTTCCAATGAAATTTTAAAGTTGTTGAGCCTTTGTTAAGAGGAGCCCTTTTTCAAGATGAGATTTTAAAGTTGTTGAGCCTCTGCTAAGAGGAGCTTTTTCAAATGAGATTTTAAAGTTGTTGAGCCTCTGCTGAGATGAGCTTTTTCCAATGAGATTTTAAAATTGTTGAGCCTCTGCTGAGAGGAGCCCTTTTTCAAGATGAGATTTTAAAGTTATTGAGCCACTGCTGAGATGAGCTTTTTTAAATGAGATTTTAAAGTTGTTGAGCCTCTGCTGAGAGGAGCCCTTTTTCAAATGCAATTTTAAAGTTGTTGAGCTTTTGCTAAGAGGAGCCCTTTTTCAAATGAGATTTTAAAGTTGTTGAGCCTCTACTGAGAGGAGCTTTTCCAAAAGAGATTTTTAAAGTTGTAGAGCCTCTACTGAGAGGAGCCATTTTCAAGATAAAATTTTTAAAGTTGCCGAGCTTCAAGTGAGAGGAGCATTTTCGATTAAAAAAAATTTTTTTGTTTGGATTTCGGACAAAATTGTTATCTTTGTCTTTGCCCTATTACTGATTATCAGTAATGTGTAAAGAGGGACAGTTGTAGACATCAATTTATCCAGAATAAATAAATAAATATGTAATATATGTGTAAAATATGAAATATAATAAAAATATGAAATAATATAAAAAATACGAAAAAAAAATAAAACAGAGTAGAACAGAAAAATCGAGGATGGTAGTGGTGCCATCCCCGACACCACTACCACCACCCCTGCCACCAGACCCACCAAACCCTACACCCCACTCTTCTGATCACTATACCCTACCCTCTACCCCTCTAATTACTCCTTTCATTGACAAAACTGTCAGATATGGCCAAAACTAATAAAAGAGGCATAGGGCTCGTGCTTACACCCATGCCCTTCCCCCCAAACACATATGACTGGAGCTCTATAAATAGAGCTTCTAACGAAGCCAAAGAAAAAGAAGAAAAGAAAGGAGACGCTGTAAAAAAAATGAAAAAAAACACAAAAAAATACACAGTCCTCCTATAGGGAGGAACCCAGCGCCTAGAGCTTCCTGCACAAAAAAAAGGGGTCAATTTCATAAAAAAGAAAGAGTCATAATATACAAAAAAAAATAACCTCACCGAAACTTTGAAAATAGATCTAGGGAAGTGTAGACTCTTTTAGGTGAAAATGAGGTTAGATCTGCGCTCATGGGGTCGAGAAGAGTTTGTGAGAGATTTTTAAAATTTTTCGACACCGTTGACTGCGGCCAAAGCTCACAATCGACGAAGACTGCGGCGGCCATCGCGACGGATGGCCACCGGCCCCAGGTTGACTGAAAAAGAGAGAAAAAAAAAAAGGGAGATTTTTTTTGCTAGAAAACGAATGAAATGAATGAAAAAAAAATTTTTAACTTTTATATAAACTGTCAATAGCCAAAACGACGTCGTTTCAATAAACGTCCAAAACGACGTCGTTTCAATAAACGCCCAAAACGACGTCGTTTAGACCAAGGAATATCCGCGCGTCAACCCGCGACCCGACCCGACCTGATGACCCGTTTCTTCATTAACCCCTGACTGGTCTATCTGAACCGAACTAGACCGCCCAGACCGAACCAGACCACGCTCGAATCGTTGAACTGAACCGTTCGTTGACCGGTTCGATTCAAGTAAAAAAAAAATTTTTTTGAATTTTTCTTATTTTTTTATATATTATTTTATTAATATTTATGCATATTAAAATATTTATATTTGTTAGATTAAATGATGAAATTGTGGTTAAATTTTTTTATGTAATTATGTTAATTTTTAAAATAAACTTTAAAACAATAATATAAAAATAAATTTAATAATAATACTAAACTAATAAAAAATGTAGGAAAAGGAAATTTTTATCCGACGATGAGATTCAAAGGTATTCCGAGTAGTGATGCCTACGAAATCTCTAGGTGAGAAGATTTTTTGTAAAATATTACCAGTGTATTGGAATATTTATAGAAAATCTTCAATATAATAAAAATTTTATTTTTCTTCAAATTTTTAAATAAAAATTTCTTTTTTTTAAATAATAAATAAAAATTGATTAATATATTAAAAATAAGTAATAAAAATGAGAAGAAAAGAAATTTAATCCAATGATGAGATTCTAAAAATATTTCGAGTAGAGATGCTTTAAGAAATCTCTAGGTGAAAAGATTTTTTATAAAATATTACCAGCGTATTGAAATATTTATAGAAAATCTTCAATATAATTAAATTCCTTTTTCTTCAAAATTTCAATAAGAATATTAATAAAATAATTAATAAAATTTCTAACAAAGGAGAGTAAAATGTGTGCATAAACATGGTAACATTTTGCATTGTATGCATGATATTTTTTTATGAAAAAATAAATTTGAGCCTCCGAGGATGAGATTCTAAGGTATTCCGAGAAGCGATACCTAAGAAATCTCTAAGTGAGAAAAAGTTCTTCTAATGTTACCAACGTACTTGAACATTTTAAGAATTATTTCAATAAAAAAGTTTTAATTTATTTTTCTCGAGAATAAATTTTTTTCTAATAAATAAAAAAAATATCAAGAAAATTATTTTTTGAACACCGAAAATTGAACTATTTTTATCAAAATCAAAGGATAACACGTTGTCAATTGGTACCGTTTTTAACGGACACTGTGGGGGTGCTAATCCTTTCTTGCGCGTAACCGACTCCCGAACCCAGACTGTTTCGCAGATCATAAAATTATCTTTTTAATAAATTTTAATTAATTTTAAAACTTTATTAAAAGGATATGTTTTAGTAGGTGGCCAATCGCACCTAACCAAAAAAGATTGGTGGTGACTCCGTTATATTTTTTTTATTTCGTTTCTAAATTTATTGGACGGACACAAAACCGTTACGACAATTTATTAAAATGATAAATTTTTGGATGATCAATCATACCTTAAAAAAGATTAATGATAATTTTTTTTATTTTTTTCGATTTTAAAATTTTTTTAATGACGACTTCAAAACTATTACAACAAATAAAATTCAAAATAAGTGTAATAATTCATTATAAACTTTTACAAAGTTAGATAATATATGAAAGGTCATATATGCATAAAAATAAAGTTACGAAAGGAGAATTTGTAATTGAAGTTAAATCATTTATAATAATTTATAATATAATAACCTTCCATGACGCATGGGAGGTTGGTTATTATACTTATACGTAAATATAATAATTTTATATATTTTATATTAAATAAATATAAAAAATAAAAATTATTATGTCTAAATTTATGATGATATGATAAATATAAAATTTATTTTTATTTTTTATTAAATATAAATTTTGATTAAAATTTTAAATTATATTATTTATACATATATAATTTGTGGATATGGTACTTAAAATTATTAGATTTATTCGTAAGTGTGAAATGTAATGGCTGCTGAGCCAAGGTTAGACGTAACAAGGAAAAAGATTGGTAAACTACTTTTATTTCATGGCAGCAGTAGTCAAACCTCTGTAATTGTTTTGGTGAGCAGGCTTTTTCATACCTTGTCAGATTCTTTCATATAATAAAAGGCAACTCATTAATTCATTGATAAAACAGATAGAAAGAAAATATTTAACAACAACAATATTTTCAAGAACTGATAGAGATTCGATGAAGATGGTGATAATCGGATCACCGCTACTTTTGGCTTTGGGTTTATGTGCTCTCTTCATCTTTGGTTTGAAATTTTCAGCTCAAGCTCAGAATCAATCTCAGCCAACTACTGATCCTGCCGAAGGTATGTTTCGATTGCTCGCTTTTTATATACATACTAGAATTAGAAAAGCCATATTGTTGGCATAGGGCCTGTTGTGGACATCCCCAAGGTTTAGCCTAAACCCATGAGTCGCTAGAGAAGCCTTCTTCTCTTTGTTATTTTTAGGAGTATATTGATAGAACGTTGAACAAATAATTCATAAATTAATTTAATTTTTATTTGTTTATATTTATTTATTAAATTTAATAAATAATCACGAATTATATTATAAGATTTATTAATTAAATAAATAAATTATAAATATAATAAAATTTATTAATATTTAATTAGTTTATAATGTAAAATTGTAAACGAAAAAAAATTCAATGAACAATTTTATGAATAAATTTAAAGTATATTTATTTATGAAATTTAATAAATAATCATCAATAATATTTTAAAATTTATTAATTAAATAAAAAAATTTTAAACATTATAAAATTTATTCATATTCAATTGATTTACATCCTATTATTATTCATGTTGGCCTTAGAAGGTTCATGAGCATAATAATAATTTTAAGAAAAATGAATAACCATTTTTTCATTATAAGGTTGATTGGAACCCATCAGTGCACCTCATCTATACTTACCATTCTTTTGGCCAACTTGTCATGCAAATATTTATTCCTTCTAATTCTTTGATTATTATGGTTATTGTTCCTATTTCTTTTTTCTTTCTTAAAATTAAAAAAAAAAAAACCAAAAGTATATTTAGATAGAGAAAAGAAATATTATGAATACTTAAATATTAAAAAATTGAATTTTTATAAATAAAAAAAATACATAAATTTATTTTTATATGAAATAGTTTAGTGTAAGTATACATGATACTTCATTATTTAATTATTTTTATTTAATATCATTTTTGAAAAAAATTATTAAATTAAATCATGGATTGAGTCCTAAAAACTTTTGCTATAATTTATATATAGATTAAATTATAATCAAATATTATATATATAATTATTAAATAATTAAAAAAATCAATCAATCAATAAATTAAAACATAAAATTAAATCAAACTTATATAGAATATCACTTGAATCTAAAGCTCTAGAGCCTCTACTTGTCACGAAGCTGCCTCGACTTTTTTTTATAATACATGTTCAAAACTGACACCGTATAATTTGTGTGCAGCAAGAGCATTGAACTCAATATTTCAACGGTGGGGAATATCAGCACGACAAGACCAATGGAACATAAGTGGCGAGCCATGCAGCGGAGCGGCCCTCGACTCTGACTCTACTGACATTGATAACACTGATTACAACCCTTTCATCAAATGTGACTGTTCTTTCAATGGCTCTACTTGCCACATCACCCGTCTGTATGTGCCCTGATTCTTTGTCCCACGAAAATCTATTCTTCTCCTCTACGGTATTTGATAGTTGCATAGCATCTGTTTGACGTTATGGCTGAATGGTGATTACCCATCTGTACAATGGCCTTGAAACTGCTTGCATTGATGTTAGAATTGTTTGCATCCCGTGCATATGGGTCTCCCATGGATAGTATTTGATATATGATGATCATTTCAAAAATTATGATGATTTACACATGGAGATTAAATCATCATATTTGGTAAGCATTAACTGAACTTAGGTGACCAAGATCACCGACAGTAAGCAGATCATTTTTTGGAGATGATTTAATTTGCATTCAAAAGGGTAAGAAATTTTATAAGAAGTGAAGTGATATGTAAAATTAATAATAATCAATATTAATCATTTAATATGTGAATTAAAATTTTGGTTTATCTCAAAATTTTAATTATTTTATATAATAAATTTTTATGTTTTTTGTATTCATCAAAATAAATTCAAAAATAATTTTTGTGTTTTCTTTTAACATTTTAATGTTTCATATATATAACATAATTTTTTTCATTCTTCTTCTTATATGATTTTAATAGAATAGTTTCATTTTCTAATTCAAATTTTTTTTATATAATTTATATTGTAAAAATTAGTTTATCTATAGATAAATATATTTTTTAATTTAATAATTTAAGTATATTTTATTATAAAGTAAATAAAATTTTAGTAATATTTTATAAATTATAATCTTTAAGCAATATTGAAATCATTAACTTGTGTGACTATTAGAATATGCATGGTTATTATGGTATTTTCAAACAAAATAATATTTAATTTTTAGTAATATCAAATATAGTGATATTTAATTCTTAAAAATTAATCATTGTTAAGTAAAGAAAGTGATTTCAAATCACGAGTGATAAGATCACTGTAACGATTAAATTACCATGGTGATATTTAAAATGATACTTTAAGAGAATATGTCTATTCCTTCCATAAATTCTGTCTTAATTTGACTTTTTATAATAAAAATTTTCAACTTTTACTTTAATTTTGTCAATATTTGATTAAATTAAATTTTAACAAGAACATACTTGAAAACTATTTTGTTCAAAGTTTTGAAAAAATATTTTAAAAATAATTTAATTGATAATGGTTTATGAATAAAATATAATAAACTTAAAAAAATTTGATTGAAAAAGTTCAAACTTAGAAACTAATTGTGGGACGAAGGGAGTAGTATTTTGTTTGCTTTCTTGTTAGTTGAATGTCGAAGAGGAAGCAGATGGTCCCTTAATTGGCATTCACATTGTTAAAGTGCGAGACTTCCAACCTAGGCCTCATTAGGCTCCCAACCATAGCTTTTGGCCAAAAACACAATACCAAACACGCCTGGAATAGTTTGGGTGAAAGCCCCCTTTGGCAGCCATTTTCAGAACAAGTGCAAAAGTACCATGGGAGTTGCTTTGGTGGTTTGCAAACTACTCTTTGGAGAGGAAATGATGAAATACCCCTCCTTGTTTTAAAATATGAAAAATTTATCTATTAAAAAGTTATCTATTAATTACTTTTTCATCTTTTTTCAAATGGAAAGAATATAAATATTTGTTTTCTAACTTGAAGTAATTTAATTTTCATAAGAAAATCTAAAATTTTTTATTTTGTATAAATTTTAAAATTAAATTTCACAATAATTTATTTTTGATACATCTTAATAGTAATTTACTTATAGTATTAAAATGCTTATTCTTTACTTTTCAACTTCCTATCTATTTTAGACATTTTAACTCTTTTCACAGCAATGCCAAGCACTAAAAACTCTCCAATCCCAATTTGCCACATCAATTTCTTGTAGCATTTTTCAGATGCACATTTTCCAAAGTCGACTTTTTCAACCGCAAAAACAATGCCAAAGTAGACCTTAAACATTTTAGGTTGAAATCTTGGCCAAGGGATAGATTGAGGTTTATGGAATGGGAAAGTCTTATTTCTTATTTTTACATAGCTAAAAAATCAATGGAATTTCAGGAATGTAACGAAAATGTGGAGGCATGCATAACTTTATATCCAGAAAGTCAAAGTAACAGCCTTTGATAAAAGCTGCCATTTGTTGTTGTTACATTTTATTTACAGTTTTGAGCAAATAAACAGATTAAATGAATTCAGCGGTTAGTTTTGGAAGCTCCTTTTGGAGGGATGCAATCATAGATTAATCATTACTAGAGCTAAAGAGTTTGTTTTTTTTAAAGTCCTTTTATTTTTTATCTTAATTAGTTTATCCTTGGATTTCTGTTGTTGGAAATAAAAAGAAATTGAATGCTTAAATCGAATAAATGTTTGCAGACTGTTCTTAACTTCTTATTGTGTAACACTTATTTTTAGTATTCTGTCAAATTTCGGATGAATGATTGAATGGTATATGATAATGAGAATTTAGTATTTGAATATCCAGACTAACATATGTGAAAAAGCTTCTTTTTATACATTCTTATTCGAGATAACTTTTTTACAGGAAAGTTTATGCACGGAATGTCGTGGGTGTGATTCCAGATGAACTTTGGTCTTTGACGTTTCTTACCAATCTGTATGGCTTCTATTTTACATGCATGTATACTTACAATTCTACATTTTTAATGAGTACATGCTTTCATATCTCTGCTAAGATCAAGCTCCAGCAAAGCTTGAAGTTAAAATTATGTTGCATATTTCAGCTGTTGTGTTGCATGATTTCAGCTATAATGTTACCATCCAGCGGGACTGTTTTCAATGATGGATTGTCCATGTTTGCTGATGTTATGAATACTGACATCCCCCCATTGTCAACCCCATTTCTTTCAGGAGGCTGGGCCAGAATTACTTAACAGGTCCCCTTTCAGCTTCCATTGGCAATCTAACTCGAATGCAGTGGCTGTACGGAATTCCAACTTTTATAATTTATAAAGTCTCAGTCATGACTTTATTGTTATAAATCTTTCAAGTTCTGATGTGTAACCCTTGTGTTGAATAGGGACCTTGGCATTAATGCACTATCAGGGGAGCTTCCAAAGGAAGTAGGACTGCTTACTGATTTAAGATCATTGTAAGCTAATCTTATACTTTTCTCTGTAATTTATTTAACAACTTGTTTACCCCACTTTTCCATGGTTGCATGATGAGCATCATCTCCAAATGCAGGTTTCTTATTTTACTTTTTTGTTTTACAACACACATTCTGATAATAAAATTTGTTTATAGATTTTTTTTTTTTTCATATCTTCCTGTTTTTGTTCCTCATTGACCTTCCAGGCTGCCATTTTCATATTCACTGTGCTGATTTAAACTAAAAAAATAAAGTGCTTGAGTTGTACAGTCTATTTATTGATGTACTTTGCAATATGGCAGTGCCATTGGAACTAATAACTTCTCTGGTCCTTTGCCATCTGAGCTTGGCAACTGTTCAATGCTACAACAACTGTAAGTTCTTGTACATTGCTGAATATTCCTTTCATTTTCAATGCAGATTCTGCTAGCTTTCTTAGGGAGCGGTTACTAGCTGGGAAAATAGATACATAGCATACAAAGAACTAAAAGTGAATTAACATCAATATGACACATATGACCAAAATTTGCAACAAATCCTATTATTGGTGATTCCCCAAATATCATTGTTTTACAGAGGAACTATATTTAACTAATATGGGAAGAATATTAGACAATCTAAACAGTCTAAAGAGAAAAGCTTACATAGAGACATACTGAGAACAACCATTTAAAGCTTATTAAGTTTTGATGAATAACATGATGCCTTTACTATTTTTTGTTGTAAAGCCTTAAGATTTGTGTAATCCTAAGACATACTTGTAGACTTATATGCTCATTTTAGGGCTTAGGCCATTCTAAAACATTGACATCTTATACCTCTGTCTAGTTCTATGGCTTCCAGTCTACTTGAAAAAGCAATGTCTGATAATTTTAAGAACTTTTGGACTATCTGGAAATTTATTTTATGTAGGAAAATGATGAAAAACTTATTTTTGTGTAATTGAAAATAATAATTACTTAGAAAGATCAATCGTTGGTGACATCATTACCATTAGATACATTGATCCTTCATTATACAGGAATTTTGGTGTTATGGACAATCGAAATAATGTTCTTTACTGGGAACCATCAGATTGATTTGCTTAGGCTTCTAAACAGACTACAATGCAATCCAAGTAGGGTTTGGAATAACATCTTTCATTGATGATTTTTATGTTCTAATTTAGAAAAGGGGCATGAGCAAACAATCACTCAAAATAAAGATTGTGGGAATAGGAACAAAAAAAATATTGCATGAAGCAATATGTGTAAGGCTGTTGAAACAAGCCAAGAGCATAATTAAATAGAGACACACTAAACATTTTTGACAACCCAAATACTCATTTTTGTTTAACTTTCGTTAGGATGTATCAGATGATAAATTTCTCTATTTGTTTGAGTATGAAGCTTTTAGACTTTCTGCTATGTTGTATGCTTGAAATCTTATGAGTGAAATCTTGCAGTTATTTCTTATAGGATTCTATTTTTATGCAACCCACTTTCTTCTTTTCTTGTGTTTGTGTGCCTCTCTGATGGTTTAATAATTATGATTTACTAGCTATTCATTTCTTGTTTTCACTTGATGAAAAAAGTAGACCATTAGAAATGATGGAACTTTGTTAATGTTGGCAGTTATTTTGATGGTTCTGGTATAAGTGGTGAGATTCCTTCAACATTCGCTAATCTGCAGAACTTGGATACAGTGTAAGAATTTTTCTTTTAATGCGCTGTTTTCTAGAAATTTTCAAACAAATATGCTTTGTTGGAAAAAAAAAAGTATATTCATGAAATTTTTGAAGCAATAGCTCTATTTATTTCAGGTGGGCATCAGACACTGAACTTACAGGGAGGATACCTGACTTTATAGGGAATTGGTCAAAGCTTACTGTCTTGTATGGTTTACTTTCTTCTTGGCTTTAAGGTTCTGATTTGGAGCAGAGGAAAACGGGATAACTGTTTGTGTCTTAGTACCATCTCTGCACAATTTATAATGTCTTGATCTGTTATTTGATTATAGGAGATTTCAAGGAAACTCTTTTGAAGGTCCAATACCTTCAACATTTGCCAATCTTACGTCTTTAACAGAGTTGTGAGTGCCTACATCTTTCTCTGTAAGTTCTTTTAACATGTTGAAGGTCTATGACGTCAACATTCTACTGTGATGCACTTATAGGAGGATAAGTGGTTTATCTAATGGAGGTTCCCTAGCATTTATTAGGGATATGAAGTCCTTAAGTGTCTTGTGAGTCAGCTTAATTCCAGCTTCTCTTACATTTTACTCCTTCCCTCTTGTTGTCCAATAAATTAGTAACATTGACTCAAGAAAGGATATTCCTTGCAGAGATCTAAGGAGCAATAATATTTCTGATACAATTCCATCCAGCATAGGGGAATACCAGAGTTTGACACAGCTGTAAGTTACTCCCGTGAATGGTTGTTTCCATAGTTACAAGTCAAGCTTCTGTCAAGGCAGGTTCTGAGTGAGTTGAACCTGAAACCTGTCAATTGACCATCTGATTGGTCCTTCTAAACTAATGGTCAGATGTTTTGTGAGAGCCCTTTGTAAAGTTTCTTGAATTTATTTAAACAATACTGTGCACAAGGTTAGTAGGTGTGCTTGTAACTAGAACCCGTTTTACTTAAAATTGGGTTAGCAGCCATTTTACTCAAAACTTGATTGTTTTCATGTGTGTCTTATATGTGTGTGTGTGCATGTGTGTCCGTACATATGCATACACAAATACAAATATGTATATACATATGCGCATTAATGCATACATGTATACATATATAAATATATACATACATATATATATATATGTATGTATGTATGGGGAAAGGTGGTTGCTGTTTGATGGATTTGGTTGAAATTTTGCCAGCTCAATAATTTGCTTAAATAGAATTATTTCTTTAATTACTTTTTGCTTGTTTCGTACAAGATGTACTTTCTAATAACCGTTTGAATATTTTCCTTTCTAGGGATTTAAGCTTCAATAACATAACTGGACAGATCCCAGATGCTCTGTTTAATTTGAGTTCACTCACTTATTTGTAAGACTCCAACTTAAAAATACATATTCATATACCAATTGATTTTTATATATGAAAATATGGTTCATTTTGATGTTTTTATCTGCAGGTTTCTTGGAAATAATAAGTTGAATGGTACACTGCCTGCAGAAAAGAGTTCATCTCTTCGCAATATGTAAGTGCGACTTATATCCTTCAACTCAATGCTAAGATGATATATTAAGATAGTATTTATTTGGAGTAATAGTTTATTCTCATCAATATCATTCACTTATTTGAATCTTAGGGATATCTCAAGCTCCAATCTCTTGTTCACATTATTATGGTGATATAGCCCTATCTTTTGCCCACAAAACCCCTAGGGACCAGCTGCTAAGAGTTAGTTCTGTGTAGGATGAAAGTCTACATATATGAACCTTAGGAACCACTTTTGGGAAAAATGATAATAAAATGTAATATATGTGTATTAGAAAATTTAGATGCACTGTTGAATGTAGCTATTTCTATTTCTTTTACCTATTCAAATCTCTTGGTGGTTCTCTTTGCAAAAGGAAGTATTATCTATGAAAAAGAAAAAAAAAAAGATGATTCATTCAGGGAAATTTTTCTTGGAAAATCATATATATGTTTCTAAGTTAGATATCAGAAGGTAGATGTGAAGGCACATTCATCGTTTCAAAGCCTTCCCTGCTGGTTTTGCCTTGGAAACTAGGGACCAAAGTTTAGCAAACTTTCAATGCCACCTAAGATTGATTCATGGGGAAACATATATATATATATATATATATATATATGTTTTGGATGGTGTTTAAAATTTGCATGGATTGATATGATTTAATTTATTCTTAATTCTCTTAATTACGTGCCATTCTCAACATGCAAACCTTGCAGAGATGTATCGTACAACAATTTAGCTGGGAGCTTTCCTTCTTGGATCAACCAACCAAATTTATTAGTGTAAGTTTCTTATAGGTTTCTATAGTTGCATCCAATAGATTCCATTGTAGTTTATAAGTTTTAACTTACGTTACGATATTTTGTTCTCTTCCTAAGATATTGACTTCTGCTAGCTCTTGAATATAGGCTGTCCAGTATTATAGAAAGCTTCAAATTTGTAGGATGTGTCTTCATTATATATACACTGAATGATCATGAAATTGACTATTTTTTTTATGGTGTGCGTTATACAGTAATTTAGTTGCCAACAACTTTACAATAGGACAGTCAAACAGCAGGTAAATTCTCTTGCTGCTATCTTCTCTTTACATGATTTAAGATATGAAGTTGATTTAAAAAGTAATTGCTTTTTCTCAATTTAGAATATTATGGATCTTGTATTATGGCCACTTGTCCTGGTTAAGTTGCTGCTTGTGAGCCAGAAGGCTGCTATAAGTGATAATACATTTTTCTTTTGATAAGATATAACAAACATTTATGAGGTTTGGAACATGGTAATACGCTTTTCAATCATGTTAGTGCTATAGTTATAATAGTATTTCCTCCCCAAAACCATATTCTACCGTTGTGTATTTGTTTTTAAGTAAAATTGCATAGTTGTTGTATGATATGTAAGTAGTCTTGTTCATTTTTATGGTTTGTTCACTTTTATGTACTTTGTGATGCCTAATGGTTCACGACAAATAAAATGATTTCTAATGCTTAAATTTATATTTTGTTTCTATTCAGTTTCCCATTCGTGTTATGATGTGATATAATGAATGATAAGTAGATTTTTACTATTATATGTGGAGAAAAGGATTGGCTCCTTCCTTAGTTTCGTTGTTGAAGGAAAGGGGAAACGACTTATTGCATTTTGTAAAGACTCCATTTGTGAATTTGAAAGGCTTAAGTTAAGCTTACATAACCTTATTCTGATTTATATGTCATCAAATATTACTAAGCATGTAATCATCATCCTTATGCAACTGCATTGCTCTTCTATTTTCAGTGTTTTGCCATCAGGGCTGAACTGCCTTCAACGGAATTTTCCTTGCAATCGAGGATCTGGAATCTGTGAGTATAATTATAACTTTCCCTCTTCACGCTTCTTATGCAGAAACAAATAGGTTAGCAGCTAGGCCAGAATAGGATGGACAGACCTTCCTGATGTTGGTAGAGGTGTTATTGGCACAATATTGGATTATTACTGGCCATTGGATTGAGTAGAATATGACGAGCAAGCATTTCTAATTTTTGTGTTGCCACTAATATTCTTGATTTCAAATGGTCTTTTCCCTTTTCCTTCAAAGAAAATAAACTCCAGAAAAGAAAAGGGAATAGAGTTATACATTTTCATAAAAACTTAAAGCTGAATATAATTGATTTCCATTTCTTACACACAAATAGTATAAAAAAATCAATTTTTTTAGTTATCCATCATATCTTGGAAATATCAGAATTGATGGCGAATAAAATGTTAATAGGATTAAAAAGACCCAGGTTGATTGCGTACTCTTACTACAGGGAATGGATACTAGAGTAGAGGAAATATGTACTATTACAAAAATACCCCAATTTGAAACCATCACTAAGGTAAATTTTGAAGTGCAAAATGGAATCTCAATCTGAAACTATTATAGTCGAATACTTAATTCTCTAACCATCTTGATTTGAGGGAATATCAATGGTGAGCTTTAGAGGGTGGCTGGAAAACCACCTCCAAACCCTCTACTCTTCCTTTTAATAAGAAAGTATAAAACATGTGACCTTAATTTTGGGTCAGCTTCTTTTTTATTGTTAATGGATTTTAGGTTGGATATTTAACACTATATCAGTGTAGTAAGTTGTTTGTTGACTTGTTTGTTATGTTGTTTGTTGCCCTTATCTTTTGTCCACATACCAAACTTGTTTGTTTCAGTTGTTATTATTGAGCCAGCCCCAATCATGCTAATTTTTTCTACTAAATTACCCTTTTCAGTGCGGTTGATGAATATCTCCTTTTTTTTATTTACAGATTATAACTTTGCAATTAAGTGTGGTGGTCCACAGATTACATCATCAGATGGGACTCTGTTCGAGAGGGACAATGAGACACTTGGTCCAGCATCATATTATGTTACGGACACTAATAGGTGGGCAGTCAGTAATGTTGGATATTTTACTGGGACCAATAATCCTCAGTACACTATTACTTCCGCATCTCAGTTCACAAACACCCTAGACTCAGAGCTATTTCAGACAGCACGGATCTCTGCTTCATCACTAAGGTACTATGGATTGGGGCTTGAGAATGGCACCTATACTGTGAGGCTTCAATTTGCAGAAACACAAATTCTAGATACTGATAGATGGGAAAGTCGTGGGAGGCGTGTTTTTGATATTTATATCCAGGTCTGTATCTCATCATCGAATTCTTCCCTGTATTGCCCTTCAACTGTTACTGTGAAAACTGACATTCAGGATAATGCTGTCAAAGTGTTTTTTATACTAATTAAAAGTCTTAAACAATTGCCAACTTTTGCTCAGTATGCACATATTTGACAGTGATACTTCATTTCTTGAAATATCACTCTTAGATATCATGGAACCAAGATTTTGTTTCCCTCATTTTAAATTTTGACTCAACTAGTTGACAAAGTTCGTCTAAATTGGTGCAACTTCCATCTCAAATACCATTTTTTTTTTGTAATTTTTTGCACAATTTTCCATATAATATAATCCCTCTCAGGCGGGAAATTTTTGGTTCAAGAGAAATTGTTAGTGCACAAATAACTAACCTTAACAAGTTAGTGGGTACTAACTTGAAAAGGCTACCTTTGGTCTTAGGTAAGATTATTCTAGCTTAAGAATGATTACCTGTTTTGGCATGATTCATATAATAATCTTTTATAAGAATAACATTTGCATTTAACTTTCTTTATTTCTGAATTTGATTATTCCAGGGGAGTCTTGTTTTAGAGGATTTTGACATACAGAAGGAGGCCGGTGGGGTTTCTAGACGAGCAGTTATAAAAGAGTTTAAGGCTCTGGTATCAGAAAACTACCTTGAAATTCATCTGTTTTGGGCTGGAAAAGGGACTTGCTGTGTTCCAGCTCAAGGTACATATGGGCCGTCCATTTCAGCAATCAGTGCTTACCCAGGTCAGCAATTAACAAATTTTATTCATTTATTGCACAGCATTACAGTATTACTGATTGCTCTGATTTATGCAGATTTCATACCTACTGTTAGTAATAATGCTTCTACTAGCAAGAAGACTAGAACTGGCTTGATCGTGGGGATTGTTGTTGGTGTTGGAGTTGTAGGCCTACTGTTTGTTGCAGCATTCTGCATTTTTAGGAGACAAAGGGCCCGTAAGAAAGATGATGAAGGTAGACTTCAAAGTCTTGGTGCTAATATTTTAGTTGTTTAACTTCTTATTTTTGAAGTTTCTTCTGGGTTTAAAAACTTGTCATGTGCATCCAAGTGGGCCTAGTCTTCTGTCAAAGTTAAGCAGTGAGCACGTAGATGCAACATTTCATCTCAAGAAGAGAATAAAGAAATCCTGTTTGCCTTGAAGGAAAACATTTTATGCCTGTGTGAACCGGGCATTTTTAGAATCATACAATTTTTTTTCTTAATTTCTTCTTTAAGAAACCAATAACGTTTGAGAAAAATGAGGTACTAGTCACAAATAATCTTTCAGTTGCTCCTGCCAGTGATTTTTGGTTTCTACTGGACAAGATTTTAAAAATGCATCTACAAATAGAATATTTGCAAAAGCACATACTCCTTTTATATCAGCTTTAAAAATTTGTGAGACCTTAGAAAAATTAAGTACCTTTTATTCTAATAAAATAAATCTCGAGTATGCACTTCCAACTTATGCACAACCAATCCAATTAATCTTTAGATTAGCAATTTTACAATGGTAACCTGTCTCTTTCTTGAATTTGCAGAGCTACTAGGGATAGATGCTAAACCCTACACTTTCAGTTATGCTGAACTAAGAGCTGCTACAGAGGATTTCAACCCTGCAAACAAGCTTGGAGAGGGAGGATTTGGGCCAGTCTATAAGGTAATTTGTGGTTCTATTATGGCAGAGCAGGTGGATGAATACACCTTGATATGGGATTTTTGTCTGAAATGCCCATAACACCAGTGGATCCATGACTAATCTCAGATTACAGAACCTTTTATGTCAATTTTACTAAGTGGAGGCATTTCACTCGTTTTGATTGTCAATTGATTGTTAACATATACAAGTAATGAAGGGGATGAAACAAGAGCAGCGATAAGACATAAGCCTTTGACACATGATAATGAATTGAAAGTGACTGATCCTATGACCCCCTCATCTGTTTGCATTTGAAAACAAAATAAATGAAATTTTACATTTTTTATTGTTATTCTATCCCTTTTCTTGTTACAAACTGTGTTCTCCTATGAAGGGAACACTGAGGATATAAGTTGATTTTAATTTTGGTGGAATCAAATGTCAAACACTGACAATAAAAGACTGAATGAAAGGAACTCCAGGATATTGAATCATTATATTATGCTAATAGTTCTTTGTTAAGTTTGTTATAACTTCTTTTTTTATCATAATTTTTATTTGAATTATGCTACATAGGGAAGACTTGATGATGAAAGAGTAATTGCTGTCAAGCAATTGTCTGTAGCATCCCGCCAAGGCAAGAGCCAGTTCGTTACAGAAATTGCCACTATATCAGCTGTGCAACACCGTAACCTCGTCAAATTATATGGATGCTGCATTGAGGCAGATCAGCGTCTCCTTGTTTATGAGTATCTGGAAAACAAAAGTCTAGATCAAGCATTGTTTGGTATGAAGATAGAATCAATGAAATTATATGCTTTTCTTTCTAAGTCGGAAAGTTGGAAACATATTGGATGTATAGTTACATATGGCTTGCATGAAGCAGGAAAAAATTTGAACCTCAGTTGGTCAACACGGTATGATATATGCATGGGAGTAGCACGAGGTTTAGCTTACCTTCATGAAGAATCAAGGGTTCGCATCGTGCACAGAGATGTCAAGTCCAGCAATATTTTGCTTGATTCTGATCTCACCCCGAAAATCTCTGATTTTGGTTTAGCCAAACTTTACGATGATAATAAGACCCACATAAGTACCCGTGTTGCAGGGACAATGTAAGATTCTGAAGATTAGCAAACCTAATTTTTTACATCAAATTTATTGTTTTTCACCATGATTTATGCCTTCAGTGGATAAATAGTAAATAGTTGTTGTCATTACCAATGTAGCGGGTATCTTGCACCAGAGTATGCCATGCGTGGACACCTTACAGAGAAGACTGATGTGTTCGCCTTTGGCGTTGTGGCTCTAGAGATTGTTAGTGGAAGACCTAATTCTGATTCAAGCTTGGTGGAAGAGCAGATGTACCTTCTTGAATGGGTATGAATATTTCTTTTTTCTTTGGATATACGAGAGATTGTTTAGTACATTAGTATGTTGTAGAGTTATATTCCTCTAACCTCAGCCCTAGAACCAAGGCTTTGACAAGTAAATGGATATCAACAGGGCGACACTCCGATGATTTGCAAAGTTATAGGATTCATGAGTTTTGTGTGAGTTGCAATCTTGCATTCACTTCTCTTTGATCTGGTACCTTGTCTCCTTTGCTTTGTGTCAAACATTTTCATTTTGTTTTGGTATGCGATTTTGGGTTTCCAGCTCCAAACTTCTATTCTACTGGAAAAAGTTTAAGGCAGTGATTGCTATAATCCAAAAACAAGTCATGTTCATTTAAATCTCTTGTTTTTCTAAATTACACTTACTGACTGGGATTCATGTCACCTTAAGCAATTTAAAACACATTCTACACCTTTAATCCTCTGCTTTCTGAGTTTCATATGCATTATGCGTAAATTGCTTTTCTAAAATATGCTTTCATCTTTCTGCTTACTAGGCTTGGCACCTGCATGAAAAGGATCATGAAGTTGAACTTGCGGACTGTAATTTATCCGAATTCAACGAGGAAGAAATGAAGCGTGTTATCGGAATTGCTCTTTTGTGTACTCAAACATCACCAATGCAAAGGCCATCCATGTCTCGTGTGGTGGCTATGCTTTCGGGAGATGCTGAAGTGAGCAGAGTAGTTTCAAAGCCTGGATACTTGACTGACTGGAAGTTCGATGACGCAACTAGCTTTACGAGTAATCTGGAAACTGGAGCAAGTGAAACCAACTATGATACCTCTATAAGTACAAGCATAGTAGCTGATGCACAGATTTCACCTGGAAATGTTACTAAACCTATGCTCGACGTTATCATTGGAGACGGAAGGTGAGATTTTAGCCTTTATCATTATTTTTGTGGCATAAATCTACACAATTCATACATTCTTAATTGTAAATCATCTATATAATCAAAGAATGTGAGCTGCGGCTGTTATTAATTTCATTGTTAGATTGGTTTTACTATTATTTCCTAAATGAAATTAGAAGTTTTGCATTTGTTTCATATTGGCTGAGGGATATGGAGTTTTGGATTAAAGTCATGCACAAGTTGTCTAGCAACTATTTACCACCAGAGAAGCTTCAAAAATATCGTAAGATATATCAAAAACAAATCAACATTAATTACTCTTTGAACAAATGTGCCCAAAGTTCACACAACTAAAGATTCTATTTTAAAAATGTGCCCAAAGATGACGGCTGTGACTTTGATTAGCGTTAAGGGCGTGTATCTTGGATTCAAATATATATTTTTTAAATATAAAAACGAATAGAAAAGTAAAACGTATATATTTTAGGGGTTTAGTTAGGTGGTATTGCAACAATTTATATAATCACTTGTAAGAGGATAATATTTAATAGGTCTAAATTTCAAATTTGAACATTTGTACTTTCTTATCTTATTTTCAGATTGCAGACTCTTTGTACCAAAAAAATAATAATAATAAAAATCAAAGGTAAGAAGATAGCAATGGCCAACTAGCAAAACTGTTAGTGGGTAAATCAATACAGCAAGTCATCCCTCATGTTTCCAGTTAACTTGCCTGAAACCTGCTACATATGAAAGCAATGTTATTAGAAGATATATTGGAAAGAATCTGCAAGAATCATAAACCCACCAATGCAATCCAAATTCATAGCATTCTGAAGGGTAGAGCAATATATAAAGAGTGAAGAAGCTATATGAACACTGACTGTAACTTCTTTTTATTTATAAACAGCCTGAACATGTACACAACCACAAATCATATTCAACTCAAAAGGTTCTCAGAATTTCCCCTTTTCCATAGTTTCTTCTTCTAGTTTTGTTTTTCACACTGGGAAAGGGGATGGAATCAGACTAATATGAAACATAGATAGATGAAAATAGTCAGGCTTAAAGTGTTCTAATCTACAATTAGCACTGACCTCCATACAGATTGAGACGTAATCTTGATGCACCTTCAGAACAACAGCCTTGTTACTTACTTGTTTCGATACAGAATGTCACTCAGTTCAAAGTTAATGAACGCACAAGTGGAGCTTTGTTTTTAGCTCCACTTTTAACATCTGCAACAAACGACATATATTATAAACAATGCTAGCCTTAATTTGAAAGTATTGATTTTCTGGATATTTCTATAAGGACAAGAAGATGATTTTCCTAATAAGAAAGTAATCAGACTTGAAAAATATGTCTAGAATCAAATATAATTAATTGTAACCTCGATTTGTTTTTTATTTTTTATATATTATCTATATCATCAATATAAAAAAGAGTTTTAATGTAGTTTGAGGCTTTTAATTCTAACTACTCGAGCATTTTTTAAATTTTATGAAATATATAATCATTTTAGCATGCGTTTTGAGTTTTGAGTTCAAATTATTTAATTGAATAATTTCAAACTAGTTTTGATTTTTCAAATTTGGATTTTTGACTTTTTTACTAAATTGAATTCAAATTTAAATTTTTTTTAATGTACTTTTGGATTTTAATTCATTTTGTCACCCTTAATCAGGGATATAATTTTTAAATTCCATATTAAATTAAATGATTTTCATATAATGTCTACCTAATAATTAACTTATCAATTTTTATAAAAGATTTTAATATGGTAACAATCTAATTATACTTATGAATTTTAAAAACTCCACAATTGTAAATAGGATAATTTTTATTTTCATAAAGTAATGCTGTTAATTATCAAGTTAAAACCAAAAAAAAAAAAAGACAAGTAATAATTTTATTATTTTTTTATTATTTTTAAGTTTATAAGTTTTTGTTTTTTGTTTTCTGTTTTTCTTTTTCATGAGAGAGCCTTTTAATTGCAAATTATGTGTTTTTTTATGTTTTCTGGCAAGATTATAATTGATTATAATTATTTTTAATTATTATCAAATAAATTTTAATTAAGATGACTTATAATCTGATTTATATGAATTTTTTATATTAAAATATGCTAATCTATCATTAAATTACTATAAAGTTGAAAAGGTTAGGTGATAAGATATTGATTAAAACAAAAATAAATTGGAAGAAAAAGGCATGAAATTGGAAATATGAGAATAAATAAAAATAAATAAATGTACTCTATTTTTTTTAAATTCTAAAAAATTATATTTCTTTTTATATTTAAAATAAATTTCCACCAAACATTAGGAAGAGTGTATGTTGTATTTTTTAAAATGAAAATATATATATATATATATTTGTATTATCGAGCATAATTAGGGATAACAATTTTTTTCCTTTTTTTTAATTTTTAATTTACACTTCAGTCAAGATTTGACAACTGCTGAAATCACTGTCAAAATTAATACTGATAAGATCAGGACTCAGTGTAGACACCCAATTTGATTCAGGCCCGAATCAATTGGGCCTAGTCCAAATGGGTTGGTCCATTTTATTTTTTTTATTATTTTTTTATTTTATATTTATATTTATATTTATATTTTATATTATATATATTTATCTTTTATGTATTTATTATTTACTTATTTATTATTACTATTTATTAATATATATCTTTATTTTTTTTTCTTTTTTTCTTTTTTTTTCTTTTTTTTCTGTTAATATTCATATATATATATATTTATTTATCTAGTTATATGTTTATTATTATTTATCTATTATTATTGTTAATTTATTTGTTAATTTTTTAGTTTATCTTATTATCTTCATTTAATTATATATTTTTTATTTAATTTTTTATTTTTTTGATTTTTTTCGGTTGAAGATTGGATTGGTTTTGGAGGAATCCCACTGTAAATTGGGATTCAATTAGAGTTCATATTGGATTCAATGATTGAATCCCAATATGAAGAGGAGTTGGGATTGATCAGAAACTCTTCTGATCAATCCCTATAAAAAGACCCACTGATAAAAAAAAAAAAAGGATAGATGGAGAAAAGAGTTACTGGCTGAGAGAAAAAGAAGATACAAAGAGGATTTAAAAGCTAAAAAGGTTTGGGTGCGTTAGAACAGCTCTAAGAATCGGTAGGAATTTTTTACGAAATTTTTTCTGGAAATTTCAGGAAAATTTTCAGATTCCGGTTGAATTTTTCGACGAAGGTTGAATTTTTTTGCAGCTATTCCGGCTAAGTTTGAAGTTTCCAGCCAACTTTCCAGTTTCCGGTAACATTTCTAGAAATCGATCAGTTTTTCGACGAACTTTCGACGAAAAACTTAGATTCCGATGAAAATTTTCAGAATCCGATGAATATTCAACCGGAGTTCTTCAGATTCTAGAGAGAAGGGAGAGAAAAAAAAAAGGAAAGAGAGAGAAGAGAGGAAGGGTTTTGTTGAAAAAATAAAGGAATCAACCTTATATACCCTCCTAAAACGACGTCATTTTTGCGTTAAGTAACCCAGAGGATCCGCGCATTTTGCCAAGATCCAACCCGACCCGAGCATCGACCCGTATTCGACCCGTGCGACCCGCGTCTCAAGCCGTTAACCGAGCCGTTCTCAGGTTTTTTTTTATTATTTATTTCTTGTTATTATTACTATATTAGAATGGTTTAATATTTTTATTTGTATTTATTTTTATTTATCTTTTTATTTATTTTCATTTTTACTTTGTTTATTTTATTTTTTAAAAAAATTCAAAAAAAAAATTATTTTTGAGAAAAAGTTGAAAGTATCAATTTTTCTTAAAGATAAATTTAAAAAAAAAAGTTTTGAGAAAAAGTTGAAAGTATCAATTTTTTCCTGTACAAAAGCAATCATTTTTTTTTTAATTTTTTATTTCTTTAGAATTTTCTTTAATGTTAAATAATCCGACGATGGAGCCTCTACAAGTGAGACAGTAGTTTTCTTGCATACTCTTGAGGTGATGATTTTCTCAATTTTTTGCTAAAAGTATTAGAGTCAATTGAGAATAATTTTCAACAACTAATTACTTGGTAAAATTTTAAGGCTTATTGGATAACACAAAATTAAGCTAGTACCATCTTTGATGGGCGTTGTGAGGGTGCTATAACTTTTCTCACACGTAACCGAACTTCCGAATCCCGTTCTAGTTAGTAGACTCAAACCTATTTTTTTAGGGACCCTTAAACTTAGGTGTTCACTGAAAGAATAGATTCATTAGGTGACCAATCGCACTTAGATAAAAAAGATTGGTGGCGACTCCTAAAGTTCATGTCTGCGATAGATCCCTGGATCTAGACGTTATGATAGCTTGGCGACTTCACTGGGGACTCTAAGAGTCAGGCTAGCAAATAAATTTGTGTTATCCAAAAGCCTAATAAAATTGAACCTTTTGTATAGATTTTTTTTTTCGTTCATGTTTATTTACTTTATTAATTATGTCATTCATATGCATATGCATAACATGAGCTCTATACCCGAGCTTCGTCCCTCTAGGAGGGAGTAAAGTACCTATTGCTTTCGTGAGGTTTAATACCTCCGCAGTGGCTAGCGAAATATTCCTATTCAAATTGAATATTTTTCGCTTGTAGCCTGTAATGGGTGAGGATTAGGGTGCCTTACTAGTCTGTGATGGACAATGATGTAAGGAGTAATTTGGAAACCTTTAAACTTTAACCTTGAACCACATATAGTGAACCTTAGAAGTGCTTAAACTTAAGATAGAGCATTTTCTATCCAATGATAGATGTACCCTGAAACTAGGACACAAGAAGAATATTTATCTAATCATTTTGATTATCTGACTTTGTGCATCATTTTCATTATCGCATGTAACATTATGCATCGACATCACTTTCAATTCATCTGTGAAACTGATCATGTTGTTTGTTTGATTTTATGCGTATGTATTATTTTCATGATCATGTTTTAACATTATCATCTACATCCATTTCATATTAAATTTCATTCATAAAAATGTACATTTCATTTGTCCATCAATGTATCATACATAAAGCATAGCATAGCATTTCTAATCATAATTGTGGTGCTAGAGGTTCAAGGATAGCTCCGCCAAACAACCCCACTCACCAATACAATACAAGAGCTCAAGCCAGATTAATGGAACAAGAAAATTTCAATTGTCTCGAGAGAATAGAGAAAGCTCAGGAGAAGTTAGAAGGGGAGTTGAATAAGATTTTAGAGGCTTTGAACAAGTTAAACAAGGGGAAGGCAATAGAGGAGAATGCTAGCCAACAAGAGGAGGATGACTCACTATACCCTCCTGGTTCTGAGCCACATCAAGTCTAATCTGCACAAGATCCACCATCACAGTAGTTCACCTATCTTGTAGGGTACACATATCCCAGAATGCCATGAGATTCAAATCAAGGACAGTACTAAAGTTATATAAATTTTGTCTTTATTGAAAAGACAGTAGAACCAATATCAATCCCTAATTTGGATGATCTAAAAGAATAAAAAAAAATTAAGACCCAAAGAGAAGGAGCTTGTAGAAGCCTTAAAAGCTGAATAAAAGATAAACTTGTTAGAGGAAAGGCTACGAGTAGTGGAAGGAGTGGGTTTTGATGGTTCTACCGATGCTAATGGACTCTGTTTAGTCTCGGATGTGATTATTCCTTCGAAGTTTAAAGTGCCAGAGTTTGAGAAATATGATGATACAAGGTGTCTGAAAACTTATATTTCTATGTACTATCAAAAAGTGACTGCCCATGTCAATAATGAAAAGCTCTTGATGCACGTTTTTCAAGATAGCCTAACAAGCTCTGTTGCTAGATGATATGTGCAGTTGGACAGGACACGCTTTTATTCTTGAAGTGATATGGCTCATGCTTTCATGAGTCAATACTGGTATATAATAGACTTGGCTCTTGATCGTCTTCTTTTATAGAATATGAAGAAAAAAACAATTGAATCGTTCAAAAAATGCACAGAGTGGAAGAACATGGCTATTCAGGTGTAACCTTCTTTGACTGAAAAGAAGACCACTGTATTGTTTGTTAGCACTTTGAAATCTCCCTATTATGAAAAGATGATAAAGAATGTCACAAAAAATTTCGTTGACATGGTGATTTCAGGCGAAATCATTGAAAATGCCATTAAAAATGGTAAGCTGAAAGGAGAAAAAATCAAGAAGGCACCCAAGAAGAAAGAGACTGAAGCTCAAGCTGTAGGCTTTGACAGATAGTTCAGGGGATATCAACCCTATCTACCCTTAGATTACTCTCTATACTATCCTACTGTGAACAATGCTTCATCTTATCCACACTAACCAGCCTCACAACCACCTAATTCATCCATATACCAGTCTATTTTTATCCCTTAAGCTCCCATATACAGCCTTAACAGTCAAACTCCTACAAGATCCTAAATTCATCCTGTTAGCCTAACAAGTGGTTTATGAGAGCAACAAACTATTTGAGAAAAGCTCGTATTTGATCCAATCCTCATAACTTATACGGAGTTATATCAAGAGTTCTATAATAGCCATCTGATTGCCCTCAAACCGTGTGGACCTGTTCAAATCACCTTATCCTAAGTGGTATGATCCTACAGCTCACTGTGACTACCACTATAGAATTACTGGCCATTCTACTAAAAATTACACTACTCTAAAGCATGAGGTGCAACGGTTAATCAAGGATTAAATAGTAAGTTTTGATCAAAGAAAAGAAACAGGAGAACACGAGTATAGAGATTAGGGAAAGATCATAGAAAAAAAGAAAAAAAGCTTTTTTAACACTGGTTTGAAGATGAAAGTGAAACCAAAAAAATAAAAAGAGGGTAAACTGATTTAATATGGTGGTCCAAATTTTGAGTCGAATGTTACTCATCGACAGCGAGTGGAGAGAGTCTATTCTCAAGAAGTGAATTTCAATTATCTATCCTGTAATTGAACAGAACATCGATCATATCCCAGCAACTATAACTGAAGATGTAGAGCTTACGGTGGCTGCTGCTCAGAGAGCTCTTTTTAAAAATAAAGGTAAAGATTAGGCTTTAGCTTCTGGCACTGTTCGTGCCAAGTATTTACGGGTCATCACTTCCAAAATAACAGAGAAAAAATCTGAATTAGTAAAGCTTGAGTAATTGATTATGAGAAACCACTTGATGAAGCAACTTGAGACATTGATGATGTTGCTGGATGTTTTGAGTACTATACGTACCTTGCTGAAAGTTTAGATGCGAAGCAAAAGGTTCTTATTTCTCTTCCTATTGAGATATTTAAAAGTTATGTGCTTAAGGAACCACTTGGGGTTGTTGGATTGATTACTCTATAGAAGTATCTACTGTTGATGGCTGCCTGAAAAGTAGCTTTTGCTTTGGTTGTAGATTGTGCTGTAATACTGAAGTCTCTCGAGTTGGTATCTATCACCTGTTTGAAGCTGGCTGACATGTGTAGGAAGGTTGATTTTTTTCCAGATGTCTTGAACATTCTGATTAGATCAGGCCCGAAAGTTATGATTCCTTTGGCATCTCATTCAAATGTTGACAAGATTGCCTTTACTAGAAGCACTACAACAGGGAGCATGATAATGAAAGCAGCTGCTCAAATGGTCAAGCCTGTATCTTTAGAACTCGACAGGAAAAGCCCAATCATTTTTTTTTAGGATCAAGAATATAAAGAGTCGCAATAACTCAATGGGGCAAGATAAAAATCTTTCACTTGATTGCACATGGGCATGATTTTTAAAGTGGATGTTAAAACTGATTGAATGCTACTTGTCATTCTAAGAGTTCTTTTAAAGTAATGTTAGGATTTCTTTTTTGCAATATGATTTCACTTGTTATCATCTTAATAAAGGCAAGTTAATGCATTTCATTACATTTTTTCTTTCACTCGACCATTATTCCATGCCCTGTTACCTATCATAACTTTACATTCCTATTCTCAAATTTTGGATGATGAATATTTAGACAATGATAACAATAATTATGGGATTTAATTTTGAAAACTTGTCTACATTAATATGAGGAGATGATTTAAGCAAAAAGTAAGCTGTTACCGGAGGTGAAATAGATATATCTTGAAGATGTGTAATCTTTTATACAGGTTCATGAGCTTTGTTCAATAGATGATGTTCAAGAAAGGTATTCACAATTGAGATGAAAAATGGCCACCTTTCTTTTACCATTCGAAAAATCATTTATTGCTACCCCTTTGAGCCTATCATGATTTTTTTTTTAAGAACTCCAACCAAAGATCACCCTCTACACTGAAGGGTAATTTTTAAAAAAATCACAAAAGGTCTCAAAGATGGAAAGAGAAAGAAAAGCAAAAGAAAAAATAAATGCCACACATGATTTGGGGCAAAATAATAAGAATTCTTTGTGTGAAGAAAGAAAACAATAGTGAAATGATGTGGGGGCAAAATGCTAAGTTGCATCAAATGATCCTTGGTTTTGAACCTTTGTAATACATGTTTTGAGCCTATTATATCTATTTCTTTTATAACCCTTCACCTTGACTTACATTACAACCTTGAAAAGTCCATTTGGATCAAGTGTGAATGCTCAAATTGAATAATCATATATTGGGCAAAGACATGCTTATGATGAAATAATGGAATCATGCTATATTGCTCTAAAGTTTGATGTATGAAAGATATCAACAATGGGTGAAAAATGAGAAAAAAGAAAAAAAGATGATGAAAAAATAAAAAAATAAGAAAAAAATAAGAAAAAAATGAGAAAATGAAAAAAAGATATTCAAATTGAAAACCTGAAAGGGTGATTTTGGTAGAAAGAGATCCAGGTCAAATGGTTCACATGGATGAAAGATCAAAGACATCTGAAGATCCTTCAAAGACTGGGGTAAAGTTCACCAAGCTCAATATGACTTCAACAGTAAATGAAATGAGTTTTTAAAAAAGAATCCTAGATTAATATTGAGAATTGTCTGAATGTTCATCATTTGGACATACCATTCATCCCAATGACATGTATCCAATTTATTTCCTTTCCCATTTGTTTTATACCAAAATAGATCTTCATTAATTATCTTTACCATAATTCACCTTGTGTTCTCTTATTGTTATACCCCTAGAATGAATTAAAAAAATGCTTGATTATATTGTATTTGTCAAAAATTGAAATGATAATGAATGAATAAATATGTGCTTAAAAGAGTCTTGCATTTATTTGAAAAAAAATTTAAGATGATGGTGGTAACAAAATGAAAAAATGGTAAAAACCTAAAAGAGATTATTTGAAAGGACATATGATGTGACCAAATGAAGAATATGATGATGGATTAGATAATAAATGAAAATGGGCCAAATCTTGAAAAATGGTATAATCAAGTGATGAATATGGGGATGTATTGGTTGATACAACCTATGAGTTATGGTTAAGTGATGAAAATAATATAGAGTAATAGACGAAACTGGTGCTGAGAAGTTTATAAATGATGACCAAGTGATAAGTACAAGGATGAATTGGTTGACATGACTTGCAATTTATGATTGAATGATGAAAATAATCAGTGGACAAAGTTTATTTTGGAATGGTTAGGGTTGAAAAACCTATGAGTGTGACCTAGTTCGGAATGGTTAATGCTGATAACCCAGTAATGGTGGATGAAACTTGTTCTAAAATTTGTTAGTGCTGAGAAGTCTATGAATGGTGGTCAAGTGATGATCGATTGATGAAACTTGTTTCGAAGTATTGAGAAACTGAACAAGAAAGACATACGAAATAGTAGAGTTTTGAGAGCCATATCACCACAATTATTTAAAATTTTGTTATATAGACATCTGCATTACATGCATCATGGTGACATCGTCGCTTGAATAGTACATGCACATAATTTGATGAATTAAACTTTGTTTAGACATGCATGGCACTATGAGAATATAAGTTACCACATTTGCATCATTAAGAAGGCATTTGCATCTTTGGTCATAACAATCATTCATGCAAATTTTTTAGTCACTTGAAAAAGAAATTATGAATATTTTGATGGGAATTTTTGAGAACTCAAATGAGAATCTTTGAGTTTCAAAATGAGAATCTTTAAGGAGTGAAACCCTAAAGTTCATTGAATGTGAATCTTCGAACAAATGAAAAGTTTTAAACTTTTGGATGTGAATTTCCAAAATACAAAGCTTCAACCTTTTGGATATGAATTTCTAGTGTTTAAAATGAGAACCTTTGAACTTAGATGTGAAACTCTAAGTTTTATTACATGTGAGCCTTTGAACTCAAATGAAAAGCTTTGAATGTTTGGATGTGAATTTCTAAAATTCAAATGAAAAGCTTTAGATTTTTGGATATGAATTCCAAGTTTGCCAAATGAGAACCTTTGAAAAGCCTTGAACTTTTGGATGTGAGCCTCTAAAATTCCAATGAGGATCTTTGATGTGAGTCTTGCAAGTTGCAAATGTAAATCTTGAGATCTTGCAAATTTGAATGAAATTAAAATTTTAAGAATCAAATTTTAATAAATTCTTATGAAGTTGAAAGGTTCTTACGAATCTGAACCTATGAATGTTGAACTCAAATTGTGAATCTTTGAGTTCTCATTACAAAATTTCTTCAATCACGAGCTATAACTCCTTTGGACATGATTGTCAATGAGCCATTTACTTTTCGAAGTTTCGTTGCCTCTGTTTAGAGGAGCAATTTACTTTCCAAAGTTTTGTTGCCTCTATTTAGAAGAGCAATTTATTTTTCAAAGTCGTGATTGCCTCTGTTTAGAAGAGCAATTTACTTTCCAAAGTTGTGGTTGCCTCTATTTAAAGGAGCAATTTACTTTTCAAAGTTGTGGTGCCTCCATTTAGATGAGCAATTTACTTTTCAAAGTTGTTGAGCCTCTGATTAGAGGAGCCCTTTACTTTTCAAAGTTGTTGAGCCTCTGATTAGAGGAGCCATTTATTTTTCCAAAGTTGTTGAGCCTCTAATTAGATGAGCCATTTATTTTTTCAAAGTCGTCAAAGTTGTTGAGCCTCTGATTAGAGGAGCTATTTATTTTTCCAAAGTCATTGAGTCGTTGAGCCTCTGCTTAGATGAGCTTTATAAAAAAAAATAAAAAAATAAAAAAAAAACAAAAAAATTACCTCTATTTAGAGGAGCTTTGTTTATTTTCAAAAGTCATTGAACCTCTGTTTAGAGGAGTTTTATTTATTTTTCAAAGTCGTTGAGTCTTTAATTAAATGAGCTTTATTTATTTTTAAAGTCATTGAGCCTCTGATTAGAGGAACATTGTTTATATTTTTCAAAGTCATTGAGTCTCTGCTTAGAGGAGCCTTGATCAAATCTTAAACACAAAAAAAATAAAAAAAAAAGGTCGAGTTGAGTTTTGAATGGGTGTCTACGTCTTTGCGTAATTTCTGTTTCACAAAAAATGTGCAAATAGGGGTAGCTGTAGACACCTAATTTGGTCCAGGCCTAGATCAGTTGGGCCTAGTCCAAATGGGTTGATCCACTTTATTTTTTTTATTATTTTTGTATTTTATATTTATATTTATATTATATATATACATTTTTATCTTTTATGTATTTATTATTACTATTTATTAATATATATATATCTTTATTTTTTTTCTTTTCTTCTTTTCTTTTTCTTTCTTTTCTGTTAATATTCATATATATTTTTTTATTTATCTAGTTATATATTTATTGTTATTTATCTATTATTATTTTTAATTTATCTATTAATTTTTTTGTTTATCTGATTATCTTCATTTAATTATATATTTTTTATTTAATTTTTTATTTTTCTGATTTTTTTTCGGTTGAAGATTGGATTGGTTTTGGAGGAATCTCACTGTGAATTGGGATTCAATCAGAGTCCATATTGGATTCAATGATTGAATCCCAATCTGAAGAGGAGTTGAGATTGATCAGAAACTCTTCTGATCAATCTCTATAAAAGGACCCACGGATCAAAGAAAAAGGGGACAGATGGAGAAAAGAGTTACTGACTGAGAGAAAAGGTAGATACATAGAGGATTTAAAAGCTAAAAAGATTTGGGTGCATTTAGAACAGCTCTAAGAATCGGTAGGAATTTTTTACAAATTTTTACGAATTTTTTTTTCTAGAAATTTTAGGAAAATTTTCAGATTTCGGTTGAATTTTTTGACAAAGGTTGAATTTTTCAGCAGCTATTTCGGCCAACTTTGAAGTTTTCGACCAACTTTTCAATTTTCGATAATATTTCTAGAAACCAATCAATTTTTCGTTGAACTTTCGGTGAAAAACTTAAATTTCGGTAAAAATTTCTAGAATTTGGTGAATATTCAACTAGAGTTCTTCGGATTCTAGAGAGAAAAGAGAGAAGAAAGAAGGGAAGAGAGAGAAAAGAAAAAGGATTATGCTGAAAAAATAAAGGAATCAGCCTTATATACCCTTCCAAAACGACGTCGTTTTTACGTTAAGTAACCCAGAGGATCCGCGCATTTTGTCAAGATCCGACCCAACCCGAGCGTCAACCCGCATGCGACCCCCGTCTTAAGCCGTTAGCCGAGCCGATACCCCTGAGCCGCTTCTCCGAATTCTTTTTTTTCCTTAAGTCGAGCCGAGCCGAGTTGCAAGCCAAGCCGTTCTCAGGTTTTTTATTTATTTATTTATTTATTTTTTGTTATTATTATTATATTATAATTGTTTAATATTTTTATTTTTATTTATTTTCATTTTTACTTTGTTTATTTTATTTTATTATTTTATTTTTAAAAAAAATTCAAAAAAATTATTTTTGAGGAAAAGTTGAAAGTATCAATTTTTCTTAAAGATAAATTTTCAAAAAAAAAAAAAGGTTTTGACGAAAAGTTGAAAGTATCAATTTTTCTTAAAGATAAATTTTAAAAAAAAAAAGTTTTGAGGAAAAGTTGAAAGCATCAATTTTCCTCGAAATTAAAGTTTCAAAAAAATTTTTTGAGGAAAAGTTGAAAGTATCAATTTTCCTTGAAATTAAAGTTTCCAAAAAAATTTTTAGGGAAAAAGTTAAAAGTATCAATTTTCTCCTATACAAAAGCAATCATTATTTATTTATTTTTTTTTATTTCTTTAGAATTTTTTTTAATGTTAAATAATTCGACGATGGAGCCTCTGCAAGTGCGACAGTAGTTTTTTTGCATACTCTTAAGGTGAGAATTTTCTCAATTTTCTGCTAAAAGTATTAGAGTCAATTGAGAATAATTTTCAACAACTAATTACTTGGTAAAATTTTAAGACTTATTAGATAACACAAAATTAAACTGGTACCATCTTTTAATGGGCGTTGTGAGGGTGCTATAACCTTTCTCAAAGTAATCAAACTCTCAAACCCCGTTCTGGTTAGTAGACCCGAACCTATTTTTTTAGAGACCCTTAAACTTAGGTGTTCACTGAAAGAATAGATTCATTAGGTGGCCAATCGCACTTAGATAAAAAAGATTGGTGGCGACTCCTAAAGTTCATGTCTAGCGATAGATCTTCGAATCTAGACGTTATGACACTCAGTCTAGGGAGCAAGGCTTAGAAAGAGACAAAACAAGAGCCATGTGTATCCCTATTCATTTGGAGAAACTAGAGCACCATATTTAATTTTCTTCATTATCTCTTTTTGGATATAACACATCATTTATTTCATTACATTTAACAATTTACATATTTATATTATAATATAAAAATTATAACTTTGAATTCACGTTTACACGAAATATATATTTTTTATTTTATTAAATTTATATTTTTTATTAAAATTTTAAATATATATTTTTTATATTTTATATTATTTTTATCTAATATTTGTTAGTAATTTAAAATGTAATGCATTTTGTATTAGATAAAAAATTTTAATTATTAATGAATAAAATTAATATTTATATTAATTTTATTCATATTTTAAATAATTGTATTTAAATAAAAATAATTATTATATGATAAATTATCATAATTATTTGAAAATAAATATATTATTATTCATAAATTACATGACTATGCAAAATACTATGACTTTTTAAAGTGGCTTATTTTATGACTCTTCATTTATTATAAATAGATCTTCTTGTTTAACCAATTTCACTACTTTTGATTGAAAAGTTTGAGATTTTGTTGTATCTTAAAGGCGTAATTGTCTTTAAGAAAATGTTCTTCACCCCTCAAAACCAAAATTATTTTTTATTATTTCTCTTCTCTTATTTATTTTTTAACAATTTAAAGGTAATTATAAGAAATTTATATTTTGCATAAGAAAGATACAAGAAAAAAAATTGACATAATTTGGAGATCAACATTAAAGGAGGCTCAAAGTGTCAAAGAATTAATGTTTCTATGGACTAAACTATTAATTTTTATAAAAATCTTCATTAGAGGTAAGTATTTTATTTTTTGCATAATTGTTGGTAAGAAGATTGACTAAATAAGATAAACATGTTAACAATTAATTTTATTAGTGTGTAAAGTCAAAACACAATATATATAATATTGATTACATTGCATAAATTTATGCATATACTGAAATTGGCTACATAATTGTATTTAATAAATTGTATTTAATAAATTGTATTATATCTATTTGAAAAATCAATGTTTATAAAGGCGAGAATGGAAATAGCTTGAAAACATAAAAGAGAGACATATATTGATTTATGACAAAAAAAATTATCATTTGCTATCAAGTAATGAATTAAATTTTGTTATAATGGAATGGTCGATTATTTAATTGCCATGTCTTAGTTATATATAGAACAAACAAACTGTCTCATGATTTCTATGAAAACAATCGAAATGGGTAAAGGAATTTACCATAAAAAATTAAAAGTAAGTGAATAATATATGTAGAAAATAAAATTTGATTGTAAGATTAGTTTTATTTTAAAATCGTGGCACCAAAATTGAGATAATAAATTAAGTCAAGTTATTTGTATGGTTTTGTATTTGTTGGTCATTTATAAATCAGAGGTTGCTTTTTTTTTTAATTTATTATTAGTTCAAATGTTGACTAGTGTTCAATTTTCATGTAAACCAATTAAAATTAAATTGATGTATGTGAATAAGTGTTATTAAGAAATGGTGTTTCATGGATTAATTGGTAGATAATAAACCAAACAATTGTTATTATAAAAAATATGGGCAGTGTGACACGTATCTGCTAGGTGTATTACACTAGAAGTAATTTTATAAAATAAAATTTTATTGTGAATAATCATAAAGTGAAAATTATAAATAACCGTTAGAAAGTTAATCAATGGTTACATAAAAGTATTATTGCTTTTCGTATATGGGATATTAATTTTTTAAAAAAGCATGTCATTAAAAAATATTAAAACATTTGTTGGTTACTTACATTTTGAAGGATGCTTATCAATATCTAATTAGCCATGTTTATAAATAAAAAAGAACATGTAAATTCAATGTTCTAAATGCACCAATAAATGCATGTGTTTAATTTTATTTTGTGATAGTATGGAGAAAAATGGTACCGTTTGCCATATATTACGAAAATGAATTGAATGGGAAAGAATTTTCTTTCTTATATATAAAAAAAAAGATATGGACTATGGAGATAAAATGCCATCATCAATTAATACATTATTGATTAAAGACAATGAAGACATTTTTACTTCTTTTACCTTAAAAAATAGCCTTTTATAGGCTGTTAAAATGAAAAATACACAAGTTTTCATAGTTTTCAATAGTTTCATAACAATGGCAAAAATGTGGTTGGCTATACACCATATCAACAAAAGGGCCTAGATAATAATATTGGCTTGTGAGAGCTGTAAGCCTTGGAATTAGCTGATCAATGGTTTAACCAATATAAATTCATCACAAGTTTTTGTATGAAATATGAGTAAAACTCATATTATAATTATTGTTATGCTAGTTTATGAAAATGTTTCTTTGGATTCGTATTTCATGACTTGCATTGATATGACAATCTAGATATGAACATATTGATCATAAAATGATTATGAAAAGATTTGAAATTAAAGTTAAATATACTATGAAAGTATATTTACTTTGGAGGCTATGAGTGATTCAAAAATCTTATGAAAATGAAAACTTTTATAATAGCAAAAGAAATATTATTTGATCCATTTGAGTGATAGAAATTGTTTTTTTTAGGGTAATAAAAATTATTAATAGTGTCCATGATAAAATAGATTCATGTAAGGATTTATAAATTGACATAAAAAGTCTTAAAAGGAGACTATAGAAGTATAATTTTATTTGAAATTGCTTATTTATGTAAATTCTTATATTAAGCTAAAATATAAAAGTTTTGAAACTTTTAATATTAAGATAAAGAATATTTGCTAGTTATTTTTCACTAAAGATGGGTTTGGAGGCCTCTTACTTAAAAAAAAAATCATCAAATAGTGAAAAGATAAATGAAATGATAGCTTGATTAGGTATATATGATATGTTGATAATTGAATGAAACATTCTTTAATAAATGAATGCATATTTGCACATGATAGGGGTGATAAAAATAAAAATTAAAAATTACCACTATAGTATTATAAGATTTTAGTATAATTTTATGAGCAAATTATATAAGCTAATAAGTTTAATACACTTATTAAAGTAAAATCATAAAAGGTCCTTAAAAATCTTTAAATGACTAAAATGGTTTGGTTTATTCATTGAATTTATTCAATTGTACTAGAAGTATAATTATATTAAAAATGTATAAAAGTATGAAAATAGAATGATTGAAATTTATGAGTATAGAATTGTGGCCACAACCAAAACCAACTATTTCTTAAAATGACAAGAATAAGACAACAATGTCGAAAGCATATGAATGATATGCAAAATAAAAATTTTAGATATATTAGCCTGAAATGATTATATTAGAGATTCAATCTTAAGTGTGGGTAATTACTATAAAAAAAAAATGAATTCCAAGGTATTTGGTTAGCAGTATTACAAGTAGAATGAATTTAACCGTTACTATTAGACACTAATAATGGGAAACTACTTTGAATTAGTAACTTTTAATTACAAAGTTTAATAGGTAAAAATATTGTTATGTGTCTGTTAAACATTAATAAAATCTATTTAAAATTTAGAAACTAGTATGATCTATTGTGTGAGAAAATGAGATTTTATACTCTTAATGAAGTTTTAAATGTTTAAAACAATTGAGACATAATGAAACTATACTTATATAAACATAGAAGTTGTGCCACTTTAACATGGCTATAATAATGCTAAAGAGTTATAAATCTTTAACAAAAGAGTAAATAATTTTTATGTGTGTTATATTTTCAATTATAATATTAAGAGTTGAGGTTTAATCTACAGATATCATCAATTTTGTTAGATTTTTAAGATATATATGCTAATTGAAAGTTTAAATCGAGAGATATCTTCTTATATTTATAATATTTATTTATGTGAAAGGTTAAAGATTAAATACCAATATTCCAAACTAGTGAAAGATTATTAGTAGTTTAGAATATGATATATTTCACATTGTATAAAAAGATTTAATTATTGATGAATAAAATTAATATTTGTAATAATTTTATTCATATTTTAAATAATTATATTTGAACATAAAGAATTGTTATATGAAAAATGCTCATAGTTATTAAATAAAAATAAATTATTATTCATAAAAAATATAACTATATAAAATGTCATGACTTTTTAAATTAATTTATTTTATGATTTTTTATTTATTACAAATAATTTTTTTATCTAACTAATTTTATTGCTTTTAATTAAAATTTTTAAAGTTTTATTATATTTTAAAGATATAATTATCATTAAAAAAATAATTTTCAAGTCTTAAAATTAAATTTTATTTATTATTTCTCTTTCTTTTATTTATATTTTGTAACAAAATTATCATAGCTTATTTTAAATTATAGTACAACTTGACCATGCTTTCCATTGGCTAAGCCGTCAGTGTTGAATTTGACAGACAAGGAATTAAGAAAGTGAACCCTGTAGAAACTGGCGTGGGGAATTTTCAAACGGTGCCGAACCAATTTAGTCATTAAACGTGGGTGGAAAATCCGGGTAATTTTTTTTCTAGTATTTTACTCCATTAATGCGCAAACTTTATACCATAGCTCTTTATATAAATAAATGTATATATATATATATTTGAAGTTGTCATATTTTAAATTTTGATAATTAAATTAAAATTTTAATATTTTATTAATAAACATGCAAATATTGGCAACATAATTTCTTTTCATAAAAACTAGAATGATTTAAGCTCTGCATGGGATGTTTTTCTTTTTTAAATTATTTATTAAAAATATTAAATTGAAATATATTATAAATAAAATATTTAAAAAATAATAATTAAAATAATAAAATTAAAATAAATGCATGCAAATAAAAAAATAAAATAAAAAATTTCTTTTACCAAGAAAATAACCATAATATGAAAAACCGATATATATTATTATCAATGAAAACCAAAATAAATCAAAATCCAACCTTCATAATTAATGTTATAATATATAGATCCGTGAACTTATCGCTAGATATGGATTAGAGGAGTCGCTATCAATTTTTTTGGTCTATGTATGATTGCCACTTGATTAAATATAATTTATGAAACTAAAGTTTAGATTCGAGAGTGCAATTGTGCGTGAGGAAGGTTATAGCACCCCTATAATAACTATAAAAAAAAATGGTACCAATTTGATTTCAGACTACCTAAGCCTTAAAAATATTTATGATTTATTAAAATATTTAATATTAAAAATTAGTCTTAAAATTATCTCAATAGTTTGATAGTAATTTAAGATAATTCTCTCATCTCATAAGTATTAATAGAGACTAGAGTCTCACTCTGAAGAGGCTCTGTCGTCGAATTTATTAGAGTATTTTATTAGTAAAGCTTTTCAATAATTTGGTAAGACTTGCTTTAAAGTAAATCTCCTAATAGTTTGGTGAGATTTTCATTATAAAATAGTTTGTAATAAAGAAATTTAAGAATTTTTGTTAAGTCTTTTAATAGTTTGGTATGACTTAATTTGAAAAATAATCTTCTAATAGTTTACAGGATAAAAATTATTTTTTATTTTTATTTTTTTTTTCAAAATCGATTTACGGAACTTCCCAATAGTTTGGTAGATTCCATTTAAAAATTAAACCTATGAAAATTATCTAATAATTTAGTGAAATTCATGAATTTATTTTGTAAGGATTTTTTATTTGAAAAGTTTTTTTGAAAGGATTTTTCATTTTTATAAATCTTTTTTTAAAAAACTTACTTGAAAAGATTTTTTTAATTGTTTTTTTCTTCTTTTTTTTAGAAATAATTTTTACAAAATAATAAAATTACTAAAAAAAAAACAAAAAAAAACAATAATAATAACAACAACAAAAAAAACAAAATGAGCTAAAAATAAAATAAATTGGAAATAAAAATAAAATGAAAAAATGAAACATTGAAAAACGAGTCAAGTCTGCACGCGAATCTTCACAGGCGTTGTCAAGTCGACGTGCAGGTCTGGGGTGTTCAAAACAACGTTATTCGAGGCAATGCATAAAAGTCACTTTTAGCACTTTTTGCTTCAAAAATCCTAGAGCCTCTCTTTCTCTAGCAAAACAAAAACCTCTGCCTTCTCTCTAAAACGCCAAGAATAATGTTCGAAAGTTCAACCAGAAACTAAGAAACCTATTGGTTTCTGGGAAACTTGTCGAGAAATTTAACCAAAAACTAAAAATCTTGTCGGTTTCTGAAAAAGTCATCGAAATTTCGTTAGAAAATTCAGCCATTATCGAAAATTTTCACCAAAAAATTTAAAAAATCTTCCAAAACTAGAAAAACCCCAAAATTTTCATAAAACTTTAAAAACTTTCAAGAACCTTGTCTTAAACTCCAAAAACCAAAATATTGATCCAAAAACTTTAAATCAAACCAAAAAATCCAAAATCAAAATTTCCAAATACTCCCACTGCTCAGAACTTTTTTCGGACCTTCCTCTCTAAAAATTTATGTGTGTCCTATTCTATGATTTTCATTCAATTTATAGATAATCTTAGAAAGATTTTTAAGAAACGGATAAAATCAATCCAGGCTTGAATTCTAAGATTAATTTTGTCCGAGCATAATCTTGGATCTCTAATTTGATCCAAGTTAATTCCAACATTATACCAATTGACTTTGCATTAAACATTTGTGATTCTGGTTTTTATTCTGATTTTCCTACTCTTGGGCAAATATGAACAAAAAAGAAAAGAAAAACGTAAATAATAATAATAATAGTAATCGTAATGTGATGTAATAATATTAATATGATATAATATATTATACTATAATATGATATAGTAATACTAATGGTAATAATAATATACTATTATATTATAATAATATATAATAAAAAAATAAGTCTTGATTAGGCCTGAACATAAATAGATATCTACAATTAAAACAACAAAAATCCAAGAAAATTAACTAAAAAAGGAAACAAAATCCAACCTAAACGAAACAAACAACATGTGTTAGCACCGAAAAAGTCAGCTGTCAATTAAGGAATTGCTTAAGACAACTTTAAATTATAGTACTGATATTGATTGAATGAAGCCAAAAACAACCAAATTAAAACTTCATTAGTATCTATTATTAGATGACCGTGATGAATGAATACCTCTCAATTAACAAAGTATTTATCTAATTTTGTTATTAGTTTTTTTTTTTTTAGTAGAATCTACATTGAATTGCTATAGATTGAGTTCTCCATATCTTTCGTGTTTAAATTTTCAAAGTAATTTAATTTTACTGCTTGTTAACTTTTCTAAATCTAGGAGTTGAAATGTAGATAAATTAGAGTTTATTGAAGGCAGTAATTCAACCTACTTACCCTTTAATCAACCCATATTATTTAACCCTAAATTGAAGTTAATTTTTTTTCTACTATCTGAAAGCTAGCAGATGCTTTGTAATTGCATATGTTTGCAGTGACTTCTTTTATTTTAATCTACACAGTAGTAGAAATTTTTACATGTACAAAGTATCAATAGATAAAATCATATTTAAATGCCCTTGAAACTTATACAAATTAAGAAAAAATTTTATTGTGTACTTAAAAGACAAATATATATATATATATAGCAATTTGTAGAGAATACAGAAGAAATCAATTATCATCAACAACATTTACGGAGAACCATATATATATATTGATTATAGACATCGATTTTGTCCAGGTCTACTATTTTCATTTCACTATAATATTAATAATAATAATAAGTATATATATTTTTTAAAAAATAATTATTAATTATTATTAAAAAAAAGGAAAGAGAAAATAGAAAAAAGAAACAGAAAGTAGGGTGGCTGGGGGGTATGGCGCTGTTGCCGCCCCCAACCAACCCCCTGGTTAGCCCACCTACAACCACCCTACAACCACCCAGATCCCCTTTTGAACTCTTTAAAAACTCCCTACTTTTTTCCTCACGAAGCTCTCTCGGATCCCCTTCCCAAAAAGCTCTCTCGGACTCCCCTTTTCGAAAGCTCTTTCGGACACACAGCCCTCAATTTCAACAAGCTTTTGAATACCCAAAATCCTAGCCTCCCACACTCAGAAAAACCCAAGCCTCTCACGAAAACCTATACCCAAACAGCAAACCAAAAAATAGAAACAAAAAAAACAAAGACAAGCAATCCCCCCATAGGGAGGAACCTCAGCGCCGAGCTCCCTACAAGAACAAAAAAAATCAGATCAGCCTTCGTTTTACAAAAAGAAAAGAAAATAGTAAACTCAAAAAAGTTCAAACCCTAATCTATGTCGATCGAGGCTTGTTCTCCCGAAAAGATCTCGGATCTGAACTCAAGAGGTCGAGATGAGCATCGTGGTGAATTTTGATAATTTTTTGACGATCGACGATCACCAGCAGCAATCGTCGATGGCGACCCAGGCGACGGCCAGCGTGGTGGTCCGACGATCGAACAGCGAGAGCTCTGGAGCTTTCCCAAAAGCTCTCCCCCTTTTTTTCTGAAAACAGAAGCCAAATGAACAAAAAAAAAATTTTTGGTTATATATAAAGGACTAAGGAACAAAATGACGTCGTTTTAGGCAAGGAGGATCCGTGCGTTGACATGGATCCTACCCGAGATCCACCCAAATCTACCTGCCAACCTGCTTCAGCCAACCTTGAACCGCTCCAGAAGAACAGCCAGTGAACTGGTCTGAACCGATCCGAAACATTGGACTACCCGAACCGCTGACTAGACCGCAGAACCGGTCAGACCGGTTCATACTAGTGTTGATCGGACCGTTGACCGATTCGGTTCAAGTAAAAAAAAATTTTTTTTTGAATTTTCTAATTTTTTATATTATTAATTTTGTTATTTTAAGTATATTTTTATATTTATGCATGATAAATTTTTAATTTTGTTAGAATAAATGTTTAATTGTTTTAATAATAATAAAATTGAAAACAAGTAATAACTAAAAATATGTATTAAAAATACTCAAAGAAGTAATAATAATTTTTATTATTTTTCCTGCCTAGATATTGGAGGAAATAAAAAAATATTTTTCTAAAAGATAATTTCGCCTAGATGTTGGGGAATTATTATAAATAAATTTTCATAAAAAAAAACACATAAGAAATTTTTAATTAGTTTTCAAAACTTATAAAAAATTGAACCTGCTCCAAAAGTCCGTCTAGATGATGGAGATTTTTAGAGATGTTCGCATTTTACTTAAACCTTAAATACTTTTTTTTAATTTTCAAAATCCTAAAATTCGAAACCCCTAAAAATCTAAAATCCCTTAAATCCAAAGTCCCTTAAATCCAAACCGCCTAAAATCCGAAATCCCTAAAATCCAAAACCCCCCAAAATCCGAAATTCCAAACCTTTAAACTCTTAAATCCAAAATTCCTAAAATCCAAACCCTTAAATCAAAACCTCAAAACCGAAACCCTAAAATCTCCAAACTCTAAAATCAAAATCCTAAACCTTCCATATCCTAAAATTCAAACCTTAAAACCAAACCTTCAAAACCTTTACTCAAGCCCTTACTCAAAACCTTCTAAAAATCCTAAGGACACGTATGAAAATTTCATTTGAAGTAATTTGTTCCCGAATGCCGCCTAAATGATGGGGTATTTAAGAAATTTTACTTCGTTAAGTCTTTTCACACAATTTCTTAATTCACATTAATAATAAGATTAATAAATAAAAAGTATAACAGTCGTACCTAAGCTCTGCCTAGATGTTGGAGAGTCGGGGTGTCTCATTATACTTAAGAATCCAACACTTAAATTGCATTTCATGTTACATGACATTCATTAGCATACATACGTTAGCATGTTATCATCGATAATTGTCTACATTATTCTCTCTTTAATTTAATGTTCGATGATAAAATATTTTATAGTAAAAAAGAATAATACTTTAAAAAAAATCTTTTTGTGATATTATAAAATAAAATAAAAATAACATTTCAAAAGAAATAATTCTTGGTACTCTGCCTAGATGTTAGAGAGTCACTAACAATTATTTTTTTATAAAGATTGTTATTTCATTTTAAGGATTATTGTGTTAAATTTTAAGCGAAAAGAGTTATTTTAAATTCTGCCTAGATGTTGAAGATTTTTAAGATAATTCTTTAACTTAAAGATTTTCACAATATTTCTAAATAAAAATTTTAGCAAAAATATTTTTAAAACGAAGGGAATTAATATTAAATTTCAAGTCAAAATCATTTTTATCCAACACCGAAAATAACGCATAGTTGAATTAATATTAATACATTACCTTGCACACACTTTGCATATTCACTTGCATGCATGAGCTCTATACCCGAGCTCCATCCTTTTTAGGAGAAAGTGAAGTAGCTACGCTCTCGTGAGGTGATAACCTCCGCATTTGCTAGCAAAACACTTTCACTCAAATTGAACCCTTTCCGTTAATAACCCATAATGGGCTTGGATCGAGGAACCTTACTAGTCTATAATAGGCGATGATGTGAGGAATAGTCTGAGAACCTTTAGACATATAAATCCTAACACAGCATATCGTGAGCCATAGGAAACCTTCCTAAGATAGAGCCATGCCACCTTTTAGAAAATTATCAAAAATTAGGACATTATACATTATATTATTTTGTTGTATGGTTATTATATTACTTTTCTTACTTATTTATTTTAAATTCTTGAGTCATTTTATTTTATTTTTTTTATTGTGTGCATTATATTTGAATATGTGGCATTTATTTTAGGTCAATCATTGGAAAAAAAAAAAAGAACATTTTCAAAGATTAAAGATTTTTCTTAAATCTTTTGTTTATTGACCGAATAAAGACTAATTTTCAAGCCTTCTTTCTTTTTTTTTTCTTCTCAAAATAAAAATTTTCATATTTTATTTCATCTTTCGCATTTCATACGTCATACATGTATCTCATCCCATACGCATTATAATAGGATAATACGTACATTCCATCCCATCTATATCAATAGGTAATGCACGTATTTTACTTCATGCACATACATCTCATGCACTTCTTGATAAGTAGTGCATGTATTCTATCTCGTTACGTATCTTAAGGTAATGTTTACCTTATTAAGCTAGTACAACACATGCATTACATTTCATACATACATATCTCAGACATATAGTAGGTCCGTGTATTTCATATAAGTATGTTGCATTAGTCATAAGAATACATCTCACCATTCATGTAAATATGTCATCGCATTTCATGCATATAGATTCATGAATAATAGGGTCGTATAGAACATACATTGCATTTCATATACCACCATTCTTGCAACATAACATTGCATTTTTTTTTGCATACACTTTCATGGTTGACGAAAATTTTCATTTGGGTCCTTGTACATATAAAAATCCATTGTCATAGGCATATATGCATTTCATGACATTTTTTAGCCATCATATTCATGTGTTCATAAACATACTTTGTGTGTCATTATTTTTGTGATATTCATTCAATAAAGGTAGTAATCTAAAATTTTTTATCTAAGTCCTGGAATAAAATGTCTGTCTTAGTGGGAATCGGAGTGACGAAAATGGAAGATCAATTAGAAACAAGGATTAGTGCTTTGGAATTGAATCAAGAGGAATTATGGCTTGAGTTTCGAGAGATGAAATGACAAATGGCTCAATTGATAGAAATGGTTAAAGGTGGTGGTGGAGTTGAGTTTGTTCCTCATCAAGGATCATTGTTACTTTCGATTCCATCAAGTCAAGGTCAATCGACTCTTTTTAGTTCTAGCACTCTTTCAGAGCATATTAAGGCATTGGATGATTTGAACAGTGATCGAAGTTTGGGCGAACTCAAAAGAAAAATGGGTGAACTAGCCACGCAAATGATTGAGCTCAAGAGTTTGATTTCCAATAAGGAGTCACTTGGCTTCAAACAACCATCATCAACTATCTCAAGTCTTAACCCGTACCTAAATCATACTTACGACTACTTTTAACCTCCTTTTCAAGCACCTAGAATTAAGCCCCCAAGTGTTATGCAACTTTTAAAAATTTCACACTTGAATTCATGTCCCTCACCTCACATTTCATAATCGTTTATTCAGTATGCTATCCAATCACCATTTTATCAGCCTAATCTTCAACTCAGAGTTTCTCAATTCACCTCGAGACCAACTATACCACACCTTTTCAGCAAAGTAAACCAACCATAGGACATAAAAACTCTGGCAAAACCAAAGGAAAAGCCCATATTGATCCAATACCCATGTCCTACACAGAGTTATACCCGTTGCTCCTAGGGAACTACCTTATTGCCCCTATCCCTGTTGAACCTCGCAAACCACCTTTCCCTAAATGGTATAACCCTAATGCCTAATGTGAATACCATTTTGGTGTTATGGGCCATTCTTTAAAAGACTGCATAGCTTTGAAACATAAGGTGTAGGGATTGATGAAAGTCAGATATCTGAGTTTTGATGCCAAGATGAAACCAGTTATTCATGAAAACCTTTATTTGACCCATGCCATGATGGTAGGCAGTGCTGCAGACAACAGTAGGGTTGGTCAAGATGATGAATAAAAAGCTTTTTAAGCAAAGAGTTATCCTTCATAGTAATCATAGTCAACTATTTTTAAGAGAGACAAAAGGAAGTGAGAGTAGGTTTGGCACTTTTTGATCGCAACCTTAGAATGGTTTATGATGTGTAAACTTGATACTTTTGGAATGAATGAAAACTTCTTTTGGCTTGACTTTTTATGAATTGATGCCTCTGTCCATCTTTAATAATTGAAGCTAGTGAAAAAGAGTGACGGTTGTGAATATACTTTCATCAAACTTTCGAAGAGGAAAGAATGTCTTTAGATAACTCAACCAGAATATATGATAGAACTCGAGTTCCTCCCTTCTTAATAATAATAAAATTTGACTTGCACATCATGTATCATCTGTTTGAATTCATTATTTTTCATGCTAGTTAAAGATAAAAGATGATGATTGTGAATATGCTTTTGTTAAACCTTCAAAGCCAAAAGATTTTTTATAATAAAATTCTTGTTGTGCTGATAATTAATAAAAGGTTCAAGGATAGCTATCCTAGAAAATGAGGTCAGTTGAGTCTGCACACTTATAGCACTCGATTCAGTATCAGAATCATGGAAAATAAAGATGCCAATCGAATGGATAGAGTAAAAAAGGTCCAAAGAGAGATCGATGAAACAGTTATGAGAATGCAACAAAACATGAACAGACAATTGACAGAATTAAAACAGATGATAGTGGAATTGACAAAAGGAAAAGGAGTTGTTGAGACACACAGGACAAAGGAGGAAATAACTGTCGAGACACCATTGTATCCATCTGGGTTCACATATGTGTAGACACCCTATTTTGTCCGGGATCCTTTGTTAATTAAGACTAATCATAGCTCAGTTGCAGGGATTTTTATTCATTTTTGTTTTAGATTTTTTTTATTTCATATTTATCAATTTTATTTTTATTTTTATGATTTATTTTTTTTTTTGATTATCTGATAAAAAAAGGGCTGAAAGCTTGGTGATTGTGGTGATTGTGATGATTGTTATCTATATGCTAATCTTTAGCATTGGATGACTAATTGGAGTTGAATTGAAACTCTATTAGCATGGATCTATATATCAATAATGAATATACAAGCTGAAAGGGGGGAAAAAAGAGAAAAAAAAGAAAATTTTCTTCCCCACTTCCCACTTCATCGAGCTTCTCTGCCCCAAGGCGCCGACACCCGCTTCTCTGCCCCAAGACACCGACAACCACTTCTCTTTTTACCCAGCGACCACATCTGGCATTGGTGCTGTCGCACTTCTCTTTTTTTTTTCTTTGCGCGTCTCTATTCCTTCTGGTGTCACTTTCTTTCACTATGAGTGGCAGCCATGTACAGAGAGGAATCAGAGGGAGAAAAACTTGACAGCAGGCAAAGGAACGTGAGGCTACTGGCACCAAAAAAAAAGAAAAACTGAAAAGAAGACTAGGCAGCAGGAATAGAGAGAATACAGCTACAGTTTTGGTTCACCTTTGTACTGGAGACTAACAACATTTAACAGAGGCCCATGAACTAAGAACGACGAGTCCTTTGATGGACTTGGCACAAAATGATACAGACAGGGGTAAGCGGAAGGCTGCTCAGTTGCTTGAGCGCATGAGCAGGTCTGTGGAGCAACAAAAGCTGGCACAGGCGTAAGCTGAGCCCAATCACAGTTGTCTCAATCTTGGACTCAGTAGCCATGGCGGCAGTCCATGAAAGAAGGCTTTGCTTCGAAAGATGAGGTGAAAGATCATCTGTAGAACCTATTTTGGAGAACACGATGAAAAAGATGCCCCACTTTGTTACGTCGAGCAACGTGTATGGCTAAATATGCAACTGATCCTCTTTTGAATGCTTTTCAAAAATTATGTCCAAGGATCTGCAAGTTGTTGAATAATCAGAATTTTATGGCTAAGGTTTTCTTTTTGTCGGTAGTGGCAAGTTTGTCACAAGAGGGAGCAATTGCACCTCAGAGCTTGGAATCATTGTGGTAAAGCATCCATGAACGCCTTGGAAGCACAGATTGGATGATACGAAAGGCAGTAACTGATGTCACAGATGCAATTACAGCCTACTCAGCTGCAGCAACAATTGGGTTTTACAACAGCAGCCCAATCAATTACACCAAAATATGCAACCAAAGATTCACGCATCAAGCTTGGAGTTTTCAACAACAAAGCTTCGTGTTGTTCGAGCAGTTGCTGTCCTTAGAGGTTTTCTTCAAAATTTTCTCTTCACATGTTTGTGTGGTATAACAATTTCACTATATGCTTTTTACAGTTATGTGGAGGACTGTGCTGTGGGTTTGCTATTTGCTTTACTTCAGTTCTAGGTGGCAGTTCTGGTGTCCTTCAGGGAGTACTATCCACGACTAAATCGTTGACTAAAAAGCTCTATCAGTTGACATCCATAGCATTTTTTCTTGCTTGTTGCTCGGTGATGAGCTGGGTTCATTTGTTGCTGGAATGATGATATCAACCTCTGATCTGAATCAGCATACACTTGAACAAGTTGAGCAAATTCGTAATTACTTTGTTGCTCTCTTCTTGGCCAGTATTGGGGATGTTGATTCATGTGAATTTCTTTTGGAATCACGTTGACATATTGCTAGCAGCTGTAATATTAGTGATTGTTATTAAAATAATGGTAGTTGCTGCAGTTGTTAAGAGATTTAGATACGGCAACAAAACTTCACTTCTTGTTGGGATACCTTGGCCCATTTGGGGATGCAGCTTTGTTTTCTGGTTTGCATCACTACTATAACATGAGGTTCCTTTGGATGTCCTCCTGTAAACTAACTCACCAAGGTTGCCAGGAAACTGTCCATGTTACGTCTCGTCTAGTGGTTGAAGTGACTAGGTTTGCTGTTGAGAAATAGATGGTTGACTTTGTTGAAACATCATACACATATCGGTGTCTTAAAGGGCCAAGAATCGATGCACTTAATTCCGTCACCATCTCGTAAGCAAAGGTGGTGTAAAAAGCTGTCATTTGTTCTCGTGTTGGATACCAAGTAAGTTTAAACTGTAACCCTTGAAGATAAAAAGATTTAAAAAAAATATTTTTGAGGAAAAGTTGAAAGTATCAATTTTCCTCGAAAATCAAAGTTTCAAAAAAATATTTTAGGAAAAAGTTGAAAGTATCAATTTTTCTTAAAAATAAATTTTTAAAAAAAAAAGGTTTTTGAGGAAAAGTTGAAAGTATCAGTTTTCCTCGAAAATCAAAGTTTCCAAAAAATATTTTTGGGAAAAAGTTGAAAGTATCAATTTTTCTTAAAAATAAATTTTCAAAAAAAAAGTTTTTGAGGAAAAATTGAAAGTATCAATTTTTCTTAAAAATAAATTTTAAAAAAAGGTTTTTTTTTTAGGAAAAGTTGAAAGTATCAATTTTCCTTAAAATTAAAGTTTCAAAAGATATTTTGGGAAAAAGTTGAAAGTATCAATTTTCTCTGCACAAGAACAATCATTCTTTTCTTTCTTTTTTTTATTTTTTATTTGTTTATGTTAAATAATCCAACGATGGAGCCTCTGCAAGTGAAACAGTAGTTTTCTTGCATACTCTTGAGGTGAGGGAATTTTTTCAATTTTCTACTAAAAGTATTAGAGTTAATTGAGAATAATTTCCAATAATTAATTACTTGGTAAAATTTTAAGGCTCATTGGATAACATAAATTTTAGCTGGTACCATCTTTTGATGGGCGTTGTGAGGGTGGTATAACCTTCCTCACACGTAACCGAACTCCCGAACTTTGTTTCGGTTAGTAGACCTGAACCTATTCTTTTAGGGACCCTTAAACTTAGGTGTTTCCTGAAAGGACAGATTCCTTAGGTGGCCAATCGCACCTAGATAAAAAAAATTGGTGGTGACTCTCTTCAAGTCAATGTCTAGCGATAGATCCCCGGATCTAGACGTTATGATAATATGTTCAAGATCCTCACGTGTCATAAGCACCTCCAACAACTCATCAACCTTATATTGGCCATTTTGTCAAGTTACCATCAGTTCAAACAAATGTTAATCCTGGGCATATTCTTTACGACTTCACTACTATGCCTAATGTGGATGATCATAAAGAATTGAAAAAATTGAAAAGGGTGCCAGATCCATCAGAAGATATAGTGATGAAAGATAAGTATGATCTGTTGGAAGAGCGATTGAAAGCAATTGAAAGCCATGATGTGTACGAGAATATTGGCGTCAATGAACTTAGTCTAGTACCTGATCTTATTATTCCATCAAAATTTAAACCTCAAATTTCAAAAAGTATAACGGAACTGGATGTCCTAAAACACATTTAGCTCAATACTATCACAAAATGATTGGGTATGCTGGTGATGAAAAGTTACTTATTCATATCTTTCAAGAAAGTTTGATTGGGGCAGCAGCTAATTGGTATCATAATCTAAAAAACAATCAAATTCATACTTGAAGAGATTTATCATGGGCATTCTTGAAGCAATACCAGTATATGTTGGAGTTGGCTCCGGACTGATTAACCCTTCAAAATATGAGAAAGAATCTCAATGAGAGCTACAAAGAATATACTGTTAGATGAAAGAATATGGCATCGTAAGTATAACCACCTCTTATCAATAGAGAGCTGAATTTCCTGTTTGTGGATACCCTTCTTTCTCTCTATTATGATAAGTTGATCAGCAATACTTCATCAGAGTTTATGAATTTATTGTTTGCTGTGGGTAAAATTGAAGATGGGATAAGAAGAGGAAGAATTATAGATACTAGTGATGAAAAAAGAAGAGATATTTTTACAAAACAAGCCTAAAAAATAATTGTTAAAGGGCAAAATGAGAGAAATCTCACCATGATGCAAGAAGATCCAATAGATGATTATTCACAATGGCTACCATATTATCCCCAACCAATATTTTTGATCGATGATTTTTCTCGACCACTTCATCCGTATGCTTAAATTCTTTCACCACGAACAAAACCAAGGATCAACTTAAGCCATTCACAGAGTCGTAAGAGAAAAGAGCCAAAGTGTGTATCATTCACTTTCAATACCTTACGTTGAGCTCTTTATTTTATTGATAGCGAATCATATGATCTCTATTATTTCTGTAAGACCCAGAAAACCTTCGTACCTGAAATGGTATGATCCTAATGTTAAACGTGAATTTCATGATAGAGTTAAAAGGCATTCCATAAAAGATTGTACTACCTTCAAGGATAAAGTTCAAGCTTTGATCGACGCAGATGATGCAAAGTTTAAAGAGCTGGTTAGTAGTTTTGATGATTGATAGTAGCAAAGTTACAAGTTAGTGATGCTAAAGTTGAAACATCAAGGGGAAAACTTTTGTTTATGTAACTTTGAATATCATCTCAAGAGTATGATCAAGATGATAAATTCTTTTTGGTCAAGTCTTAAGGTTTGCATTGCATGAGTAAATATTATGCATCATAGTGTTTTATTTCGTGTAAGTTTCGATATATAGTTAGTTTTTTTAAAAAAAAAATAGAGAAGATGTTAGATATGAATAAAGTCCTATGTGGTTAAGTACCAAGGCTAGAGAAATATCTTTAAAAAAAAAGCAAAAGAAAAATGAAGTTTTGAGTCTAAGATGAATTGGCGATCACTATTAGAAAATTTTCAAATACCTAAATGTCAATTTGCTCATTCAGTTGATCTCATTTCATCAGTCATGACCCTTTGATAGCCTTAAATTTAAATTTGTGAACCTTATTTTCACCTGATATTATTGGTAATATTCTTTTCTAAGGCAATTAACAATGAAACAGCCATTAAAAAAATATGTGGTTCCTAGAAAACCAAGTTTATATGACTTTCTTTTTTTAGAATTCAAATACGATAATTTAATATGACAAGATTATGCTGCAATTCCAAAATTTTCAAATCCAAGTTTTGTAAAATACACTTAAGCATACCACCTTTTCAGTTTTTTATCCCAAAATTAACCCGATCCTTTGTCTTAAGGTATATTTGTCAGAAAAGAAATACCTCATTACCTCTAAGGTAACTTGAGTTATGATCAACCATTTTGTTTTCTTTTTGTGGAGTAACTTGGATCATTTGATACCTTAAACATGTTTACCCCACATAATCCTTTTCTTATCCATTTCATATGACCCTTCTCTTGTAATTACTTTCATTATGGGTGGTTTGCTAAAATGGGGCATCTTCTATGAAAAAACATGTTATTGGTAAAATGAATCTAGGTGTGAGCTATGGGGGTATAAAAAAAAACAAAAAAAGAGAGAAAAAAAGAAAAAAAAATTGGTTATGGCATAATGCACTAAAAAATTTGAGCAAATAAAAAAAGGTCATGACAAAGTCAAGGTTTTGAAAAAAAAAAGATAAAAAAAAAACCAAAAAATTTTTTGAGATAAAAAACCTTTTTCCAAGTTCATTTTTCTGAAGAGTAGTCTTCAATTTAAGTGTTTATGCTTGAAGTGACAAATGGCCATCTTTCATTATCTCTTCACAAAAATAAAAATTTATCTCTTGTTATCCCTTTGAGCCTGATTGAATTCTTTCAAAATAAACCCTGACTAAGGATCACCTTCCATATTGGGGGCAAAAAAACAGAATACGTTTGAAGGATAAGAATGAAAATGTCTAATGGAATCTCATGTGATAGGGGCACAAACTTAATATAAAAGTTCATAAAAGTTTTGAATCCACTCAATGAAAGGATGCAAAAAAAAAAAAAAAAGGAAAGGAAGAATAAAAAAAAAAAGAAAAAAATGAATGGGTGGAAAGTATAAAATAGAATATACCTTAGAGTGTATCCTTCCAATGAAAAATGATCATTAGTTCAAATACCCTTAAATACTTATTTTGGACCTTTTTTATCCTTTTTTTTGGCAACCATGAACCTTAACCTACATTACAACCTTTGAAAAGTCCATATTAGATCAAGTATGAAAGCTTAAACTTGAAGAGTTTCTTTTGAAAAAATGAACATGAATTTTTTGAGTTTTTCTTTTATTACCTAATCTCCTGTTTGAACCGTTAAACTTTTTTGAAAAATTTTTTTTTCTCTTTTGGATTAGATTTGAATTCTCAAGTGCATGGTGTTTAAAAAAAAAAGAAATAAATAGAAATAAAAGCGGCTTTAGGGTGAAAACCCTCAAAAAGACAGTCTAGAGTCAACTCTGAAAGGTCACTCCTGATGCTAAATATAGTGGATGCTAAATAAAAGTAAAGCCAAACCTTTTTGAAAGACTTGAAATATCAAAGCCATAGAAGTTTGAAATGGGTTGATTATTCCCAAATAACCCTTTAAAATCTCAAGCCCTTACAGCTAATCTTGACATATATCAAAATATCGTATTTAAAGACTAAGAAATATGTTGAATATGTTTAATTTTCAAAGAATTCATGCTTTTAGAAAAGCTTGTGTTTCATTTGTGAGCTTACATGCCTCTTTCACTCCTTTCAAGGATTGAAACCTTTTGAATCAACATCGTTATCTATAGAACTATTACATCCATTTGAAAAGAAAATCTTCACATTTTTCATTTTTGATAGGGATCATCAAATTTTTTAAAAAAAAAGAAAAAACTTTAAGCCCAGTTTATCTGACCATTAATGAAGCTTTAAGCCTAGTTTATATGGCCATCAATGAGGCTTTAAACCCAATTTATCTAGCTTCAAATGAAGATTTAAGCCCAGTTTATCTAACCCTCAATGAAACTTTTAAGCCCAATTTATCTGGCCAACAATGACATTTAAGCCCAGTTTATCTGGCCATCAATGATGCTTTAAACCCAGTTTATTTGGCTTCAAATGAAGTTTTAAGCCCAGTTTATCTAACCATTAATTAAGCTTTAAGCTCAGTTTATCTGGCCATCAATGACGCTTTAAACCCAGTTTATCTGGCCTCAAATGAAGTTTTAAGCCCAGTTTATCTGGCCATTAATAAAGTTTTAAGTCTAGTTTATTTGGCCATCAATAAGGCTTTAAACCCAGTTTATCTGGCCTTAAATGAGGCTTTAAGCCTAGTTTATCTGGCTTTAAATAAAGATTTAAGCCCAGTTTATCTGGCCATCAATGATATTTAAGCCTAGTTTATCTAGCCTTAAATGAGGTCTTAAGCCCAATTTAGCTTACCTTCAATAAAATTTAAGCCCAGTTTATTTGACCCTAAAAGAAGTTTTAGAATTTCAAAGTTCTATCCAGAATAAAAATTCTCGATGCATAACCTTTTGAAAGATCTTGCATTTGCATTACTTGTATCATGAGAAAGACATTTAACCTAAAAAAAAAAGATATTGAAATTTGCATCGCTCATCTGTGCATCATGAAAGGGATATTTGCATTTGCATCACTTACATCTATACCACAAGAAAGACATTTGCATTTGCATCACTTGTATTTGTACTTGCATAAGATATTTGCATTCGTACCAGAAAAAAATTCATATTTGCACTATCATGGCATCCATATCCTAAGAAAAGGTATTTGTAGAAGCATTTAAATGAAAAAAACATTGTCATTGTCAAATATAGTTGCATCAAGCATTCGCATTCTTGCATTTGCATTGAGATTTGTATTTTTATCAACATTTCTATTAACATCATTTGATCAAGATGGACATTTGTATCATTGATTGCATTCATTAACTCTGATTGGGGAAAAGCCATTTTCAAAAAAATTTTAAAATTTTAAAGTTTCATTTCCTCTGATTATGAGGAGCATTCAAAGATTTTGAGATTTGTAAGACCTTCGGGCATGACTCTAAAAGCCTCTGTGCACGATTTTCAAGATTAAAAGATTTTCAAATTTTAAAGTTTCATTGCCTCTGATTATGAGGAGCATTCAAAGATTTTGAGATATGTAAGACTTCCGGGTATAAATTTGATTCGCGATGTTATTCCGATCGATTTTTTATCTTTTGACTTGTGGTGTTATTCCAATCGATTCTATAAGACCTTCGGGCATGATTTCTAAGACTTTCGGGCATAATTTCGATTCGCAGTGTTGTCTCGATCGATTCTTTATTTTTGACTTGTGGTGTTATCCCAGTCAATTCTATAAGACCTCCAAGTATGATTTCTAAGACCTCCGGGCATAAATTCGATTTGCGATGTTATCCCGATCGATTTTTTATCTTTTGACTTGTGGTGTTATTCTAATCGATTCTGTAAGACCTTCGGGCATGATTTTGTAAGATCTTCGGGTGTGATTTCTAAGACTTCCAGGCATAAATTCGATTCGCGATGTTATCCTGATCGATTCTTTATCTTTTGACTTGTGGTGTTATCCCAGTCGATTTTGTAAAATTTTCGGGCATGATTTCTAAGACCTCCGGGCATAAATTTGATTTGCGATGTTATCCCGATTGATTTTTTATCTTTTGACTTGTGGTGTTATCCCAGTTGATTTTGTAAGACCTCCGAGCATGATTTCTAAGACCTCCGAGCATAAATTCGATTATGGTGTTATCCCGATCGATTCTTTATCTTTCAACTTGTGATGTTATCTTAGTCGATTCTGTAAGACCTCCGGGCATGATTTCTAAGACCTCTGGGCATAAATTCGATTCACGATGTTATTTCGATCGATTTTTTATTTTTCAACTTACGGTGTTATCTCAATCGATTCTGTAAGACCTTCAGACATGATTTGTAAGACCTCCGGGCATAAATTTGATTTGCGATATTATCTCGATCGATTCATTATTTTTCGACTTATGGTGTCATCCCAATCGTTTTGTCTTTTTAAAAAAAAATCACGATTTACTTTCAGATAAAATCATTGTCTTTGTCTTTGCCCTATTTCTAATTCTCAGTAATGTGCAAAGAGGAGCAGCTGTAGATACCGATTTTGTTCGGGTCTACTATTTTCATTTCACTATAATATTAATAATAATAATAAGTACATATATATTTTTAAAAAAATAATTATTAATTATTATTAAAAAAAGAAAGAGAAAATAAGAAAAAGAAAAAAAAACAGAAAGTAGGGTGGCTGGTGGGGTACGGTGCTACTGCTGCCCCCGACCAGCCCCCTGACCAGCTCCCTGGTCAGCCCACCTACAACCACCCTATAGCCACCAAAATCCCTTTTTGAACTCCTTAAAAACTCCCTACTTCTTTCCCACGAAGCTCTCTCAGACCCCCTTCCCAAAAAGCTCTCTCGGACTCCCTTTTTCGAAGCTCTTTCGGACACATAGCCCCTCATTTCAACAAGCTTTTGAATACCCAAAATCCTAGCCTCCCACACTCAAAAAAACTCAAGCCTCTCACGAAAACCTATACCCAAACAGCAAACCAAAAAATAAAAACAAAAAAAACAAAGACAAACAGTCATCCTCGTAAGGAGGAATCTCAGCGTCGAGCTCCTTGCAATAACAAAAAAAATCATATCAGCCTTCGTTTTACAAAAAAAAAAAGAAAACAGCAAACTCAAAAAAGTTCAAACCCTGATCTACACCGATCGGGGCTTATTCTCCCAAAAAAGATCTTGGTCTGAACTTAGGAGGTTGAGAAGAGCATCGCGATGAATTTTGGTAATTTTTCAGCGATCGACGACCACCGACAGTGATCGCAGGCGATGACCCAGACGGCGGCCGGCGCGATGGTTCGGCGACCGGACGACGAGAACTTTGGAGCTCTCCCCATTTTTTCTGAAAACAGAAACCAAATGAACAAAAATTTTTTTTTTCAGTTATATATAAAGGACTAAGGAGCAAAACGACGTCATTTTAGGTGAGGAGGATTCGTGCGTTGACCCGAATCCGACCCGAGATCTGCGTAAATTGACCTGCCAACCCGCTTCAGCCAACTTTGAACCGGTCCAAAAAAATCGTCAATGAATCAGTTTGAATCGATCCGAACCACTGGACCGCTGACTGAATCGCAGAATCGGTCAGACCAGTCCAAACCAGCAGTGACCGGACTGTTGACCGTCCGATTTAGGTAAAAAAATTTTTTTTTTGAATTTTCTAATTTTTTTATATTATTATTTTTGTTATTTTAAGTATATTTTTATATTTATGCATGATAAATTTTTAAATTTGTTAGAATAAATGTTTAATTGTTTTAATAATAATAAAATTGAAAACAAGTAATAACTAAAAATATGTATTAAAAATACACAAAGAAGTAATAATAATTTTTATTATTTTTCCTGTCTAGATGTTGGAGGGAACAAAAAAAATATTTTTTTAAAAGATAATTTCGCCTAGATGTTGGAGAATTATTATGAATAAATTTTCATAAAAAAAAACACATAAGAAATTTTTAATTAGTTTTCAAAAATTATAAAAAATTGAACCTGCTCCAAAAGTCCGCCTAGATGATCGAGATTTTTAGAGATGTTTGCGTTTTACTTAAACCTTAAATACTATTTTTTAATTTTCAAATCCTAAAATTCGAAACCCCTAAAAATTCAAAATCCCTTAAAATCAAACCGCCTAAAATCCAAAACCCCTAAAATCTAAAATCCCCTAAAATCCGAAATTTCAAACCTTTAAACTCTTAAATCTAAAATCCCTAAAATCCAAACCCTTAAATCAAAACCCCAAAACCCAAACCCTAAAATCTTCAAACTCTAAAATCAAATCCCTAAACCTTCCATATCCTAAAATTCAAGCCTTAAAACCCTTTAAACCTTAAAATCAAACCATCAAAACCTCTACTCAAGCCTTTACTCAAAACCTCCTAAAAATCCTAAGGACATTTGTGAAATTTTCATTTGAAGCAATTCGTTCCCGAATGCCACCTAGATGATGAGGTATTTAGAAAATTTTACTTCGTTAAATCTTTTCACATGATTTCTTAATTCACATTAATAATAAGATTAATAAATAAAAATATAACAGTCGCACCTAAGCTCTACCTAGATATTGAAGAGTCGGGATGGTCTCATTATACTTAAGAATCCAACTCTTAAATTGTATTTCATGTTACATGACATTCATTAGCATACATACGTTAGCATGTTATCATCGATAATTGTCTACATTATTCTCTCTTTAATTTACTGTTCGATGACAAAATATTTTATAGTAAAAAAAATTAATACTTTTTTTAAAAAAATCTTTTTGTGATATTATAAAATAAAATAAAAATAACATTTCGAAAAAAATAATTCTTGGTACTCTGCCTAGATGTTGGAGAGTCACTAACAATTATTTTCTATAAAGATTGTTATTTCATTTTAAGGATTATTGTGTTAAATCTTAAGCAAAAAAATTTATTTTAAATTCTGCCTAAATGTTGGAGAATTTTAAGATAATTCTTTAACTTAAAGATTTTCACAATATTTTTAAATAAAAATTTTAGCAAAAATATTTTTAAAACGAAAGGAATTAATATTAAATTTCAAGTCAAAATCATTTTTATCCAACACCGAAAATAACGCATAGTTGAATGGTACCAATTTATGGGCGTTGTGGGGGTGCTAATCCTTCCTCATGCGTAATCGACTCTCGGACCCAACCTGATTTTTCGTAGATCGAAATTTATCTTTTTGATAAACTTTAAACTTGTTTTTATAAGTTTTATTAAAAGGATAAATTTTTAGGTGGTCAATCACACCCTAACAAAGATTGGTGGTGACTCATTTTATTTTTCTCGATTTTAAAACTTTATTACATCTGACAGTCCTAAAACCATTACGACATTTGATAAAATATGTCTTTTAAGAAAAATCTAAACAACAAGGATTAAAACATACTTAGAAATGAAAAGTAATGGTAAAAAAAAAAATTGAATGAAAAACAAATTAAGGAGCATCTAATGACTCATACATTCTAGAACAAACAAATTATTCAAAATTTTCATAAAAATTTTAAAAATTAAAAAGTATTTATTTTAATTTCTTAACATGTGGATGCACATATTATAAAAATATAATAAAAGAAACTATGCATTTTATATATAAAAATTATAAAAATATAATAAAAAATTTTGTGTATCTCACATATTAAAAAATCATTTTTTTTGTAAATATAAAGGTTAAAAAATAGAGAAATAAAATTAACATTGAGAATATAAGTAAAGAATAAATTATTTTCTAATTTATATGTTCTAATTTATATGATAATTGGTCATTTTAAATTTAAAAGCAATCAAATAATAAAGAATTCTTATAGAATCTCTAAAATATATATATTTAAAAATTTAAAATTTAAAATGACATATATTTATATTATTAAAAAAATTATTTTATAATATCATTACAGTTGAGATTTTTAGATTTAAAAAATATATATTTATATTGTTAAGAAACTTTTTTTAAAAAATAATATATCACTATATTTGAAAATTTTAAATTGAAAAAATTATATATTTAGATTATTTGGAAATATATTTTTTTAAAAAATAATATATTTAAATAAAATTTTGTTACTAATACTTTAAAAATAATTAAATTGACTTTTTATTTAAATTTGAAAGTTTTAGATAATTATATAATTTTTAAATATATAATTTTTAATAAATATCTTAAAACTAAAAATTAACTTACATATCATTATGAAAATAGAAATTTTTAGAAATTTTTTTACGTATAAAAAAAATCTATCTAAATTTTCACGCAAGTAAATTTTATAAATTTTTATATTTGTTATAATATAATATTATATATAATTACTATAAAGTTGAAAAAGGTTAGGTTGTAAGATATTGATTAAAATAAAAATAAATTAGAAGGAAAAGGCATGAAAATGAAGATATGAGAATAAAGAAAAAAAATAAATGTACTTTATTTTTCTTTTTTTTTATTCCTTATTTTTGTATTTAGAATAAATTTCCACCAAACATTAGGAAGATTGTACATTGTATTTTTTAAAATGAAGAAATATTTGTATTGTCGAGCATTATTCGGGATGACAATTGTTTTTGCTATTTTTTAATTTTTAATTCGCTCTTCACTCAAGATTTGACAACTGCTGAAATCCCGACCCAAAAAAAAAAACAAAAGAAGACAGCTGCGGAAATCACTGTCAAAATTAATACTGACAAGGTCAGGACTCAGTCGGGGAGGCAGGGCTTAGAAAGAAACAAAGCAAGAGCCTACTATATCAGCAAGGTGTAGTTTCTACAACATTATTCTCTTCAATATCCCAATTCATTTGGAGAAATTAGAGCAATATATTTAATTTTCTTCATTATCTTTCTTTGGATAGGTAGATCTAATAATCTATTTCAGATAGATCTAATAATCTATATATTAGTCTTATTTTATGATAAAATTATATGTTATAATTTATATTAATAAAAAAATATAAAATATTTTTTATTTTATTAAATTTATATATTTTTTATTAAAAATTTAAATTATATTATTTTTATATTATTTATATTACTTTTTGTAATATTATTATATTATATTTTAAATTGTCATGCGAGCTTTCTATTAACTGAGCCATCAGTGTTAAATTTGACAGTCAAAAGCAATATTTACGGTGAACCCTCTACGTGGAGAATTTTCAAAGGGTGACGAAGGCCAATTTACTAATGTACTGGACATATGAATAGAAGTCATTAAATGTGGGTGGAAATTTGGGGCATGTTTTTGTTCGGAATTTTCTCCATTCATGTGGAAACTTTATATCATAGTTTTTTTATATATATATATTTAAAATTGTTATATTTTAAATTTTAATCATTAAAATTAAAATTTTAATATTTTATTAATAAATATGTAAATATTAACAACATAATTTCTTCTCATAAAAACTAGAATGATTCCCGCTTTGCATGAGATTTTTAAAAAAATTATTTATTAAAAATGTTTAAATTAAAATTTATTATAAATAATAATATTATAAAATAATAATAGCAATAATAAAATAAAAATAAACCCACGCATGCAAATAGAGAAAAAATAAAGAAAGATTTATCTACCAAGAATCTACATTGAATTGCTATATATTGAGTTCTCCATATCTTTCTTGTTCTAATTTTCGAAGTAATCTAATTTTACTGCTTGTTTGACTTTGCTAAATCTAGGAGTACTGTTGAAATGTAGATCGATTGGCAGTAATTCAACCTACTTACCCTTTAATCAACCCATATTATTTAACCCTAAATTGAAGTTAATTTTTTTTTCTATTTTTGAACGCTAGCATATGCTTTGTAATTGCATATGCTAAATCTAGGAGCACTGTTGAAGTGTAGATCAATTGGCAGTAATTCAACCTACTTACCCTTTAATCAACCCATATTATTTAACCCTAAATTGAAGTTAATTTTTTTTTCTATTTTTGAACGCTAGCATATGCTTTGTAATTGCATGCATATGTTTGCGCTGACTTCTTTTATTTTAATCTATGCAGTAGCAGAAATTTGTACATGTACAAAGTATCAATATAGATAAAATCATATCGAAATACACTTGAAACTTATAACATGAAGGAAAAAAATTATTATGTACTTAAAAGCCGACTATACAGTAATTTGCAGAGAATGCAGCAGAAATCACAATGATAATCAACAACATATAGGGAGAACCATATATATTATTGATAAAATTGTATGTCTTCTAAGAAAATCCAAACAATAAGGATTAAAACATACTTAGAAATGAAAAATAATGGTAACGAAAATTGAATGAAAAACAAATTAAGGAGCATCTCATAACTCATGAGTAATTCAAGTTCTTTGTCGATGAGGATGGTCCTAGAATTTTAGGTTTCAATTAGTTTAAGTTCCATCACATTTGAATTTCATCTAATTTTATGTTAATTTTAAATACTATAATTTTTTTTTTTTGCTCAGCCAATATTTGATTTCATTCATAAAGAGAGAATCACAAAAAGTAGCCTTTGATTTTAAATATTATAAATATTCATTTGGTAGTAAAGAATAATGCCATGACGACAAGTTTTTGTAACTTATATTCCTAAAATATAAAATAAATATGAAAATATATCATTTGACTGCAATATTTTAATGTAGCATTATCTATTATCCAAAAGTTTATTAAACAATATAAATATTACGAAGTCGAAAAAAGATTAGCAGTTAACAAAGTAGAGAATAAAATGCTACAACAAATAGAAAAACAAATTGGCCAAAAAAAAAAAGGTAAAGGAAAAAATAAAGACAAACACTAAAAAAGCTATAGATAACTGTGGATAGGACATGCTCGGACTACATTTTTTTTCCATAATTTCTCAGGGTCCATATTTTTGTACGTAAGATATCCATAAAGTTACATTTTAGCACGAGATTATCTTTTATCATATTATTTGCGATAAAAAAAGAAAAATGCAATAATTTAAAATTTTAATAAAAATTATATATAAATTTGATAAAAAATATATTTTTTATGTTTGGTATATAAACATCAATTATCGAATAATAATTTGTATATTTTATACATATTTAATATAAAATGAATATAACATAAATATAAAAATTACTAAATTTACTTAAAAGAACATGAAAGAAAATAAAATCAACTAAACTCCATGGAAAATCTTTTGGCTTGACTGTAATAGCTACTTTTAACAAAGAAGAAGAATCCTCCAATTTCTACAAGGCAGGTAGTGAAATTCATTGGATTGGTATTTCTTGGATTCCAAATTTTTTTTGCAAAGCCATGTCAATGAAATACTTCAAATAATAAGTGATACCAATACCATATATATATATATAGAAGAACTATAATCTGTCATTAATTCATCGAAGTCAAGAGTTAAAAGTTGAACCTAGTTACTAAGGTATATTATATAAATATATATATATATATATATATGTATTCTATTCTTAACGCAGCCACCAGGTTTCGCGGTGGCTGGAATCATCAAAAGAACAATAGTTGAAAAGTATGACTTCCATCCCGGCGACAAGACTCCGAGGAGTTAGAGAACTGCGACAAATAGGACACGTAGAACGCCGGTACCCAATCCATCTATCCAAACAAACTTTATGGAAAAGATGGTCACATCTCAGCTCTCGAATCTCTTCATCTTCACCAATCTTGCATAAACAAATAGCACATTCTACATCATCCTCGCCCGACTGATTGTAGCAGTTCCTGCACCTCCCCTGCTTAAAATCTTCACCAATTCCTGGCATGTGATAAGGGAACAGAGAGTAATGAAGCAAGAAGTTCCAGGCCCATTTAAGTGGAGAAACGATTCTAAGAATAGAAAAGAAGTACTTCTGAAGCTTGTAAATCGCCATGGTCGAGAGAGAGTGATGAAACAAAGATTAGATATGGTTTAATTCATCAAAAGGCTAATACATGGGAATATTTATAGAGTTATTCTAGAGAAAGGTAAATGGAGGTGTGCGGTAATTGGTGCTGAATCCTCCCATTCAAAAGGAAGACTTTTAATCAAAGATTAGCACACAGAAAATTTTATCCTTTTCTTTCTTGTAATTAAATGTTTTACTGTTCCAAAGGTTGATTATATACAGTAACATGTTGTGATAAGTTGTGCATAGTTTAATTATTATATAATAACTATCAGAAAAAATACATGAATCGATTCAATATTAAGCAAGTATATTTTAAAATTTTCGTACATGTAATTTTGGTTACCTCATATATACTTATAAACCTTTGTTTTTAGTAAAAAAATTTGAAGAACTGCAAACGAGTGAATTACAATAAATATCGTGTGTTTAATTTTTTTACACTTATTTTATTATCATTTTTGAAAAATAAGATATTAATCTTAACATTCCCTAATTAAAAGAAACCCAACGTCTGCCATCAGCAAATTCAAACCTCAGTACTTTTTGGATTATGATACAATTATATGTATATTTTTTTTTGAAGATGAGAATTTTTTTGAAATTCCAACCAACGAGCGGCGTTCCGTGGTGAGAAAACTGACTATTGGAAAAGTTTTATTTAGACCGGACTATTTGAGTAAGACATACATGAACCTGAGCCAAATATTTTCATATAGTATTGGCCAAAAAAATATATTTTGTCATATAGCGGATAAGCCTTTTTAATACATTGCAGTTTAGGTTTTATTTAATTGTTTTTAGTGGGAAATTTTATGAATTTGATTTAAAGAATTTGATTTAAATTTTTTTTTATAAAATTTTTGAAAGAAAAGAATTGAAGTCGTGATTACCTTAAAGTTTTCGAATTTTAATATTTATAATTCTTTCTATTGATATTAAATTACAATCTCTTAGGTATAATAAAAAAAGTACCTTAAGAAAATGTTTGATACATAAATTTTTAAATTTTAGGAGGAAAAGTGATTTTGAAAAAATGTGATACTAAAGGTAAATGTATAATTTTTTTGTTTAATTGACTTAGAAAATATAAAATTTTTGTGTTTGATTTAAAGAAATGTAAGATTATCTAATAAACTCTTTTATTATATTATTTTTTATGACACATAGATAACATGCAACATCCATAATATGATACATGTAAATAACAAGTTTGTTTTCGTTGGAATTGAAGAATTTAAAATTTTTTTTCATATTTTCAACAAGAATAATTTTACAATTCTAATTGCTATCCTTTGTGTAAAGAAAATACACAAATCGACCTTCTTGATAAGGTCGAAATGAGGTTGGAAGGGTGGTAAATCCCGTCCTGGGACTTTCAACCTCAAGAACAAATTTTATAAATAATAATACTAGGTAAATATATTTTAGATTTTATATATGATAATATTAAGTAAAGGTATTTTGTGTTTTGTTTTAATTTTGTTATGAATAACAATATTCACTGCATTTTTATCTTAAAAGTGTGGTCTTTTTAAAATTTTAAAATTTAAAAAACAAAATTTTAACATCCACTACTTTTTTTGTTCAAAATGTGGTTTTTTTTTTAAATTTGAGAATTTCAAAAAAAAATTTAACATCTACTACGTTTTTAATGCTCAAAACGGGATCTTTGCTAAAATTTCATAATTGCAAAAATAAAATTTCAATATTCACTATGTTTGTTATGCTTAAAAATAAAGTTTCAACATTCATTACATTTTTATACTTAAAATGTAGTTTTTGTTAAAATTTTAGAATTTCAAAAAAAAATTACTATGCACTATGTTTGTTAAAATTCCAAAATTTTGAAAACATAGTTTATCTTTCAAATCTCAATACAATTAATATTTAAAATAATTTTAATTTCAAATAATTTAATATTATTTAAAATAAACATATATTAACAATTATTATATTTTTATTAAATAAATTCAAATAAATTGTACAAACTAAATAAGAATTGAATTCTAATGAATAAAAGCTCAATACAAATAAAAATTAAATTAATTTTATATTTTCTAAAAAATAAAATTTAAATATGATCATTTATGTCTCAGTTTATCATGTAATTTTTTTTTTAAAATTGAAAGATAAAATAAATCATAACACCATTTATTTAGAGTAAAAATGAGATAAATTTTGGACTTTGTCAGAAATTCTAGAAAACCTCATAGAGATGAGGGTTTATGATTTAGGTTATTATCCCTCTTCTTGATATTACTGAAAAGTTTAAAAAACCTCAAAAAATCACTTTATGAGAACAAAATATAAAGATTACATTATGAAAAGTAAGACTTTGAGAAAGAATCTTAATTTTTTTCAAACCAAACATTCTTTAAAAGTTTTCAGCTAAAAAAAAACTTAAATTGGAGCGACAATTTACTTAATAAAGTTTTAGCTTAATAACAAAAAGAAGACTTTAAAATCTTAAGATCTTAGATTTAAGTCTTATTTTATATAAATTTGATTTAATTTTATGTTAATTTATTAATAATTCGTGATTTATTGATAAAATATTAAAATATTAATTTTAATAATTAAAATTTAAATTTCGATAATTTTAAATATAAAAGGTGGGCTTCATCGATTGTGCTGGTCATGGCGGGTCGTAGCAAACACTAGTCAAAGTACGCTTTTGTTCAATTCTTGTGCATTAAATTCCAAAAATTCATTTAGGCACATGTAAAAGGTGGGCTCCGCTGATTGTGGTGGTCATGGCGATTCGTACCAAACACTAGACAAACTATGCTTTTGTTCAATTCTTGTGCTTCCAATTCCATGATTATGATATAATGGAGGAAAGTAGCTCACCCTCTTCATCTTCTGTCACTGTTTTTCTAGAAATGTTTTATATTAAAAATGCAATTATTAGATACAGTTAAGCGGAAATTATTAACATAATCATTAAATGGATTATAAGTTAATACGTGATAATCCTATAATCAAGTCAATTTATCCATGAACTTCAAAAACTTTACAACCAGTATAAAAATAATAATCTATTTAATAAATGAAAATTTATGAATTTTGTTTTTTAATAATATAGCAGGAATGTTTTTAGGTTTTGATTAAGTATAATCTCCTACATAGATGATTTTAAGGATGCATTCTCCTACATTAGTATGATACATATATAATTTAAAAATTTTACAATTAATATATAATATATTAATTTTTATTTATTGATTTTCATAAATATATACCTCAAACATGTGTCAACTTTTAAATTTCATTAATGAAATTTATTTCACTTTTGTTGTATAAGATTTTTTTTTTTTTTTAAATATCAAAATTTGAGACAAAGCCCATAACCACATTTTACATTGATATTAAATTAATAATAATATATAATATTATAAATTGATAGCTTTTACATTCATCCACTGTTAGAATATACTTGATATCAGTCTTAAATATATTTACAATTCGTTTTTTTGCATGAAACCTGAATTTTACGTGAAAGTTCATATTTATAAAACTTACATCAAATAATAATAATAATAATATTAATAATAATCATAATAAAAGTTTAAGGTTTCAAAATTTGAGGTTAGAAAAGTATTTTCGGAAGATTAAAAGCAGGTGAGCTAACAAGTCAAGCATACGTAATGGTACGAGGAAGGGGGCACTAACTTTCCATTTCAGCAAAAGAAAATAGAATAATCAACTAAGTCTTCATTAAATTTCCACGAACCCAAACAATACGTATATACTTATTTATTCCCCTACATACGTCACAATCAACTAAATTTTTTCCGCCACAATAAATTAATCATAACCTTCCGTTGCGTTTGCTAATTCTCTATGTTATGATTCTAATGCAGCGTGATTATTGAAAATATAATTATTGAAAAGAAAACATCATAACTTTTGATGCATACATAAAATATTAATTAAAATTATGAAAAAAAAATATTGTTTTACTTTTTCTTAATACTAAGATGTAAATTTTTCACCTTTCTCTTTCTCTAAAAATATATTATTATATTTTGTGAATATGTAAAAAAAAAATTACATTCTTAAAAAGACTTCATATTAAATATGAAAATCTACTTCCTACCAAATAAAGTTTCAAAAACATCATCAATAGTTGCGTGATTTATTAATTAAATGTTAGATTCTTAACAATTTCAATGACTAAAATCAAATCTTGGCAACCAAGTAAAAAAAAATTCTTAATTATCAACGCATTCCACCAAGCATCCTCTTCGTTCAAAGTGAATTTCAAAATTTAGACGTAAACATTAGCCATAATAACTCTCCTTCAATTAAAAAAAAGAGCCAAAAATTATGATTTTGGCACATCAAAAGTCAGAAGTAATAATCATTTGCATCAGTGATATTCACTAACTTGGATCGTTGTTAGTAATGTGATCATGAAATTGATTTTTTTTTCTTTTAATATTATTGTGATGCTAAATTTAATCTTAATATGTAATATATAGCTGCTATGGGATTCATTCTTTTGATCTCAAATAGGTCGATTATGATTATTGTGTTTTTTTTTTCTTGATTAGGTGTTTTGTATTGTTTTTATTGATTGTACCGAAACTTTGTTTACTAACTATTGTTAGCTTTGTAATCTTTAATAAATTTGACTTAAAAAGGCTAAAAGGATAAAAAAAAAAAAAAACTTCTAAACTTTATCTAAAAATCTTAAGAAGCCCCTATTCATTCATTCCATCTAAATAAATCTTTAAATTATTAATTTTCTTTATAGCTCTTTTTGGATAGAATATGTTAATTAACATAGGCACCAATTAATCCGTTGACATGTTGGTTTTTATATGATATGTAAAAATCTGATGTTGCAAAAAATAAACAAGTGGCATGAGAGATCCAAAAGAAAAAGATCTATCATTTTTTTTAACAGGAGAAAATATTAAAGTAAATTATATCCAATTAATCATCAAACACTAAAAACCCTAGAATGAAAAATGCAAAAAAAAAAAAAAAAAAAACCCTAAAGACCTTAACTCTTTATCTCTCTCTTGCTAAAACTGATATCCAAGAAAAAAAAGGAAAACTCTACTATGAAAGAAAAATCTTGAACGAATAAGAATGAAAAATCATAATTGAAGAACTCCAAAGCTCCATAAAAAAAAAAAAGAAGAAAATAATTGAGAGCTTACGTTGTTTGCTATAGGAAAGAAAATAATTGATAAAGATACTTAGTAAGAATAAGAAAAATAAAAAATAAAAAAGAAGAAGAAAAAGGGTGTTTAAAAATAAAACCTTCCTTAACTTCACCATTTGTGATTAGCTCTCTCTCAATTTCGTTGTATTGGTTAAGTTAATTATTATTAATTTATTATATTAATTATTAAATTAAATGACAAGTTTCAAGAAAATGTTTGCACAATTTTGTGGACCAATTCATGCAACAAAAGAACATAGAAAACTAAGCACACACTCATATATAATAAAAGATATCACTTTCGTTACTAAATACAAAAGCATAAAATGAATAAAGGTTAAACTTTTTTTATTAAATATTAAAACCATGAAAGAAAAAGATAAGAAATTACTTAAAAAATCCATTGCGTGGGTCACTTGAAAATCTTTTTGGTCTTCTTGTTGTTGACTTTAGATCACAACTTTTTATTTTTTGGGTAACACTTGTGATTTTTTTATTAAGCTTTAAGTTTTTTTCTTCGATTGCTTGGTTCTTCGTCATTCAAGCTTTCAGTTTTAGTAAAAGTTGAAGAGTTAAGGTTTTAAGTTTTTTTTTTTTTTTTCCTTTTGGGTTTTTTGCATTTTTCATTTTGGTATAAGTTACTTTAATTTTTTTCTATTAAAAAATGAAATTTTTTTTTTTTGCTTTTTTATTAAATCTCTCTTCCCACTGTTTATTTTTTATCACATCAGATTTTTATATATCATATAAATGCTAACATGTCAATGGATTAACTAGTGTTTAAGTTAATTAACATATTTCATCCAAAAAAGAGCTTTTCTAAAGAAAAATAACAATTGAAGGACTTATTTAGATCAAATGATAAAATAGGGGCTTTTTTAGACTTTTAGATATAGTTTAGCGTTTTTTTTTTCTTTTAGCTTCTTAAAAAAGTTTACTTTTTATTTTATTTTGTAGAATTTCATCACCATAGCACCCACCCACACCATATTTCACATTTTTTTTCTTCTTTGTTTGTTATCCTTTTAGCTACTTAAAAAAAGTGTACTTTTTCTTTTTGTGGAATTTGAACACTAATAATATTTCTTTTTTAAAAATATCATTAACTTTTATAATTATTTATTTAAAATCAAAGCTTCATTTTGTGCTAAAAACAAATTAGTTTGTTAAATTTTTTTTTAATAAAATTAAATAATATCTAATTATTTGTGTGCTATAAATACTAAAATTAATTTTTAAAAAATAACAACTATCATTTTATTTATGTGATTAAGTTAATATTAAAATTATATACGATTCTAAGTTAAAACTTTAATATCCACTCATCATAATGGCTTTGAAACCGTTAGACGAATTTAAAAGAATAAAAATCAAAATAGGAAGTTGCTACAAATCCTTTTTTTCCAAGTATGATTAGCCATATAAAAAACTTATTATTTTAATAAAATTTTAAAATTAATTAAAATTTATTAAAAAAATTATTTTTTTGTCTACAAAAGCAAAACTAAATTCAAGAGTACAATTATGGAATGAAGAATGATTAGCCCTCGTAAGTCCTATTTTAAAAATGGTACTTATTAATCAAGTGTCATCCTTTAATATTGATAAATATGACCTTAATTTTAATATTTAAAATAATTTCGTTAATTTCATTTATTTTTACAATTTTTTTTAAAACCCTTTTATTTAAGAATAAAATGAAAGGTTTTAGTTTCACAACATTTCCTAAATTTTTCAATATCTAGGCAAAATTTTAAAAAATATTCCTCCAATTAGGACTTCAATAATAATTCTCAAAATCATAATGTTCTTTTATAATAATAATTGTTGTGGAACCTTCTAATATCTAAATAGAGTCACAATAATTATTTTTACTTAAAAATATTAATTTTTATTTCTAATAAAAAATAAACTTTTAAAATCACTCTTTATTAATTTATGTTTTTTGGCAATAATAACTCAGAAGTAATGTAACATTAAACAAATTAATGAAGCAAACACAAATTAAAAGATGCGAATGACCAGTTTAATCCATGTTATAAATCTTTGATTTTATCTTTTTTCATTTTTTTCAATATTGTTTTTCTTTTAAAAATAAACTTTTAAAATCACTCTTTATTAATTTATGTTTTTTGGCAATAATAACTCAGAAGTGATGTAACATTAAACAAATTAATGATGCAAACACAAATTAAAAGATGCGAATGATCAGTTTAATCCATGTTATAAATCTTTGATTTTATCTTTTTTCATTTTTTTCAATATTGTTTTTCTTTTAAAAATTAGTGACAAAATAAATTTTATTTATTTTTTTTTGGGAAAAATTTCTTTAATTCCACAATATTTAAGTGAAATTTAAGAAAATTAGCCCCACTTAAGAAATTCTTATGTTGTAAAATCTTATTCTAAATATTTAAAATCACAAAAACCGTCTAATATGTTGGTAATGTTCTATTTTTATTTCCAAATTTATTTTTTTAAAATTTAAAATCTTCTAATATATTGGTAATGTTTTATTTTATTTTATTTTATTTTTCTTCAAACTTTATTCTTTTAAATTTTATTTTTTTTAATTTTAAAACCCTCTAATATATTGGAAATGTTTTATTTTTATATTTTTCATGCATTTTTATCTATATACAATAAATAAAATACAAAGTAAAAAAATGCCTAAAAAAACCAAAAAGTTCTGGCTCAACTTCAAAATATGGCTCGATTTTGAAGATAATTCCACTTGTGGTTCAGCTAAAAAATAGCTTAGAGTCGGCTCAGCTTGATTAAATAGCCTAAGAGATATGAGTCAAATCGCGTGTGGATCTAAATTAGATTGAAAAAATATACGGATACCAAGGGTATTCAAAATGCTGCATTTCATGTCAATAAAAAAGCTTAGCAAAATTTCATTCTTTCTTATCTCTGATACCCAACTTCTCTCTTTGAAAAACTATTTTCTCTTTTCTCTTTCTACACAACATGAACAATCTTTTTTAATAAAATAATAAAATGAATTGAAAGTTTATTAAAAAGATATTTTGGTTTGCGAAAAATAAAGTTAGGTTTGAGAGTACAATTACGTATAGAAAAAGATTAATACTTTCACAACACCCGTTTTAAAAATAATACCAATTAATCACATGTTATTCTTAATATTAATAAAAATGGTCTTAATTCTAATATTTAAAAATAATTTCTTCAAATTTTATTTTTTTGTGAAAATTTTTTTCTTTGTTTTTTTTAATCTTTTATTTAGGAATAAGATGAAAATCTTTTGTTTTAAAATATTTTCTAAATTTTCTAATATTTAGGCAGAAGGTCAAAGAATATTTCTCTACTTGAGACTTTCATAATAATTTTTTAAAATTTTACATAATATTTTTTTATAAAGAATAATTATTGAGAAGCCCTCCAATATTTAGGCAATGTCCCAAAAATTATTTTTTACTTAGGAATATTATTATTTTTATTTTTAAACAACTTTTCCAAAAACTCACCATTTGTTGATTTTTTTTAATTAATGAAATGTAGGCAAATATCATATGGAGCAGATGTATGACACGAATGTAATTTAAATGCAAACAATCAATTAAATTTATCTAACACATATTCCTTAAATTTTGGCGTAATATTTGTCTATAAAAATTAATTATTGAAAAGCTGTCTAATATCTCGACAGGGTCTTAACGATTATTTTTACATAGAATATTAACCATTATTTATAAAAAAACTAATTTTCAAAATTTATAAATCAACAATTCACATTATTATTTCAAATCATAATGTAACAAGAAATAATTAAATGACGCAAATACAAACAATCAACCAACTTCATCTATCTCATATGCATTTAAATTTACTTCTTATCGTGATCTCTTTTTTGCAAGAAAATCAAGGATGTAATAATTTTTTTTTGTAAAGGAAAATTTCTATTAATTTTTCAATATCTAGGTGGAATAAAAAAAAATTAATCCCTCAAAATATGATTCGGACTCCCTTCAATATCTAGGTAGGATTTTCATGATCATTTTTTTTTTCATCGCCCAAAAATATATAATTTTTCTTCATTTATTCAAGTGTATTTGCTCTATAAAATGTATGACAATTAAGCTACAAGTATGCAAGTGTAACATGGGAAAGCTAAAGAAAACTTCAAAGAAGAAATAAAATAAACAAGCTTGATAAAAGGTCGAAAACCATAATTGCCATTATAGAACAGACAACTCAATTCTTGGTATCATTTCACCCTAAAACTATTGTGTTTTTCTCTCTAAATTGAATCTAAAATAAGCCAAGAAATAGATAAGTGAAAGAAGAAAAGCTAATGAAAAAAGATGAAAGAAAAAAAAATGGATGAAAAAGCTCTTTGAAAGCTCAAATCGTTGCTACTCTAGAGAGAGTAGAACTTGTTTAGCTGGCTCCACCTAGGTCAAAAAGTGAGTACAACTCTTCCCTTCCTTTGTTTTAAAAGACATCGATTTGTTTGGAAGAAAACCTCCTTTTAGCCTTGAACCTAGGAAATGTAAACACAGAGAATGAATATCAAGGATGGTAAAGAACAAAACCTAGTTTAGAAGTAGATTTTTAAGACTTTGAAAATTTTACCAACCCTATTTCTATGTTTTCAAGTAGTTCTTGGTTGCAAAAGAAGAAAAAGAACTTTCTTTAATCACATATCAAATTGGTAAAGACCAAAAAGAGAGCTTTAAGTTTTCATATGCAATAGACTAAAGTAGACCCAAAACCTTTCCTCTAAAACTAATTTTTGAACTCATAAACCTCTTTTGCTTCCCTTTTTTTCTTGTTGGAAAGCTTCTAAATTTTTACAAAATAAAAAAAAAATTCCTTTCTATAAACATAAGACATAAAGACTTAAAACTAAGCTTGAAACTTTCATGGATAAAGAAATGAAGATAGAACCTAAACTTGCTCAGAAACCAATATCATTTTTTTAGTTTAAGCTCTTTCTTTACCTAGGTTTCCAAAATGCATAAACTTTTTCAAAAAAATTTTTTATTGCTTCAGATAAAAAAACAAACACCACAGTGAATACCTAAGCTTCATGGATGGTAAAGAGAATCAAAACTAAAACTATTGAAAAGAACATAGCTTTTTAAGCTCAAAACCTTTTAAAGCATTTGTTTGTTCCTTATAACTAGAAAGCTTTCTATTTTTTAAGTAAAGAAAAAAGCCACTTTTTTAATACAAAAATCAGTAAATTAGTCCAAAAGGGAGCTTGAAGCTCTAACATGTAGTAAAAATGAGAATTGAAACCCTTACTATATAACCATTTATGTAAACTGTTTTATAAACTTTGAAAGGACAATGCTTATATTTTTGGCCACTCAAGTCCTATATAAATAGAGAGGTAGCTATTTTATACTTAAAAACTTATATAGGGACTATGAAAGTTATTTATGCCCCAAACCTTACATGAAAAAGAACATCAAAGCTAAGGTAAGCTTGAAGGTTATTTTATGTATGTGAAATGCTAAAAAAAAAGACCAATAGAACTACCTTTTTCTCAAGTTTCCTAAAAGTTTTAGCCTTCTTCCTTTTTGGCAAAGTTTCTTCTTTTTTGTTAAGGTTTTTATTTTATTTTTGCCTTTCTTTTTTTTTAGCTAAAAGACCTCTTCTTTTTTTCGACTATTAACACCTTTCCTTCCTTTTCTTTTTCCTATTTTTTTTAAAACAAAACCCTTTCATACTGCTAAAAACCCTTCTTTTTTTTTTTTGCTTACATTTTTTTGTTTTTTCTTAGCTCCTGGATCTTTTTTTTCATGAATCCATATGCATAAACTACAATCACATACTAAATGAGTAATGAGATGTATGTATATGAATAATGAAACATACTTACATGAAACTCACTGACATATTATATGCATGACAAAATATGTTTACAGGAAATACAATACATGTACTATGCAAATTTAATAAAATTGACACTACCATTCAAATGTGTAAGAAATAAAAGTGTATGTATAACCTTATTATTTTAAAGTATGAGACATGATGAAAATGAATGCAAAAAGAATCAAATGAAATGCAAGGGATAAAATAACATTCAAGATCGAAACTTTTTTCTTTTCAATTTTTCCTATAAAGAAATAAAAAATTCAAGAAAACATTTCCAAAAAAAAAAAAAGTAAAATGTCTAGAATTAAAAAACTTTTTTTTTCTTTTTTCATGCTCCCACATTTTATTTGGCCAATAAAACAAAAAAAATTAAGAAAAATTTCTTTTTTGTTTGAATTTTTTGTTGGAAAATAAAAAAAAATAATTTCTTTAAAAAATATATTTTTTAACAATTCAAATCTTGGATAACCACCAAATCGAGCAATATGTCAGAAAGAAAATTTTATTAGAAGATATTTTTTTATTTTAGTTTTCTTTGTATTATTATTACCCCTAAATATAGATTGTATTAAAGTGTTCCTCACTTGTCTTAATTTAAGTAGTTTCTAAAAAAGAGTCGATATGACTCTACCTAAAACTGATCCCTAAGGTTCATTATGTGCTGGAGTGAGATTTATACATCTAAAAATTTTCAAGTTATTTTTCATATTATCATACATTATAGATTAGTAAGGTATCATAATCCTCACCTATGATAGGTTACAAATTAAAAAAAGTTCAATATAAGTGGGAATCTTTCACTAGCTATTGTGGAGGTATTCACCCCACGAGAGCGCAAATACTTTATTTTTTAAAAAGGTAAGAGCCTAGGTATAGAGTTCATATTTGTAATGCACATGTGATTATGTTCAAAAGAACATGTTAACATTTTATAGCATTACAACCTTTTAAGAACAATATATAAAAAAATAATAAAAACATAAAATAAATGACATAATCAAAATACAAATGTGATGCAGAACTTTTAAGAAAATCAAAATTAAAGAAATCAAAGTTAAATATTAATTAATACCATTAAATCAAAACTTAGGATAACATATGATCAATCTTAGCTTGACTCTAAAAAATCATCTCCAACAAAGTCACCAAGCTATCTAATGATTTTGAAAGTGTTAGATGAATTTTTTTTTTAATTTAAAAGAAGAAGTCGTCACTAATCTTTTTTAATTAGTTGTGATTGACCACCTAAAAACTTATCATTTTAATAAAAATTTTAAATTAATTAAAACTTATTAAAAAAATTTTTGGTCTGTAAAAATAAAATCAGGTTTGAGAATGCGGTTATGTGTTACGAAAGATTAGTATCCCATAGTGCCCATTTTAAAAATGATACCTATTAATCAAGTGTTATCCTTTAGTATTGATAAAAAATGACCTTAATTTTAATATTTAAAATAATTTTTTAATTTCATATTTTTTATAATTAAAAAAACATTTTATTTAGAAATAAAAGGAAAGTCTTTAGTTTCAAAACATTTCTTAAATTCCCCAATGTTTAGGTGAAATTTCAAAAAATATTCCTCCACTTGAAACTTTTATAATAATCCTCAAAATTTAGCTTAATATTCTTTTATAATAATTATTATTGAGAAACCTTCTAATATCTTGATAGAATCCTAATAATTATTTTTACTTAAGAGTATTAATTTTTATTTTTAATAAAAAAAAATTTTCAAAGTCACTATTTATTGATTTATGTTTTTTGGCAATAATAACATGTAAGTGATGAAACATAAAACAAATGAATGATACAAGCACAAATTAAAAAATACGAAAGACTAGTTTAATTTATCTTATAAATCTTTGATTTTATCTCGTCATTGTTTTCCTTATTGTTTTTTTAAATAGTGATAAAATAAATTTTATTTATTTTTTTCTAAAAAAATTTCTTTAATTCTTTAATATCTATGTAGAATTTAAGAAAATTAGCCATTCATTTAAAAGGTTCTCATAATTAATTTTCCAAATAAAGATAATATTTCTTGGTAAAAAAATAATTTGAATTCTCTCCAATATCTAAATAGGGACTTCAAATTTTTTTTTACAAAGAGATATTATCTTGTTTTATTTCTAGATTTTTTAAAAGATTATTTTGAAATTTCAAATTATTTTTTAAAATTTATACAACTTTGTATCAATCTCCATCATCCACAAATAAATTTATTTTTAAGACTAAATTGCATGTGAAAATAAATAAATAGGTAATAAATTAATAAACAAAGAGAAAAATAGAATTAAAAATTTACCTAAAAAGGGTTGGATTAAACTCACAATAGAGCCCAAGGCAAAGCTAGTGGATTAACTGGGTATAGTTCTGATGGGCTTAAAATCTAAGATGCGCCAGGTCGGCTCGAGTCGGGTCAGGTCAAGTCGATTTAGGTTTGTTCTGACCTAGTTTTTTCTTTCTCATTTTTTATCTTTTCTTTTCTTTCCTTTTTCTTTTCCTTTTACTTTCCTCTCCATTCTTATTCCCTCCCGCTCTCTCTACCCAGAGCCCATCTTTAAGCCGATTTTTGGTTGCTGCTTTGGTCGCTGGCACTAGTCGTTGTTGGTAAGTCTCCTCCTCTTCCCAAGTTTTCACCAAATGTCATTCTCAACGCCCTCATCATGGATCCAAGCTTGGATTTCTAATAATCATCCCCTAAAGTCCTAGATCTAAGATTAAAGCCCCGAGGTTTCAAACTATCAAAAATCTTTCCTACGCCGAGCTCTCCAAAACTAAAGTATGTCCCTCTCCTTCCCTTGATTTACCTTTTCACCGTTCAAGTGTCCGAAACTACCTCATCGTCGTGAGCCACTGCTAGCGCCACAAGTCTTCATCACTATTTCAACCCCGAGCTGACCTTCCTCTCTCCTTTGCTAACTCGAACAAAGTCCTCCCAAAATACCTCTGATCTCTAAAAATTTCGTATACCCAAGAGATTCAGCGTCTGCATTTTTGTGTGTTTTTTTTTATTTGATTTTTGCGTGGTTGGGTTCCTCGTCTGGTGAAGACTCTGGTTGTTGTATTTTTGGTGGTCTCAATTTTTCAGGTTGGGTTTATTTGGGGTGTTAAACTATCAGGGGTGCTTGTGGTAGTGATTTGAAATGGGGTTTCGGTAGTGGGAAATTGAGATGTTATTTGGTGGTGATTGATGTTTCGGAAATGGATTTTCGATGATGGATGAGCAGTTTAGGCTGGGGAGGTTAATGGGGGATGGTTTCAGGTTTGATGGAGATGATGGTGTAGGCTTGGTTTCGGTTGAGGTGTTAGTTGTTGCCGGTGATTGTATAGGTGGGATGTGAAAATGGTGAGGATGGGATCGTGTTTGGTCATTGAAGGGAGAGGGTAGGGCTCTTAGTTCTAGCTGGAGCTTGTGGTGATTTTTGGTCTGTGTCTTCCTCCTCCATGAACCCTCTTTTACTGGTCAGTTGTGGTATTTTTATTGACAAAATCACTGCTTCATGCTACCATTAGGATCAAGAAAGTGGATTTGGGGTCTAAAAATGTAATCGAGGTTTTTCGATTATTGTGGTACTGGAAGCAGAAATGTTGTTTCTTGGGTTTTGAATTGCTGGCCACTTTTAGATCATCAAGCTCTTGATCAAGTTGTGCTAGAGGCGCTTGTGTAAATTTTAGGAGTTAAAAAGTGAGAGCTGTAATTGAGATAGCAGTTTGGAGGAAGGGTTCCGGCATTTGGGGAGGGCAGGCTGCCATTGTAGCCAACCCTCTCCCACTTTTTCGGTAAAATTTTTTAATTAATTTAATTAATTCTAATAAAATGAAGTTGGGCTTTAAAATATAATTTGATATCAGAATTGGATTTTAGAATTGGATTTTGGATTTTTATTGGGATTTTAAGCCCAAGTGACTAACTGTTGAATCAATCAAAAATTGTGAATTGAACTTTGGTCGCGCAAAATGATTCAAAAACATTAATCCGAAACGAACTCAAACTAGTTTAATCCAATTAGAACGTTTAACTTGGCTCCAAGCAAAACTTTTAAATCAAACATAAAAATCAAACGAAATCAAGTCATTTCGAACAAAATTAAGTGTTTATACCCATTTTAAATCAACAAAAAATTTCACACACTTGAATCTATTCGATAGAATGTATTTCAATTTATTGATATTAATTAGCAAAAAAATAATTATTATCCAAGTCAAATTGTGTTTAAGCTAGGCTTAAACACGGTCTTAACAGTTCATGTACTTGTCCACACCTGACTCGACCTAAACATTTCAACCTCAAGTCTCGTACAAGCCTACTGAACGATGACAAGTCTGTCCAAGAAAGCTTATGCTAATCTGAATAAAAAAAAATTAATTTATTTTTTTATTAAAAATAGATATCTCCATTTAAATAAAAAAAAATACTTATATCAAATGTACATCACCTTCGAATTGAAGATTAAGAAAACTCCAAAACAAGTCATCAATAATAAAATCTCAAGAAAATATAAATCAATTGCAAAAACAAATCAATCTATGAGTTTTTTTTTGAATTTGAATTTGAATGCAAACAGAAGATCAAAAATTACTAAGCATATGGGAATACAAATGGGATAGAAATGAAGAAATTGCTTCAATTGAATCCTTCAAAGCAAAGTAAGGAGAAGCAAAGTGGGATACAGGTTCAAACTTCAATTCCTAAACTTTGGATCTAATATTTGAATCTTAACCTTTGCAAGTGTTGATTCTTTTATAATATATTTTTTAATTAAAAATTTAAGTTAATATCCATGTGACAGGTCAGGTAAGTAGACAAGAACTTTCGAATATTATTGTCAGGACTTAATAAAAAATTTTTTTGAAGAAAAAAAGTTATTTTTTAATTTTAATTTAATATATATATTTTATATATATTTAATTTTATATTTTTATTTAAAATAATATTTTATTAATTTCGGGTCGGATTTGATTTTATACAATATCGGGTCGGATCGAGTTCGGATATTAAAAATAAAAAAATTATCGGGCACGGATTCGGGTATTGTATACTTAAAATCAGGTCGGGTTCGGGGCGAGCAAAAACCCACCCCGACCCGTTGCCATCCCTAGTTACGACATGAAATTATGTCAATACTTAAAAAAATTTAGTTGAAAGGACTAAAATTAAAGGTTAGATATTGTAATAAAGTAATATATAAATTAAAATTAAAATAAAAAAAATTAAGAACCGTCGTTGAATTCTATTTTAAATTAAACTTGAATATAAAAATTAAAATTTAATCTAACTCAAACGAACATAGAATTTCGAATAAAAAATTTTGAATAAAACTCGTATTTCAGCATATGAATCCGGCTCACTCGATTTCAACCCAAAGGTCAGACATAGCCACGTTGAAATGCAATTAGTCGGTGATTTGGGGGGAGCTCGACCTAGACGCCAAACTAAACCGCACCTGTCTCGACATGGTCTAGTGGGCAGTGGCCACTAGGCCCACCACCTCCATTCCACCAAAATTTCAAACCCCACAGCCCACTCATTTACAAAGTCCAATCAATGAGTAAAGAGAATCAGAATAATAAAATCCCCGTCTTAAGCTTCCGCTAATCACAAAGACAATTATCATTTCCTGGAAACGCTGCCTCACATTTTGTCTTTCTTTTTGTTTCTTATCAATTCTTTTTTTAAAGAATCATTTTCTGTTCCATCTATACTCAATAGTAGATTAATCAGATCGGAAAAACTGGGTGGCGGGGGAGGGGAAGGTGAATATGGCAACGGCGTCGTTTAACAAGATCGAAAGGGCCCATCAGATGTATAGAGAAGGGAGTTACGAGGAAGCGCTGGCTTACTACACGGAGGCGCTGGCGGTTGCCAAAACGAAGCCTCAAAAAATCGCTCTGCACAGTAACAGAGCTGCTTGTTACTTGAAATTACATCATTTCAAAAAGGTTTCTCTTTCTCTCTCTTTTTCTTTTTTCTTTTATTATTATTCCTTTAAATTAACTTTGATTTTACTTTTTTTTAAGAGTAGTTTTTAGTAATTATCTAGCTTCAGATTGGATTTTACTGACTTTTGGAATATCAAAAAAGTTTATTTTTACTGTTTTATTCGACATTCTTTTGGGTTTAATATAATATTTTCATGGACGAAATTGGTCTTATGAGAGTTTACTTAATCTTTTTGATTGACGAATATGAAAATAGTAAAGCAAATTTGAATTTTTCTCTTTATTTTATTTGGGATATTATGTATTCTATTTTCAATGTTTTTGAATGGATATTCTTTTCCCTTTTTTAAAGGAAAAAAGATTTTTTTTTTTTTTTTTAGTAGAAAGTGAAAATTTCTTTCACTTTGTCAACTGTTGTTTGCGAACAGTAACCTGTCTGTTAGTCTATTGGTTGGTAAAGGATTGAACTCTTAGTTTCAGTGATCACGGATCAATTCCTGGCGTCTAAGAATAGAATTATTTAATGATTTTAATGTTAGTAAAGTTTAGAAATTTATTTAATTCATAATAAAATTATTTAATGACTTTGAGATTTAGAATAGAGGGAAAAAAAAAAGGGACGAAACAGTGATGTAGATAACAAGGGTTCCTTGTTTGATTAGATTATCTCAGTAGAAATGATGTTGAAGCTATTCATTTAAAAATTCAGGATTCTAATTTGTGACGAAATTTCTTATTTAACATAGATAGTTTTGTTTTCACTCTCGATTCTAGTGAGAATCATCATATGTTCCTTTTTAAGCAATCAAAATAGGTATGATTCAATAGCCTATATGATGATGCAAGATTCAAATCTGAACAATAAGAAGTATGATGTTGTATTTTACAACTTTTATTAGTGGTTTTGACGTTTGATGAAGGTTATGCATAACCTGCACACGTACACAGACTCACTTTCCTGCATCTATGCATTTGCCCCGCGCGCTCTCACACACACATGCGCACACGCTCTATAGAAAGTTTTAAAATTTTTTTTGGATATCCCAAAAAATGTCTGGAACAGCAGCAACAATAACAAATTTCCCAACATGTGAAATTGGCTCTGTGGATTAAAGTTTTACCATTATCCTCTACTTGGGATCATATCTTGAGTAAATTCTGTTTGCTTCTACGTTTTTCTTTTATCCATGTGGCATCTTAGTGTGCTTTTGTTATTCATGGAATGCATAAAAACCGGGTTATCCATTTTACTTTAATGAATGGAAACTGTTGTCTGCAAACTGATGTTGTTACTTCAACCAGGCAGCACAAGAATGTACCTCAGTTCTTGAGCTTGACCATAAGCACACTGGAGCTTTGATGTTGCGAGCACAAACACTAGTCACACTAAAGGAGTACAATTCAGCCCTCTTTGATGTCAACCAGCTCATAGAGTTGAATCCCTCTTCAGAAGTTTATCATAATCTTCAGGCTCGCTTGAGGACACAAGTGGTATATTCTCTTGTCTCTATTAGGCTGTAGATCTTTCTCTACTATTTTACATGGTGTCTTGATTGTTAAAGGAGTACTTTGTCTTTTTTATTTCACATAGACTTTATGATTGTCTGCTGTTGACTCATACAAAATCCTTTGTTTGTTCATGGGCATTGGGAAAGCTATTACCACAAGTCCACCATTGGTTCCAATAGTTCTGTCTTAAGCTGAATTTTACTTGATCTTCTGGATGTCAGTAAGAAACTGGATTTTGTTTTCTTTGCTTAAGTAAAGGCACTTGCTCCAATACCTGAATCTGAAGCAGAGTTGGAAGAAGAGGAAGAACATGGGCAACCCTGTACAATGGAGAAAGAAGTAGAACAAGATAACAAAAAAAAAGACATAGTAGTGCCAGCTGTTCGGAAAGATCTAAATGCTGAGCTTAATGAGAATCCGGAAAAAGCAGGAATGATTGCCTCTGAGAAACCTGATGTCAAAGAATCTCCTGAGCACAAAACAGATTCTAAGAATGTGCCTGAAATAAATCCTGGAGTTGCTGCTCCTCAAGAACTGAATAACAAGGACTCTAAAGGATGTCTAGGGATCCCTAAACCCAAAGGACATTCAGGTCTGAAGAATGTGCCTCAAAGAATTGGAGTTGCTGCTCCTTTAGAACAGGGCATCAAAGATTCCAAGGGATGGCAGGCGATCCCTAAGCCAAAGGGACACTCAGCTCTGGACTATGCACGGTGGGACAGAGTTGAAGATGACTCTAGTGAAGATGATGATGACGACGATGATGAGAGTCTCAGCCTCAGTATCGATTCCGGCTAAGAACTGTTGGCATGCGACCAGTGAAGTGAAATGGGATGAAGTAAAAATTATAATGATGTGAATAGCGTTTCTGATTCCTAGAATCTTCACAAATAGTCTCCTATGTTGAGGAAAGTGTAGTTTGAGAAGCTGTGTTTGATCTATCATGTTTAAACATCCAAAGCCAGGAGCATCGTATTTTACAGTTGCCTTCCTGGTTTGAATTCCTATCAAACTGCCATTCAAAAATTTCAGGCTGCCTTCAATATTTTGGACACAGCTGCACACATTAACAGATGATCCTCATCGATTTCAGAGTCAGGTAATCATTATTTCTGGGCATGTAATTTGTCTGCCTCTTGAAGTAAACATCAAAGTCTGACTCTCTTCTGATTGCTTAAACTGCATCAAGGGAGATGAGAACTTTGAATCTGTGAGCTTGTTTGCATTGGAGGAACAATTTTATACACCAATAATCTCTAGTTTTCTGGAAATTAATACATAATTTTTATTCTGTTTATTTTGTTTATTTATTACTATATATTGAATTCTTGGTTATATTTTATATATTATCTTCTTCAGGTCAAGTCAATAATGACTGAACAGGGTGTAATCGTTGTTGTTGATTTGAATAAAATTTTTTGATTTCCAGATATCGTTTGGAAATGGGTTTTATGATGGTCTTCTTCGCATCAAGCATTAACTCAAATGACATGTATGTTGGATAGATTCTCGGAAGTTAGGGGTTCGAAAGGATTTAGGTACGAAATATCTTTTTTATACGACAGATTCTCTGAAGTTAGAGGTTAGAAAGGACTTAGGTGCAAAATATTTTTTTCATGTAAGTAGATAGAAGTTGGAGTTAAAGATAAATTAAAAATTAAAAAAATAATTATTTTTTAGCATAAAAGAAGAGTACTACTTGAATTTAAGATTTGTATTAAAATCTCATTTTACTCTTACCGCCTGCGTTGAGCTTGATCAGTGACATCCGAAAGTAACACTTGCATGTGCTTATATATTAAGGGCAAAAAACTGATGTCCAAATTAAGCTTTTGACGTTCAATGTATCGCGGTTTTGACGTGAATCAGATGCTCTAAGACAAGTTGGTTATGTATATTTCATTAAAAACTAGCGCAAAACTTACTCAATTAATGCTGGGGAAATTTTAGTTGATTGCTTGTGTTATATGTTTTTATTAGGAGTATAATTAAATCGAGTCAAATTGATATAATGAAAAGCTCGAATTCGATTGAAAATTTATTATTCAAAATTTGATTTGAATTCAATTGAATTTGAATTTTTAAACTCGAGTTTGATTCGAGATAATTAGATTCATTTATTAAATAAAAAATAAGCTTAACTCTTACGTTCGATTTTAAATTTAATTATTTATGTTTAAATTCGAATTTAATCTCAAATTCATATATATAAGAGTAAAAAAATAATTTTTTAATTAAAATAATTAAAATATATTAAAATATAAAAATTCGATTAAATTTGTGAGTTGATTGAATTAAAAATTACGATATTTGAACTCGATAAATCGAAGAGTTTGAGTTTGGTTTGACAATGATTAACTCGGATTCAAATTTATCTTAATTAAATTCAAGTGATTTGTTAATATTAATATATAATTTACATTCCTAATTTTTATATTATTATACAAAAATTGGTAGTATTGGAATTCTTGCCCTTGAAAATATTTGATGAATATTGTGCAATCTCTAATAAGGTCAAACAATTTTCTTTCAACCCTCTAATCCATGCTATAAACTTATTATTTCATTTTTAATCGTGTAAATTTTTTATTATAATCTTGCAATTATCATTTTTATTATAAAAATATTTTATAATTACTCAACTACAATAAAAAAAAATTGTGCCTTTAAAGTTGCCCATAGAGGATTAGGTCGTAATAAATTTGAAAACATTTTTAATTGTATCATAAAAAAAAATGCAAGAATCTATAACTTATAAGAGTCGAGTTTTATATAATATTTTAATTAATTTTACATAATTTATGATAACGATTGGCTAATTATAGTTAAATACTTATATGAAATATGTTTTTTTTTTTTTTAATATTTTTTGTTTGTAAGAAAATTAATTAACAACTTTTCTTTAAAATTCCACAATTTTAATATAACAATTTTTAGAAGATGAAGTGTTTTTTTTTAAGAAAAAAATCTTGTCAAATTAAATATGGATATCTAAGTTGAGAAGGATGATGTTCAACATAATCTTTTTGTCTTTTTGGTACAAAAAATATAAAAATAGCAAAAAAAAATTGTAAGTCCTGTGAATTGAATTTTTAAATTTATTAATACGAATTATCTGATCTAAATTACGATTTTAAATTCAACTTTAACTTATGTAGCATCATTATAATTCATGTAACATGTATTTTGTGTGGAGGAAAGTTGTCAATGCAAAGGCTTTGCTATGATATTCTTCAATTTCAGCCTCCATATATTAGTGATGCATATCCTAGAAGACTTTAAAATTTAGCTTAATACCTTTCAAGATACTTTGATTGCCAATATTTCGAAGTGATCTTAAAGAAGCAAAAGTATAAAGCAAAAGGAGATTTTCTTTCTTTTCTTTCTTTCAAACTCACTATTTAAGTCTCTGGATATCATTTCACAATTATATCTTCACAGATTCTTACAAATGTTTGTTTCATTGTCTGGTTGTGAACTTGCATATATTCATGTTTATATAGATATATCTCAACAATATGAATGGCATCTGGTTTCCTGCATTTTTGTATGCTACCAATCAAAAGCAGGAGGGGGATTCTTTTAGTGAGCCCACCTTCTTCATTGCTAACTTTGTTCTCCGTGCTCGCTTTTACTGAAAAGACACATGCACGCATGCACTAACATGTCCCAAATTCCCCATCGAAGGTGATGAGATGCTTTTATGCTTATAAGGTCTATTTTACCCATTGTAGTTTTTTTTTTTTTTTTTTAAATTTTGATTAATTAATTGAAGAAAATTGATCACAAAATATAAAACTTATCGGTGGTGCCAAAGTTATTAAATTTCTTTATTTAGGTAGATTTATCTATTTTAATAAGAAAATTCATTTATTAAAAGTTATTTTTTTTTATAGAAATGATAATATTATTAATAGCTATAAAACATATATAAGAGGAACAATGCAAAACAGGCGCTAAGCCATCCCCCGATATTTAATCAAAATAAAGAAACAGTAATCCTAAACTAAAAAAATTAGATCTTGAAATGAAATTTCTGGAAATATATTCTAAATGGCTTTAAAATAATTTAAATTATACAAATCTTGATTAGACATTTGGAAGTTACGAATTCGATAAGATTTATATGCACGTATTCTTCTAAGGGGAGTTAAGTATAGACTAAGGGATTAAAGATTGATTTAAAATTAAAAACAAGATTAAAATAATAAAAAAATTCATTGAAATTTATAACTCTCTTTATATAAATATTTATATTTTTATTACATTCAAATAAATTTTTAATTTTTAATTTGCACCTAAATAAATTTTTAACCTTTAATTTATATGGAAATAAACTTTTAAAATTTTAATTTGTACCTAAATAAGTCATAACATAGATCATTCTTTCACTTGAAATAAAAGTTTATTTGGATATAAATAAAAGTACAAGAATTTATTTGAATATAATAAAAATATGGAGGTTTATTTTAAAAAAATGAAATAGTCTAGGAGGTTTTTTTTCGGTATTTTAGCAAAACAAAAAAAAAAAAAACTATAATCTTTGATTTTGTTTGAGTTTGAATGGATGATAATCATCTTTAATATTCCAAGCAAATTATTGGGCGTTAGGAAGTATTTAGTGGTCTTCTAGTTTGAACATATCTTTTTCATTAAGATCGGGGAAGGAGGCAAAGGTTGATTGCAACAAAGCCAGTGAAGGTGTAGATGAAAAGCATGACGAATCATTGAATAAGAATCTCTCAGCTTGCTAAGAGAAACAAAACAAATGTACTATACATACAACACATAATACTTTCTAAAATAAACTAAAAGAAAAAAAAAGTGCTGTAGTGATCTTATGTTAACAAAATCAGCTAAGATGCCACTTTGAGCAACTTGCACCAACGAGTATGTTGGAACACACACACGTACATACATATATATATATATTTATATAAAAGAGGGATCTATTTATATTAGTGTAAGAAATACACTTTTTTTTTAATCTTTGAAACAAAAATAGTTAATTATAAGTGTTATGAATTTAATTTTTATTCAAATATTAAAAAAATATGTAACTTTTATATTAGTATAAGTGGATTTTTACTCTCTCTCTTTCTATACATATATATATATATATATATATAAACAAAAGAAAGATTATATATAGGGAATTATCATGTCATTTGAGATGTAAGCTGATATTGAGGATGTAAGCTTATATCCCAAATTGTCATCCTTAAAAATCCATTTCAATCATCTCCACCTTTCTTAATAGCTATTTAAGATTTTTTTCTTATAAAAATATCTGAAAAAGACTTAAGTGAATTTTTAATAGCGAATTTGTGAAATTTTTATTAAAAATAATTAAATGAAAATTAAAAAGAAAATTTTCAATCGATAAAATTAAAGATCTTATTATATATATCAATTGTATAAAATTTAAAAAGATTTTAATAAACTTTGATTTTTTTTAGATATGCTGTTTGACTAAAAATTTGATAGAGTTTTCACCATTGAATAAATATTGATTAAAATTTGACTATAAATGTAATTTTTAATAATTATTTGTACATATTATTAATCTAACATTATTGTAACGATAATATTGTTTTGATATTTGTGAACCCAATTAGTTTATATAATCACCTTTAAGAGATAGTATATAATAGGTTTGGCAATCCATTTCCTTATTCATAAATTACGATATCTTTTATACTAAAAAGAAATTCAATATTTATGAAAAACATTATTTCAAGAGTAAAATCTTAAAATGTACTAAAACGATATAAAAGATTACATCTTAAAATCGATCTAAAATAAGATTAAACTCAAATAAAATTTAAAAATACTTTTATTATATTATAAAAAAATTATACAAATGAGTTAAACTTAATTGTTTCATGCAGTCACCATTAAAAAATGAGATTTAGTAGGTTTATATCCCAACATTTAAATCTATTTTCTCATCTTTAGCTTACAACGTCCTTTATAAAAAATAAAAAATAAATATAAATATTTTGAAGTTATTGTATTAATGAAAAATATGGATTTGTATACGTTCTTGAATGACAATTTTTAAGTAGGCATCAAATATTTATTACTTGTTGAACCAATGATCCAAACCTATATTGCTAATTAAGAAAATGTAGAATCTAAGCTTGCTCTTATAATTTGCATTATTATGCACGGTTTAATGGAAAAATAAAATAAGGAAAGCTAGGAATCATGTTGAACTAGATACCTTTTTTGTTTGTGTCGAGCTCCCAAGTGAGGGTCAAAACCCTGAAATCATAAAAAAGAAAAGAGCAGTTAAGAGCAAAGGTATGGAGTGTTTCTTGCATTTGCATTCTGACGCTTAAGTTAGAGATCGGTATGAAGGAAGTCGGAAGGAAAGAAAAGTAAGAATTTATTAGTAGAGTGGAAATGAAATTATAGTACTTGAATATCTTTATTTATAGGTAAAAGGTGAGGGGTCTGTGAGGTAAAATGTGACGTGGCTGAGCTAACGTGGCATTATACATGTCAAGTTAGCCCAAAAGTCTAAAATATTTTTGGTTGCCTGCAAATAATCCTTAATAAAAGGTATGACCATAAAGTCCTTTGGACCTAAAAATACCCTTAATATTTTGTCTCCCTATTAAACAGTTTGAGTATTAAATAATGGGTGGTTGGTTGACCCATTTTGGTACATATATTTGCTTATCCCACCTCAGTCTTAGTAAATGTAGGCTTTTGAAAGTTGTTTGAAATTCGACCTTACCTTGTCGAGGTTGAATGTCGCCAAGGTTGAGGTGAAGGTTAAGTGAAAAAGGCTTGTATCCGTTATACGATTCAACCTTTACTAACCTGGTATATGGACTTAACGTGTTAGCTTGATGTTGAGTGAATGTTTTAGGTTATACATGTAACCGGTCTGTTATGGAGTTACCAAGGTGAGCAATGCATTCAAAGGCCGAGGTAAAGATAAGCGAGGTTGAGTGAATTGACAAGGTTTACTTGTCCAACATGGGATTTGGTGTCTTTTTTTGAAATTTGATCCCTATACCTAGCTTAAGGTTGACATAGCCGTTAGTCCACCTAATTGGTTTGACTTGGGCTCTACGATCGATCTGGCTGGTTCAAATGGGTGAGATGATCGGGTTATCCTTCAAATGTTTAAAAATTGCATTTAATAAAAATAAAAGTTTTTAAACAGTAAAATCCAGAGTTGGGAAGATGAAAAGACACTCTCTAATGATGATTTGACAAATGGTATAATCTAAGCTATTCATTTCACCTAAAACTTGGCTATATAACAAGCCTATAAGGGTTTTCATTTTTCACGTTTATGTTTTTTTACTCTCGATCTGACTTACTTTTACAGACTTAAAAGCTTTTCATTTATTTTTGACTTAAAGGTTCTAATTTTTTTCCAACCGTTTTTCTTTTTTCTACTTCGATACATTTTTACTTCTCTCATTATGCCTATTAGCTCAAGTTTTGAGGGTTCAAAGAATTTCAAGGTAGTTTCTAAAGGAGGTTGGCTCAAGCTTGGGAACAACATTGATGATAAGGTTCCTCTCATTATTGCTAGCATAGACTATAATAGAATGGCCTATTAGATAAATCTAACGTCAGAAGAAGATATAAAAAAAATGAAAGACAATGCCTATGTTTGGGGAGAACGAATATTCTAAGACATGGATGATTTATGTGCCACTATCGATTTTGACTTTGAAAACCCTTTTGTTCTATTTCCCTTTTCTTGGGTCAGTTTGGCTTCTCTGATTTATCTTTTTTTTTTCTTTTTTGTTCTTTTTTTTAGGGTTTAACCTTCTTAGCTTTCTACTTCTTCTTTTATTCCTTAAATTTTTGTTGTTAATCTTTTTTTGTTCTTTTTTCCTTTGCTCTTCCTAAGTCAGCTTCGTTTGACGTCCCTACTACTAGTTTCTCTTTAAAGAATCTCTTTATCCATCTTCTTCTTTTAATGTTGTGGTGCTCTCTACCACTATTCCACTTGGAATCCTACTCTTGCTTAAGAGTTTGAGTCTTTTAACAATAAAGACTCTGATGATGAGAGGTCCAATGAAGAGCCCGAAAGAGAAAATGACCAAGAAAAAAAAGGCGAGTATAAGGAGAAGTCCTCTTTAGATTCAAAAGGCTTGGCTCAAGTCCTCTTTTTCATCCGTTGTTCTTTAGGTATTAGTCCCTAGAGATATGATGAAGAACTTAAAGGGCAAGGTTAACCTTAAAGACTACCCTACTATGTGTTTTGTTTCTCATGTCCGTTCTCTAAGAATTAACTTTCATTTTCCAGAAAAGAGGTATAGTATATTAATGTCAACCACCAAAGACTGGATCACTAATAACCTAGAGAGCTACCAACTCTGGGTGTACTAGGATTCCATAGTGGCCAACCTGAAGTTCCCATTACATGTTTTGTTTATTGTAAAATTTTCTTTATTACAATTTAACAATCATTCAACTCATCCCTCATTCATTTTAGTACATAGTAGCATTTATTATTTTTTGTAAATACTTAGGTATTTTTTCTATTCTCCCTCTATTCAGAGAGTTTTTCTCAATCAAAAGGCATCACAAAATAAAAGATAGTTTTATGTAATAACTCATTCCTTTAAAAAGCTATTCGTGGATTGCTTAAACTCAATAATAAAATTAGAAGCTGCTTTTTTTTCATCCAAAAAGAGAAAAAAAAAGAACAATGAATTCGAGGTATGAGGGATTTTTAATGAGCTCAAGATTTTTAATGATGTGCCTATTACTCTATCTTCATCTAACCTCACAAATCAAGATAACAATAATGGAATTTACCTAGAAAAAGAGTTGGCCATAGATGCCAATGAGCTAACCTCCCTTAAAATAGTGAACGAGTCTAAATATTGATATAGGTGTAAGGTAACCTTTTAGGGTGTTTAATTTTGTTGATTTTTTTAACTCTTAGCTCGTCTTTGTAGACATGTCTTCTCAACCATTGAAAAACTTCATACTTTCGCTTGTATGCTCATAAGTTGAAGCCTAAAAAGGCTAAAAAAAATGAGCCATACAGTTAAGGGCTCATCCCAGGGAGAACTAAGCTAATAAATCCCTCTCTGCTAATAAGTCAAGCTTCTCAACTTTTTTTTTTACCGTTGCCAAAGGCAAATAAAAGGTAACGATAAGTTGGGACATCTCAGCTGCTTTTACAAAGAAACATAAGTCAGAGGCCTCCCCATCTCTAGTGGACTTTGAAGTCTAGATTATAAGGCCAAGCTCAAAGAAATTCACCATTGGCCTGGAGTACACTCCAGTGAGAACTTGCTAGAATGTGTCGACATGGCTCGAAAGTTTGCTAAAGTCATGGTCCCTCCAAACTATAAGTCATCCTTTAGTTCAATTTTCACATTGCTTAGATTGATTCCATTATTTTTTACATCTAAGCCCTAATCTTTTTTGTAGTCTATGACAAACCCCTAGCTCACCCCAACATCTGTACCAGTCAGGTCTTGAACCATGCCTACATGGCCATGGCTTGTATCTTGAAGGTTGAGAAAAACCTAAAGGTATGGGGCCAAAAAAATTATAAGAACAAAGGTGTCATTGCCAATCTATGGTCTAGCCTGACCTTCTCACATAAAAAAGAGCTAGACTAAAAAAATAAGGTAGACAAGCTGTCAGCCAAACTTAAAGGGGTGCAAGTGGAAAAGGCCTTTGCTAAGTCAATTAAGGAACAAGTCGAGCTTAGGCTTAATGAAGCTCAGGTTGAGATTGCTAAGCTAAGGTCCCAATTAGAGGTTAAGCTAAAGGAAAAAGAAGAGGTCAGGGTCAATGCCAATGAGGAATGTAGGGAAGATATGTTCAAAGAGTTCATGGCTTTCGAGAGATACATCGAGCTTCTGATGAAGTTCTTAAGAAAAAATGTCCTTGGTGTATTTGAGCTTTGTAAAGATGAAGTGAATTTTAAATACACTGACCTTAACCTCAACCTCTCAGACATCAGCTTGAACAATTTGAAAACCAAATCTCAACTACAATCTGAGGTTGAAGAGGAAGAGGATGAAGATGATATAGCCATGGATGTTGAACTAGACACTGCCTTTGCATTTGAAGCTAAGGAGAGGCCTGCCATTACTACTGTTGTTAATCAAGGGGACGACTAAAGAGCTTTTTTTTATTGTTTGTTTTTTGTTTGTTTTTGTAATTTTTTGTAAAGGTTAAGATTGAGTTTTTTATGGTAACCTCAGTTATCAATATGCTAACTTTTGTCAGGTAATTTTTTGTATTCACTTAGTGGTGATTTTATCAATGAACATAGATATTTTTTGTCCAAGTTTCAACTTTTTTTTTATGTGTTAGCTCAAACAAATCAATCAATTTATTAGCAAAATACATACAAGTCTCAACTCGGATACTATGATTGATCAAACTTAAGCAACTTAACTTAAACCAATCAATTAATCGAAGTAACTTTAGCTTAGATCAGATGAGCTTATCAGCATTTAATCAGTTATTTAAGGATTCATTAAATTAACTTGAGAATTTGAATTAATGCAAGTCTTAGCTCAACTAACACCGAAGCTCGATATTCTTATAATAAATATAATCAGAGTGCAAGCTTTATTCTATCTTATAAATTACAATGGTTTTTAAATTATAAGTGTGAGTTCAACTTGTCTGAGCTATTAATAGTAAACTTTAAAGTTATCCATATTCTATGTCATCAAGATGAGATTACCATTCATATCTTGTAACCTATAAGTTACATCATAGATAACTTGTTTAACCATATAGAGGCCCTTCAGGTTGGGGCTAATTTGCCACCTTAGTCGTCAATTCCTGAAGCTTTAACTTTTTAAGTATCAGATCTCTCTTCTTTATGTTTTTACATCAAACTTATTGTTGTAGTAGCTAGATACATGCTGCTAATATATTTCTATTCTAATCAAAGCTATGTCTCTTTATTCTTTTACTAAGTCTAGGTCCACTCTGAGGGTATCCTCATTTTTCCCTTCTGATATAAACTCAACTCTTAGGCTTGGAAGGCTAATCTTTATAGGTACCATAGCTTCTATCCCAAATGCTAGATGAAAAAGGTTTCTCCTGTAAGAACCTTCGTGGTAATCATTAAAGCTCACAAGACTTCAGAGAGCTCATTGGCCTAGTTACTTTTTATTTCATCTAATATCTTTTTCAGAGCTTCCAGTATTATCTTGTTGGCCATATAGACATAGCCATTGAACTGAAGGTAAGAGATTGACATGAACCTCAGGCCAATGTGAATATTAGAGCACCATTCTTTGAACCTCAAAATTTTTAACTTGATTCTATTGTCATAGCCAAGGCTTTGGCCTCAAGACATTTTGTAAAATAATCAACCACTACCAACACAAATCTTCTTTGTCTTGTAGTTAGGGTGAATTGGCTAAGAATGTTTATCCCCTATTACATAAAAGGCCAAAGATTAATGATAGTGGCTAGTTCTATTAATGGAAGATATTGTATGTAGGTAAATCTGTGGCATATATTGCATTTTTTACCAGATCGATTGTATCATTCTTGATAGTTGGCCAATAGTAGCTTTGTCTATGTACCTTGTAAGTAAATGGCTAAGGTTCAAAGTGATTTCACATATCACTTCATATATTTTCCTTAAGACATAGTTTACCTATTTGTCATCTATATATCTTAGGTAGGGCAGACTAAAGATCTTTATATAGCATCCTATTAATCATAGTGTATCAAGAAGCTTTTCTCATTAAGGCTTTAGCTCGGACTTTATCTTTAGTTAGTTCCCCTATTGTCAAGTATACCTTGATTAAGGTCATCCATGATTTTTTCTCCTTAATCTATTCGACCAAACTTTCTTCAATGCTCTTTTGTGCTAGCTCTTCCATTAGGACATAAGCTGGGTTTTCCATTATTACGTTTGAGGCTAGCTTGGACAAAGGATTTACCAAAGTGTTTTTTGACTTTAGTATTTTTCTAACCTTTACCTTAGGAAATGTGGTAATAAGAGTCAATGATTGTCTAAGTACTTCTTTATCCACTTTTTTTTAGCTCTAATTCACCATTTATTTGGTTAAGTACCAATTGCAAATCACTGTACACCATGATATTTTTACATTCAACTTGATCGTCATCTCAAGCTAGCTATTAATGCTTCATATTCGACCTTATTGTTTAAAGCTCTGAGTCTAAACTTAAGAGAGTATTAGAATTGTAGGCCCTCCAGGTTGATCAAGATTAGGTTGATCCTATTTTCATGGCCAGTGGCTAATACATCAACAAAAAGTTTCCAAATTCTTTTTTGACTTCTTTATTTTTTTCAAGTTGCTGGTTGGTCATAGTCGAGGTACATTCCAAAATAAAGTTTGTTAAAACTTAAGATTTTAAAGCCAACTTAGGAAGCATGTGTAGATAGTATTCACTAAGTTTTATTGCCCATTTGATTAATCTTCTTGATAGTTCTAGTTTTTGCAATACTTGCCTAAGCAGCTAGTCGATCATCACATGGATTATGTGACCTTAAAAATATAGTTTGAACTTTCTGACTGATGTGATTACTACATAGGCCAGTTTTTCTATCTTAGAGTATTTCATCTTCTCCTTTATCAATACTCTACTTAAAATATATCAACTTTTATTTTTTTTTCCTCTTCTTGAACCAGTACTAAGCTGATAGCCTGGTCAGTCGTGGTCAAATATAAATATAGTATCTCATTAGGCCTTGGCTTAAAGAGAATAGGAAGAAAGAAGAGAAACTATTTAAGCTTTTCAAATGCATTATGACATTGGGATGTCCATTTGAAATTAGAAATGCTTTTAAAGATTTTAAAGAATGACAAGTAACACTATGTCGACCTGGACATGAATCTGCTTAAACCAGCTATTCTACCTATTAACCTTTGTAGCTTTTTTATAGAAGTTGATGCCTTCATATCTAAGATTACTTAAACATTTTTTAGATTTACCTTTATACCCTTTCCATTGATCATATAACCAAAGAACTTGCTTGACGTGACTCTAAAAGCACATTTGCTAGGATTAAGTCTCATATTGTATTTTCTCAAGGTGTCAAAGGTCTTTTCCAAGTCTTTTACTTACTTGGTTGAGCTTTTACTCTTCATTATCATGTCGTCTATATACACTTTCATGTTTCGATCAATCTAATTTTTGAAGATCTTATTAATCAACCTCTGGTAGATTGTTTATACGTTCTTTTGGCCAAAGGCATCATTTTATACCAAATAGGCTTTGTTTTATTATAATGGCTATTTTTTACTCATTTTTCTTTAGCATTTTGATCTGATTATAGTAGAGTAGGTATCTATGAAATTGAGAAAGACATGCTCAAGACTATTATCAATGAGTCAATCTATATTGGGAAGAAAAAAATTATCCTTCAGGCAAACTTTTTTAAAGTTGGTAAAATCGATGCACATCCTCTATTTTTCATTGTGCTTCTTTACCATGAGCATGTTAGCTATCCATTTTGGGTAATATACTTTCCTAATGAAACCTGCTTGTAATAGTTCGTTGATCTCTTCTTCTATGGCTTTTTATCTTTCCAAAGTGAAAATCTTTTTTTTTTTGCCAAATTAGTTTCATATTTAGGTTCATGTGTAATCTGTGGACTACCACCTCGGGTTGAATTGACTAGTTAACACAATAATCTGGTTTACCAAACATATTTTTTATAGGAAACTCAAACTTGATGATTATAAAATTGGCCGTTACAAAACATTTTTTTTGTAGCAAATCCAAGTTAGAGCCAGGAACCCAAAAATCAATATGTATAGCTATACACACTAAATTTAAATAAAGAATTCTATATAAGAAAATAAAATGTGTAGCATTAAGCTAAAAATAAGGTTGAGAATAAGAGTTAATTTACCAAAAATATCCCCTCAACCCATAAAACAAATGCAAGACATGAAAGAAACATACCCTTAAAGTTAGCTAAACACTCAAACAACCTTATAATGTTGGAACATTGATCATTTTTTCATATATAACTTTCCCTATCTTCATGCTCTATAACTGCAAGCTTAGTACTGTTTCTTACTTGGGTTTAGTTATAGAGAAGCACTGTAAAATAACCGTAGTTCAAATAAAGTCCATCAAAAAATAAATTGCATAAGATGAAAGAAACCAACTCAATATGATGAAGAATATGAAGCCCTTAAAAAAATTTAATGTGTCATGTAATAATGGTAAATAAAATTTCTATACATTTTTACTTCATAACATTTTCAACTATTTTATATTTATATGTATAATATTATGATAGGAAGCACTGGTTTGTTGTATGTTCAATGAAACCCTGATTTAACCAACAGTGAATGATTAAGCCAATTTAATTAAGTATGTAAAGCATATCAACAAATCCATATAAAAAAGTAAAGAAGGGTTCAGATCCAATACCAAATGCATTTTTTTTAGTTAAAAAGAATTAAAACAAGTGGGATAAGTGAATACCTGCTTAATACAACAGCTATTGCAATAAAGGCAAATTTACAGAATAAAAATTTTTAATGAACTTTAACTTACTCCCCAACAATATTCAACAATACTTGCATAAAAAACCACTAATTAAAAAAAAAAACACAAACCAATCCATAAAAAAGCCCAATCCAATTACCATCCATGCCACATACAACAAATATTTGAAACAAATATTTTAGAAAAAAAACAACATGTAAACCTAACAACAAATATGTTAAACAAATTAAAGATAAAAACAACATAACATTGACAAAAAGTTGTTCAATAACAAAATTGTCCCAAGAAATTGAAGTTTGTAACATAAAATCATCCCAATAAAAAAAAACCCATATTCAATTAAAGAATCAAAAGAACAAAAAAAAATTATCCAAAAATACACAAAAGAAAAAGAAAACCAAAAACAAAAGGAAATAACCAAAGCATATACCAACTGCATAAAAACATTAAAAAAACTAAAAGTAAAAGCAAAAACAAAAGAAAATAAGCAAAACACATACTAAATTTGTGTGTTTTATGCCATCATTTCTTTCTTCGAAAACATATAAAACAAAGCCAAAATGAATGCACTTGTCAATAGAAACACATTAAGAAATAAAAAAACACTATCATTTCTCAAAAATCCATTTCCATAGTGTTTATCGAAAACCAAATAGAGAACCCGTTTCAACCAAAAACACTGGAATCAAAACAAAATTTTATCCCATCATTTCCCAATTAAAGAATTAAGTAATGGAAACAAAAAAATATTAATAGAGAAAAAGAAAAAAAAATAAAGAAATAACTGAACCTTTGCTTTGGATTTGATGCTGTAAAATTCAAGTGTAAAGTTGTAAAGAAAAAGAATAAGAACATGAAAAAAAAAAAAGAGAGAGAAAGGATAAAGATAGTAGAGCCATTGAAACGTATTAGGCAAAACAAAGATGAGCCAAACAAAAGTTACACTTATAGAAGCTACTGAATGCCACATGTTATTTTTTTATGTACTCTTATTTTTATTGAAGTTTTCCTTGAATCTCATAATCTCACATCAAAAGTTAAGTGAAGTTATAAGAGTTTGAATATGTCTTGTATCTCACATTAGGAGTTTAGTAAAGGTATAAGAGGTTTCACCTTTATAAATAAGATATTTTGATTTTGGTTTGGTAATCTCAGATAATTAGACATAAAGAGAATAGCTAAGTGAGTAGGCTATTAAAAAGGTACAATTAAGTTTTTGGTTAAGTTTTGAATAAAGAGTTTTTTGGTGACTTTTTTCATTTTAAAAGTCTTACAATTGTAAAAATGTATTTATTAATGGATTGGGTTTGGAGTAAGTTATTTTGCATTAGGCTAAAACAAATATATGTGTGTATTTTTATTCTTGTTTTGAGCTTGTTATTTTGTGTGTGGGTGCTGCGTGTATATGTTAATTTTTCAACAAATGATATTAGAGCGAGGTTCATGAGAAAAAGAAGCAGGCCTAAGAGATCGTGAAGCAAGTATTTAAAAATGTCTAAAGAAGGTATGTCTAGTATACCTATGCCCAAGTTTGAGATTTTATTATTTGATGAAAAGAGTAATTTTATGTTATGGCAAAGCATGATTCAAGATCTGTTAGTACAAAAAAAGGTTGAGTCAAGCATTAGAGAGTAATAAGCTTGAAAGAATATCTAACAATAATTAGAATAAAATTCAAAAGAAAGCTATTAGTTCTATTAGAATGGTGTTAGCCTTAGAAATAAAGTATAATTTGTTGACTAAAAGTACTTTAAAAAGTTTATAGGATAAGTTTGAGGGTATTTATACATTGAATTCGTTGACAAACAGATTATGTTTGAATATAGATCTATATTTTTTAAAAATAAAAGAAGGTACGAGTCTTAATAATCACTTAGATGAGTTTAGTAGGTTAATTTTTCAATTATTGGCTATTTTTATTGATGAGTTAGAAAATGAAGAGAATGCTTTAATTTTGTTATCATCTTTGTCCAAGTCTTATAGATCTCTAGTTCATACTTTGTTGGTAGGTAGGTCAACTTTGAAGTTGAATGATATGACTGTCCTGTTGCATAAAAACAAAAGGTTTATAGGAACACAAAACTCATTATATAAAAGAAATACACTAGTTGTATGATCAAAAAAAGACTCAAAAGAAAGTTGATAGATCAAAAGGGAGATCCAAGTTAAGAGACATAGATTATAGTGGTATAGAATATTATTATTATGGTGAAAAAAAGATATATCCAAGTACGTTATAAAAGTTGAGAAGGGATATGACTGCTTTCAAAAAGGTGAATGATGAAAAAAATCAAATGAAGGAAAAAGTGATACTAATATTGTTATGTCTGATAATGATGATGTCATTTATAACTTGTGTGGATGAGACTTAGACTTTGAAAAGTGATAAAGGTTGGATTTTAGATTTCGTTGCTACTGTTCATGTCTGCAATGATAGGAGTTACTTTATGGAGTTGGATGAGAATAAGAAGTATAGGGATATTATGGTTGCTAACAACAAAATGGTGTAGATTTAAGGCATTAAGAGTGTTCGCCTTAGATCTCACAATAGTATTGTTATGACACTTTGTCATATAAGGTATGTACCGATTTATAGCTATAATTTAATTGCTTTGAGTTATTTAGCTTCTCGATAGTACATATACTATGATAGTAATAAATGCTTGAAAGTGTACAAGAATGATAGTGTGATTCTACATGAGAATAGGATTAAAAATTATTTTTAAATGCTTGATAGAGGTTTCGTTGTTGAGATTCATATGATGAAAGATAAGAAGAAGGCCAAGCGTGTCAACTTTGAAGATACTATTAAAGTGTTTAGATATCAATTCAAGGGAAAATCTGTTAGGGTTTGCCTTGAATTTCATAATCCCATAAACATCGAGAGTTTAGTAAAGGTATAAGGGTTTTCACTTTATAAATAAGATGTTTTGGTTTTAGTTTAGTAATCTTAGATAATTAGACATCAAGAGAATAGCTAAGTGAGTAACCTATTAAAAGGGAGTAATTACGTTTTAGGTTAAGTTTTGAGTGAAAAATTTGTTGATGACTTTTCTCATTCTAAAAGACTCATAGTTGTAAAGATTTATTTGTTAGTGGATTGAGTTTGGAATAGGTCATTTTGAGTTAGGTCAAAATAAATATATTTATGTATTTTTATTCTTGTTTTGAGCTTTCTATTTTATGTGTGAGTGCTACCTGTGTATGTTAATTTTTTAACAAGTGGTATCAAAGTAAGGTTCATGAAAAGAAGAGGTAGACTCAATAAATCATAAAACAAGTATTTTAAAATGTCTAAATAATGTATCTTTAGTATGCCTATGCCTAATTTTGAGATTTTGTTATTTAATGAAAAGAATAATTTTATATTATGATAAAGTACAATTCAAAATTTGCTAGTACAATAAAGGTTGGATCAGACATTAGAGAATAGTAAGCTTGAGAGAATGTCTGACAATAATTAGAATAGAATTCATAATAAAGCTATTAGTACTATTAGATTGGTGTAAGCTTCAAAGGTAAAGTATAATGTGTTGACTGAAAGTACTTCAAAGAGTTTGTGGGATAAGCTTAAGGTATTTATTTATTGAAGTCATTGACTAGCAAATTATGTTTGAAGATGGATCTATATTCTTTGAAGATAAAATAAGGTGCAAGTTTTCATAATTATTTGAATGATTTAATAGGTTAGTTTCTCAATTGCTAGCAATTTCTATTGATAAGTTAGAATATGAAGATAAGGCTTTAATTTTATTGTCATCTTTGCCTAAGTCTTATAAATCTTTAGTTCAGACTTTGTTAATGGGTAGGTCTATTTGAAGTTGAATGATATGACTATCTTATTGCATGAGAATGAAAGATTTATAGAAACATAAAACTCATTACTTGGAGAGAGAACATTAGCTATAGACGGTTTTAATCAAAGGATGATTAAAAAAATGTCGATAGGTCAAGAGGGAGATTAAGTCAAGAGACAGATATTACAATGGTAAAGAATTTTATTATTGTGGTGAAAAAAGATATGTTCAAGTGAAGTTGAGAAAGGATATGACTGCTTTTAAAAAGATAAATGATGAGAAAAAATCAGATGAAGAAAAGAATGATACTGCTATTGTTGTGTCTAATGATGATGATGTCATTTTAATGACTTGTGTGGATGAGACTCAAACTTTGAAAAATAATAAAGGTTGGGTTTTAGATTTCACTACTGCTGTCCATGTCTATAATGATAGGAGTTATTTTATGGAATTGGATAAAAATGAGAAGTATGAGGATATTATGATTGCTAATAACAAAAAAATATAGATTCAAGGCATTAAGAGTTCACCTTAGATCTCAAAATGGTGTTGTTAAGATATTTTATCATGAAATGTATGTATCGAGTTGTAGCTACAATTTGATTGCTTTAGGTGAGTTAATTTCTCAAGGATACACATACTATGGTAGTAATAATTGGTTAAAAATGTACAAAATGGTAATGTGATTCTACAAGGGAATATGGTCAAAAATCACTTGTACATGCTTGATGAAAGCTCATCCATTGAGATTCTTGCAATGAAAGAAAAGAAAAAGGGCAAACATGTCAACTTTACATATATTGTTGAAGTGTTTAGAGATCAAGTCAAGGGTGAATTTGTTGAGGGTTTGTCTTGAATTTTATAATCCTACATCAAAAGTTAAGTGAAGTTATAAGAGTGTGAATTTATTTTATATTCCATATTGAGAGTTTAGTAAAGGTATAAGGGGTTTCACCTTTATAAAAAAGATATGTTTATTTTGGTTTGGTAATCCTAAATAGTTAGACATAAAGAGAATAGCTAAGTAAGTAGGCTATTAAAAAAGTGCAATTGGGTATTGGGTTAAGTTTTGAATAAGAAGTTTTTTTATGACTTTTCTCATTCTAAAAGTCTCACAGTTGTAAAAATTTATTTAGCAGTGGATTGAGTTTGGAGTAGGCCAGTTTAAGTTAAGCCTAAATAAATATAATTGTATATTTTTATTCTTATTTTGAGCTTACTATTTTGTATGTAGGTACTACATGTGCTTGTTAATTTTCAAAAAGTGGTAACTAAGTGAGTTTTGTAGAAAAAAAAATAAGCCCAAGAGATCGTGAAGCAAGTATTTTAAAATGTCTGAAAAAGGTATGTCTAGTATACCTATGCCTAAGTTTAAGATTTCATTATTTGATGAAAAGAGTAATTTTACGTTATGACAAAGTATGATTCAAGATCTATTAGTACAACAAAGATTGTATCAGGCATTAAAAAGTAGTAAGCCTAAAAAATATCTGACAGTAATTAGAATAAAATTCAGAAGAAAGCTGTTAGTATTCTTAGATTGGCACTAGCCCCAAAAGTAAAGTATAATATGTTAATTGAGAGTACTCCGAAGAGTTTGTGGGATAAGCTTAAGGGTATTTATGCATCAAAGTCATTGATTCATAGATTATATTTTAAGATGAAAAAAGGTACGAGTCTTTATAATCACTTGAATGAGTTTAATAGGTTACTTTATCAATTATTGACTATTTTTGTTGATGAGTTAGACAACGAAGAGAAAGCTTTAATTTTGTTATCATCTTTGCCTAAGTCTTATAAATCTCTAGTTCAGACTTTGTTTATAGGTAGGTTTACTTTGAAATATGATGATATGACTATCTTATTGCATGAGAATAAAAGATTTATAGGAACACAGAACTCATCACTTGGAGGGAATACACTAGCTATAGAGGGTTTTGATTGAAGAAAGACTCAAAAGAAGATTGATAGATCAAGAAGAAGATCTAAGTTAAAAGACAGAGATTACAGTAGTATAGAATGTTATTGTTGTGGTGAAAAAAGACATATCCAATTGCACTGCAAGAAGTTAAAAAGGATATGACTACTTCCAAAAGGGTGAATGATTAAAAAAATTATATGAAAGAAAGAGTGATATTGCTATTGTTATGTCTAATGATGATAATGTCATTTTGACGACTTATGTGGATGAGATATAAACTTTAAAAAGTGATAAAAATTAGGTTTTAGATTTCGCTGCTACTATTTATGTCTGTAATGATAGGAATTATTTTATGGAGTTGGATGAAAATGAGAAGTATAAGGATATTGTAGTTGCTAACAATGAAAATATGTATATTCAAGGCTTTGGAAGTGTTCGCCTTAGATTTCACAGTGGTGTTGTTAAGACGCTTCGTCATATAAGGTATGTACCATGTTGTAGCTACAATTTGATTGCTTTGGGTGAGTTAGCTTCTTGGGGGTACATATACTATAGTAATAATAATTGGTTGAAAGTGTACAAGAGTGGTAGTGTGATCTATAAGGGAATAGGATCAAAATCACTTGTACTTACTTGATAGAGGCTCAATTGTTGAGATTTCTATAATGAAGGAAAATAAAAAGGGTAAACATGTCAGCTTTGTAGATATTATTGAAGTATTTGGAGATCAAGTCAATGGAAGATTTATTGGAGTTTGCCTTAAATTTTATAATCTCACATCAAAAGTTAAGTGAAGTTATAAGAGTTTGAATTTATCTTGTGTCTCACATCGAAAGTTTAGTAAAGGTATAAGGGGTTTCACCTTTATAAATAAGATATTTTGATTTGGTTTGTATAATCTTAGATAGTTAGACATCAAGAGAACAGCTAAGTGTGTAGGCTATTAAAATGGTGTAGTTAAGTTTTTGGTTAAGGTTTAAGTAATGATTTTTTTTATGACTTTTTTCATTCTAAAAGTCTTACAGTTGTAATAATTTATTTGTTAGTAGATTAGATTTAGAGTAGGTCATTTTGAGTTGAGTCAAAATAAATATATTTATGTATTTTTATTCTTATTTTGAGCTTACTATTTTGGGTGTATGTACTATATGTGCGTGTTAATTTCTCAACAAGTGATATCAAAACAAAGTTCATAAGAATAAGAGGCAAGCCCAAGAGATCGTAAAGCAAGTATTTTAAATTATCTGAAAAAAGTATGTCTAATATGCCTTTGTAAGATTCTGTTATTTAATGAAAAGAATAATTTTGTGTTATGACAAAGTACGATTCAAGATTTATTAGTATAATAAGGGTTGGATCAAGCATTAAAAAGTAGTAAGCCTGATGATTGTTTGACAATAATTAGAGTAGAATTTAGAAAAAAGCTATTAGTACTATTAGATTGGCATTAGCTCTAGAGGTAAAGTATAATGTATTGATTGAGAGTACTCTGAAGAGTTTGTAGGATAAGCTTGAGGGAATTTATGTATTGAAGTTATTAACTATCATATTATGTTTGAAGATAGATTTGTTTTCTTTGAAAATGAAAGAATGTGTGAGTTTTCATAATCACCTGAATGAGTTTAATAGGTTAGTTTCTTAATTGCTAGCGATTTCTATTGATGAGTTAGAAGATGAAGATAAAACTTTAATTTTGTTGCCATCTTTGTCCAAGTCTTATAGATCTTTAGTTCAAACTTTATTGGTGGGTAGGTTTACTTTGACGTTGGATGATGTGATAGCTCTGTTGTGTGAGAATGAAAGGTTTATTGGAATATAATACTTATCACTTAGAGGGAGTACACTAGCTGTAGAGGGTTTTGATCAAATGAGGACTCAAAAGAGGGTTGATAGATCAAGAAAGAGATGTAAGTCAAGTGACAGAGATTACAGTGATATAAAATGTTATTATTGTGATGAAAAATGACATATTCAAGTGCATTGCAAGAAGTTGAAAAGGGATATGGCTGCTTTCAAAATGGAGGATGATGAGAAAAAATCAGATGAAGGAAATAGTGATAATATTGTTGGTGTCTGGTGATGATGATGTCATTTTGACGACTTGTGTGAATGAGACTCAAACTTTGAAAAGTAATAAAGTTTGGGTTTTAGATTTCGCTGCTACTGTCCATGTCTGCAATTATAGGAGTTGCTTTGTGGAGTTGGATGAGAATGAGAAGTATGGGGATATTGTAATTGCTAACAATGAAAAGGTGTAGATTCAAGATATTGAGAGTGTTCACCTTAGATCTCACAATAGTGTTGTTAGAATGCTTTGTCATATAAGGTATGTACCGAGTTGTAGCTACAATTTGATTGCTTTAGGTCAGTTAACTTTTCAGGGATACACATACTATGGTAGTAACAATCGATTGAAAGTGTACAAGAATAATAGTGTGATTCTACAAGAAAATAGGGTCAAAAATCACTTGTACATACTTATAGAGGCTCAGTTGTTGAGATTCTTACGATGGAGGAAAAAAAAAGGGCAAGCGTATTAGCTTTATAGATATAGTTGAAGTGTTTGGAGCTCAAGTCAATGGAGGATTTGTTGGGATTTACCTTGAATTTCATATTCCCACATCGAAAGTTAAGTGAAGTTATGAGAGTTTGAATTTGCTTTGTATCTCACATCAAAATTGTAGTAAAGGTGTAAGGGGTTTCACATTTATAAATAAGATGTTTAAGTTGTGATTTGATAATCCCAAACAGTTAGACATCAAAAGAATAGCTAAGTGAGTAGGCTATTAAAATAGTGTAATTGGGTTTTGGGTTAAGATTTGAGAAAGAAATTTTTTGGTGACTTTTTTTATTCTAAAAGTCTCAAAATTATAAAGATTTATTTGTTACCAAATTGGGTTTAGAGTAAGCTATTTTAAGTTAAATCAAAATAAATATATTTATGTTTTTATTCTTATTTTAAGTTTATTATTTTGTATGTAGATACTGCATGTACTTGTTGATTTTCCAATGATTTTATCTTTGCCGACAATACACACCAGTAAAAAAGGTATGCTCAAATATAAACTTGTTAATAGAAAAAGCCAACTGTCATCACAAGGATCCTCGAGGAATCCTTTTTGTGCAGGGAACATTGATTTATGTTAAAAGGCCTTTCTCCTAGTACAGCAACAATCAGGATATCAATCCGCTTCTCTTTCAGCATCGAATGTCATTATATTTCAATCGCTACCAATACCCTTCAAGCTAAGAACTAGTGTCACGAATCCCATATCAATTGGATGTTATATGCAAACCATGAGACTGATTAGAAACTTTAGTTTTACAATTTTGAATATTTTGCCATACTTGTAAGAATCTCAATACCATTAATGTTCTTCTAGAGTTTTCATGTCATTTTCTACGTAGCAGTAAAATTGTGAAAATGAAGGTAGTATGCCATGAGTTTATGACTCTTTTTATATAAGAATAAGTTCATTTGAGAAGAATAATCAATTTGAAAGCAATTGTTATAACACACACCAACATTAGCTAGTGACTAAATTTTAACCTCGAGATTAACTTAAAGTGGCATTTAATAGAATCAGATTCAAATTTTAAAAGCTGTAATTCTCTTTCTTATTCTCATTCTCATGTTACTTAATTACAATTTTTGTACTTTTGTCCTCTGCTTTTAATTTTGCAATAGTTAAACAGCACTTGTCCCGGACAGCAACTTGACCAGGAATTTTTGGACAAAACTAAAGAAAAGAGAAAAAAATATATACATCAATTAGAGAGCTTTAATTCAAGTGGTTGGAACTCAATGAAAACCTTTTCTCTTTAAATTGGACTGGTGAATGATCAATAGAACATGTTCCATCCAAAAACTTGTCATTTCAAAAGCATCTCAAGAAGACTTTGCTCGATAGGAATCTTAATCTTATTTATGTATATATTTTAGGCATAAAAGAGCCAATAGTACGTAATAGTAGTTCATTCTATATACCAACAAAAAAGAGTGTAAATTTTACCGTACTGAGATTTGGGAAGACATATAAACAAATTCACTTCATGGGTTGTGGCTATAAAAAGTTTAGGCCACGTTTGGATTGGATTGTAAGGCACCACAAGTGGCAATGCAGTTATCATGAAAATTATGCTTAATTGTAACTTTTAAATCCAAGCCACTGGTAAGATTAACAACTAGTCAATACCAACTAGTATTCGAATTGGCGACCGCTAAGTGAATTTTTTTTTTTTTTTTATCCTTTAAGTTTTATCATTATACCAAAAATGCCTTTAAATTGATTTTTTTATTTGAAAATTATGAAATAATTTTATTAATTTAATATAATATATAAATTTTATTATTTAATAAATTGATAAATAATTTGAATAAATTTCATTATTTATTAACAAATTTTGTATAATAAATAAATTTTATAAATATTAAATATTTAAAATTTTATTAAATAAAACTTTTAATAATGTTCTTAATGATAAATTTCTTCTCACTATAATTCACATCGTCATCATTATTATTTTTGTATTTAAACATATATTTTATTATTGATTTTGATTTTATCGTTATAATAATTAATTATATCTTCATCGATGTATTTGAATCTATCTATTTAATTATTTCTTTATTTTTAATAAATTATAGTCTTATCCGCATTTGCATGCTTAATTACTTTTTTATTTTAAGAAGTAAAAAACAAAGAGCAAAAGGCAAATTCACTAGCTCGATTTGTTATCATATTTACGCGTTTACAGATATAGAAAACAGTTACTAAAACAACTAGTGTTTAGTGAAAGTTAGAGAGTTAATTAGTTATGATTAGCTGCTTGAGCTGCTCATATTATCCTATCTTGAGTTGCACAGCCACAACAACTTGCGAGAAAACAGTGCACTTTCACAATGACTATATATATAGGAAGCCTTAAAGGCCTTTAAGAGACTCAAAATATAAAAAGAAAAATCAAGAAATCTCACCCCCACATTATTTTAATTCCCTTTCGACCAGCTTTCCTATTCCATTTTTGTTCTCTTTTTCCAATGGCTTCTATTCCTCATTTATATTATAATTATTCATTTTCCAATGACTTTTCTCAGTTTCCAAATTCATTGCTAATTTCTCAAGAAAACTGCATCGGTAGTGGGGCAATTCCTGGTGCAACATGGGGTGAAGAAATTAGTTTTCCAATGTTTTTGGACAACGGTGGACTTGATGGTTTTCAACAAGAATCAGCGGCATTGTTGCCGGAGCTAATTGGGATTTCATCAGACTTTGCCGTTCCAACAGCATTGCCTGACAATAACGTTGCAGGCTTCTGCGGCAATGGAACCATTCAAAATTTTGGTGACAGATATCAATTGCAAGATGTCAGTGAGTTTGGGGAGGATTGCAGTGGATATGTTCATCAGGATTTCAAGCCGGTTGATCCAACCGTGGGAGAAAACTGGGTATAAATTTTTTTTTCTCTATTTTCTTTATTGCATGGTTTTGTACAATTTCATGAAACGGTATAAAGCAAGAGTTACAGAAAATAAATGTTTTGGGGCACTTATTTTTGTTATATTTATTTATTTTCAAAAGGGAATTCAAGGGAATCGACTGCCGCCAGCTATGGATGACAGCAATCTTAAGGTTAGCCGGTATTCAGTAGAAGAAAGGAAAGAAAGAATTCTTAGATACTTGAAGAAGAGAAATCAAAGGAACTTTAACAAGACAATTAAGGTATCTTCCTTTTCCCTCATCTCTCTCTTTCTCAAGACGTTGTATACAAAAAGGAATGTGCATTGACTCTATTTCATTGCATTTATATATATATATATATATATATAGTATGCTTGCCGGAAAACCTTAGCTGACAGAAGAGTTAGAGTCCGGGGAAGATTTGCAAGGAACACTGAACAATGTGAAGAAGAAATGGTAATGAAAAAGGAAGATGACAATTCACCCAATGACAAAAACTTGTATGATGCAGTTCAGGTACTTCATATATATTAACGCATAATTCCATAATTGGAAGAAGAAGATACACCTAGGATATATACATATATATATATATATATATATATATATTACATATGTAAGGTGTTGAGTTGATCATCAGATCATGTCAGAACATATTCAATTATTTACCATTTAGATGGAAGTTTTCACTCTGCAGGTAGTGATGTATGGTCATATTTTTTGCTTTGCAGATCAAGGATGATGAGGATGAATGGCTGCAACAGGCTATGGCAAATCTTATGTATTTACCATATATTGCTGGTTAATATATATATATATATATATATATAATTAGAGAACTAGCTTGTATCTAATGGAAAGTTTGAAGAAGGGGGTATCGCCTTCTTTTTTCTTTTCTTTTTTAATTTTGTAAAAGTACTCTAACCAAGCTAATGTTGGTGTGTGTTATATCAATTGCTTTCAAATTGATTGTTGTTCTCAAATGAACTTTATTCTTATATAGAAGTACTAGCAAAGAGAGTCATAAACTCATGGCATACTACTTCCATTTTCATAATTTTACCGCTACTTAGAAAATGACATGAAAGCTCTAGAAGAACATTATTGGTATTGTGATTCTTAAAAGCATGGCAAAATATCTAATACTGTTAAACTAAAGTTTCTAATTAGTCTATGGCTTGCATATAACATCCTATCGATATGGGATCAATGACACTAGCTTTTGTCTTGAAGGGTATTGATAGCGATTCAAATGTAATGGCATTCAACGCTGAAAGGGAAAATGGATTGATATCCTAGTTGGTGCTATACTCGGAGAAAAGCCTTTAAACATAAATGTAAATTAAGGTCCTAAGATTATGAAATGAAAGGGGAATATTTGACTAGCTAAGTCTTTGCCTTGTGCTACTTGTTAAAGTTGTGGTTCATCTCTCCTTCAAAATTCCAATCACTTTAATTTTATTTGATGCCAACATGATCCCATCTTTTCTAAACCTCCCCACATGATCAGCCGCCGCAATGAGCAACTTATCTTGAAAGTCATACTTTATCTTTGAAGAAGCTAATTATGAATGTGATCCATTTTTTATCCCGTTGGACTTATTCTAGTTTCATATTCATCTAATTAACTTATCCCACCATTATTTAATTTCATAAGCAATTCCATTTGCTTGCTTATTTGCTGGAAAAATATCCTTTTCTGAATTATGCAATATTTTAATTCCGTTTATGAACTGATGACATATAGAATAAAAGTTCATATATATATATATATATATCATTAAATTAACTTAAATTAAAAACTCAAAATTTAATTTAATTAAATCATACAACTACATTTAAGAAATGATATCGATTCAACAAGTTTGGATTCAAATTCTAGCAACTCAATCGATTATTTTATCTCCAAACTGCGTTTTCTTTTGTAAAAAATAAAATTAAGTTCAATTATGGAGGACTGGAACAAACAGTTAGAAGAGACAACAGCCTAAGCTGGAGATCCAATAACTATACCTAGTAGCTTCATTGCAGTTTCTATATATACAACTTGATAAAGCCTCAGTTTTATACTGTTCGTATACAGCTTGATTGAACAAGGGCTTGGGTTTTACGCTAGCAAATTTGTGAGAGTCAACATGAACATTAGAAAGCAATGAGAGAAAAATACTGAATCTTTTCTTTTGTTTAGATTTTGCTGCTTAAAAGGGGTAGGGATAAAGAAAAAAAAAAAAAGAAGCAAATGGGAGTCACAAACTAGCCTTCTTACAGTCGTAAGACACCACTATCCCCAAAGTGAAGTGAAGTGACCCCATTAATAATTTAATTCTTTTATATGTTTTTTATTCTCATTTCTCACTCATGTACAATGTGGAAACTAATTTTTTTTCTCATTAATAACTTTGACTTTGAGGGTTAGGTTATGTTTATTTTTTTAGATAATAAAAAGCAAATAATAAGTGAGGAAGAGTTATGATATGTGAGCAGTGAGTATTAGTTATATAAAATTTATACCTTTTAAAATAAATTGCATCATTTTATTAGATAATGCTGATAAGAAATGTGATTAAAATATAATAAATAATTAATAAAGGTCTTAATTTTTTTTTTTTTTTGGTTATCTTTACTTAAAATGTAGGGATTCGAGACTAGAATGATGGCATGATGGATTGCAACCCTTATTAATTTAACAAAAATAATAATGTGATCTATGTCACTCAGCTTAAAGGGAAATGTTGGATACGAACATATGTCCAATACGGGTACGGCCAACTTTTTTATTTTTTTATTTTTATATATTTGGAAGGTTAGATTTTTATACTCATATCTCTCAAATATATGTCCAACACATATTTAAAGAAAAATAAAGAATTAGAGCAATATAGATAATTTTGATTACAAAAATTGATATTAAATATTATTGTTGTGGTATATTATTTGAATATATGTAGGACCTTCTAATTGATGCCATTCCAAACATCAAATCTCTCATCAATTGAAAGTTGACTTGGACTAAGACACATAGGACCCTCACCCTACTGATCTTGATAGTAAAATTCTAGAACTCAAGTAGTTGACAATGGGACTTTGGTGGAACAAACTTCTTTTGCCAGATCCAACCAGAAGAGAGCTCAACCTGGACTCTGCTGCTTTCTAGTTCATATACTACCAAAAAGGAAAACTAAATAGGTCTATAAGCTTGATGCAAGAATGTGCTGGTGGTTGATTAGTCTTTTTCTTCTATGAATTCCACTTGAAATTGTTCGAGTTCCTCCTTGTATTCAGCAGCAAAATTGAAGTCCTTTTCAATGGAAATTGACAAGGGATCATGTAATTGTGTATCAGACAAAAGAAGCACCACATAACAGATATCAAGAACTGTGTCCTTTGAAGGAGAGGGAGAGCTACAATGTGTTAGTGGATTCAAGCCAAGTACAAATTCAAGAAATGAATAATTTTCCAACTGTTCCTGAATTGCAAGGCTAATGAATCAAGCAGAAACTTAGATCAATCAAAGGATCATTCTGACAGATTTGTCGGTTGATAAAATGCTTATCCTGCAGCATTTGATGTCCCACAACTAGAAATTTTTGTAGCTTTCTTTTGGTGGAGCTAGATTGACAGCACTGTTGATTAATTAAGCCACTGCAGTCAAATGGATCATTAGATTATACCACCGGAACCAAAAAAAAAAAAAAAAAGTCTAGTTCTTCATGTACCAATCAAAAGGAGGAAAACTCTGCCTATAAAACAATGATGATTAACAAGGAAATTTCGTCATACAATCAACAATCTTTTAATTACCAGAAGTGAAGTTTTGTTTACTATTTGTAATGATATTTGTCCCTTCAACACCAGTTTATTTCTACCCTCCACATATATAAGCCTTGATTTCTAGTAGTATTGGAGTATAAGCCTTGATTAGACATTAGATTTCATTTGCAAAATGGTACTAAATTGTTAAGAATAGACAAGATTACTTAACATGCATACAAAATTCAATGCTATAATCAAATTAACTGGTTGAGTACTTATCATCTTAAGTTGAAGTTGAATAACATAGATTTTGTGCTCAGTGTGTTAAACTTATGACAGAAAAGTGAAACAAAGTGAGACCAAAGGAGTAAAAAATAAATAATTTGCAATGGATTTAGTATAGCGAATTACCAATAGAAAGTTAATGAAAAAGCCATTTTTACAACCAAAATTCAACTACTGATCAATATGTCTAATAGTTATAGATTTGTTATTCACCAAAAAAAGGGAAAGAAATTATTGTCTTCATCTCTAGGGCAATCTAGGGGGAAGTGGAAGGGGGGTTCGTACGAACTTGGCCTTTCTTCATTTTAATTAGTTCGATGAAAGATGGTTGGCAAAAGTCTTTGTAGAGGAAGAGATCAGATATTTGTCGATGCATTGCTTCAGTGAGATGAATGCCATCCCAATGGACGTGAGAATCTGGGTTTTTGCAGGCTGTGGTACCCAACATTCCACATAAACTTTCTAAGTTAAAGTTGAGAGGTCCATTTCCAGCACCACAACATGCATTGAATGCATCTTCAAGCCCAAATTTTCCAAGGTTTGTCGTGATTTCCTTGTATGCATTGAAGTAATCAGCATATAAAATCATACACTTTCCACCTTGCTTCTTTCGAAATCCTTCCAATATGGTTTGGAGAAGGTCATTATGGGCTATTATTGCTTTATTGATACCAGCTGCACAACCCATATCATCCTTGACAAAATTTGGACTCAACTTGGCAAATGGATAGCACCCTAGGGGTGGTAGCCCTTGAACCACAATGTATTTTGCACCCGTGTCAAACAATGTCTGCAACAAAAAAAAAAAAAAAAAGGAACGTCCACGTTAGCTGGCACCAAAAGGTTTTCAAAAAACTTCTTAACCATTAAAATTTATAACTCAGATACTAATTCAATTAGTTCATGTAATATTTTTAAAAAATAATATTCAATAAATTTAAAAATCAAAATTTAATTACTGCAATATTTTTTCTCAATCCCCAAACTATGACTTTTTTTATAAAAAAAATATTAAATTTAGAGAAATATTTTTATTAATATTTGTTTCGAGAGCCTCTCACCACATAGGGCAAAGCCAAGAAACTCTTCAAGGAACTAAATAGTAGATCAAACTGGAAATGGGACCAAGAATTATATTAAGTGAAATCCAAAGCTGTAGTATAATGTTATCCCAAAATTTTGGGGAGTCAGGGTCCCTGTCTGCCCCTTAGATTCGTCTTTGCATCGAACCACCAATTTCTCACTAGATCATTTTTAAGAGTCTAGTTGAAAATTGGAGGGTCATTTCGATCCCTTAGAAATCTTGGATTCAACTCTTTAGAAATGATTTCATATCGTAGATTTAACTGACTTTCACATATGTACTTGTAGAAGGATTTTCATGGAAGACATGCTTACCGTAAGGAGATTGGAGGTGTAAGCAATAGTCATATCTTTAAGCCATCGTAATGAAATAGTAGACCCTAAAACACGAGCATAGTCACCTATACCCATTTGTCCAAGCCAAAAGAGGCTGCTTCCCATATCTGCCTTGCATCCCTCCTCTGATTTTCCCTTGCAAGCTATATCTGAAAGAAACTTGTTGAACCATTCTATTTGGGTATGGAAACTCTGGGGAGTGCCTTGCCACATTAGGGTGTTATTGATTTTGTAATGGGCAAAAAATTTTCTTGTAAAAACTGTTGCCCCAGCAGTTGCAAAGTTCACTCCTAAACTCAAGTTTGCAGCGGAGTTTGCAGAAATGGATTTATATGGTCGCAATGATGATATGTTGAGAGCATCACAAAGGAAATCAACGACCAACCGACCATCACATGATCTTTGGCCAAAGTTTGAACCTTTTGATAAAAAACCACTTTCGAAGTTCTTCAATCCACCCAACAATTGAGCATTTCCGGTGTCAGTATATGAGTCTCCAAACGCATAAACCTTATCAAAGCAGCCACTAAAGTAGGTTCCATCAGTTTTGTTGCCTTCTACGTTAATTGTATTAAAATTTGACGAAGAGGAAGAGCTAGAATGCACGACATTGGATTCATTTAAAGGCGTAACAGCATGAAAAGCCACAGAGGAAAATGGAAATGAAACGAAGTCAAGAAAGAATAGAACATGAAAAAAATGTTTGGAAACCATCTTGATTGTCGTTGCTTTTAGCTCAAATTGTAGGCTTTAATTTATACTTGTCCGGTTGTCCCTCCCTCTTAAGATAAATGCGCAAGTGCCAATGGAAATGTATGAACCACCATGGTCTTAGGAGAATGTATGCAGAGGTTGTCAAGGCTTTGCATTTTACTTGGTCGTGGCCGAAGGTTTTGCAATTACAATTATAGCTACTTGATTGACCTTGTTTTACTTATAGATGTGATGGACATTATTTTAACTTACAAACCATAGCTTATTCATCATTGTAAATTCATAATTTTAGACACAATTTAATGATATAATATAAAAAAAAAGACACAAAAATAATATAATTTAAAATTTTAACAAAAACAATATATCTTTGATAAAATCCAAAAATATATTTTATGTTTGACAAAAATAAAAAAATATCTTTTTATTTGGCATGTGAACACAAATTATAACATAAAAATTTTTATGTTTATATATATTTGATATGAAATAGATATGATACAAATATACGAATTATTAAATCTGCAATGTTACATGAACTCATAATAGAATTTTAGACACTAATATATGTAATAACTTTTCATTTTTTTTAGCAATTTTCTTACATTAATTTTGAGAATTCGGGGATCATATTTGTATAAATTTAAAGTGTACGCTTTCAGCTATTTGATTTAATGATCAAAATAACCTTAAAGAAAACATCAAGATTGGGGTTTAAACCTCAACTTTTTCCTTCCCTTTAATGTAGAGTTATGCTCCCTTGAATTCCAAAAAAAAAAGTGTACAAAAAAAAAACAAACATAAATGCTGTAAGATAAAACAAAAAAGTTCATGTAGCATAAGTCACGCAAAATGTAATTAAAATGGGGGAAAAAAAAAGCCCATTGTCATTTGGAAAAAGACCACCATAGAAAGAATTGACATATAAATAAGTTGAGAGTTAATATTCGGTGCATCGATAGTGTACAAATGTTATATATTGTCAACAAATTATAAGAGGACATTTTATTAATGGGTAAAATTAAAAATAATTAAATTTTTAAAAATAAATATTAATAATTTTTTTAAGTTTAATTAATTGCTAAAAGTATTTATAATTGGACTACTTTTAGTTTTATTTATTATTGATGTGTCATTGTATAATTAATTGATAATATATAACACGTAATTACTGTCAATATATTAAAAATTAATTCATAAATTAAGATATTGTTTATTTATTTGTTTTTCGCATTCTGTAAACAGTAAAGTTTGAAATTAGCTATCTAAGTCGAGTTGGGTTATACTACCAAGGCAAATCCTTATGCATCCCACGTCTAAGCTTAGCCCAAGTTGTGCTGGGGCCTATATGTGATACCAAGTTGACTTTATAAAGGTGCCCGAGTATTGGGTTTACACTAGGGTGAGAAAAAAATTAAGGACATAAAAATTATTTAAATTTTTAGTGTTTGATTGGTTAGAAATATTTTTTATTTTATTTAGATTAAATTTAAATATTAAGTTTGAATCGAATTTTGGATCAAAAATAAAAATCAATCTAAACTAAATTATATATTTTTCTTAGTTTATATATTTTAAATTTTTATAAAATAAAAATAATTATTTTACTTAAATATAATTAGATATATATTAAATATTATATTAAAATACTATCAAAAAATTTAAAATGTAATTTTTAAAATTTGATGAACCAAATTGAACTAATATAATTCAGTTTAAATTGAATTGGTTTTAAAATAAATCATTTCGAATTCGAATCAAATTTTAAAAATTTATAATGTTATGCATTAACTGAAATATCAAAGCATCATCATCCATAGTTTATACATATATTTTAAGGTATAGGTAGATTAGGGGTTGGGTTTTTTTTTCTTCTAAACCAAGTCATAATTTCATATTAATGAGAAAAGTAAAAAGCAATTATAGACATCATATTTAATCTAAGATCCAAAATTTCTTGAGTTCGGATTCGATCTACGCTTAATTGTTAAATTTTGTTTTTATTTTATTTTTATGATATTTATCTATATATATTATTTATCTTTTCTACTTCATTTTATTTTATTTTTTATCTGATTTAGTTGTGGTTTATCTTTAATTATATTTATTTAATTGGTTTATATTTATCTAATTTTTTAATTATTTGGTTGTTTAAAAAAAAGAGAAAGAGATAATTGACAAAAAGGAAAAATTTTAAATGGTCGAAAATCAATTGGGTGGAGTGACGATGATAAATTTGGCTTTATCATGATTGAATTTAAATTTAAACTTTTCAAGATTTTTTTTTCATGATAATCCTTAGCTTTGGAATTGAAATTGATTTAAAACTCTGTCAATTTATCCCTATAAAAAGGCCTATATTCAACCCAACAATCACACAACAAACAGAGAGCAATCAGAGTAGTACAAAAAATTTGAGAGAAGAAAACCAAAAAAAAAAACCTCAATAAAAAGTTTTTTTGAGAAATTTTAGAAAGTTGTAAGTTTAATTCAACAATTGAAAGATTTAGGGAGTCTAATTCGTGTTTTTTTATGTGTTTTTAGAAATTTTTAGAAAATTTTTAAAAATTTCATATTTTCATTTGAATTTTCGTTTTTCAAAATTTCTAAGCCACAAGCTGAGTCGTCCATTTTTTGGTAAAATTTTTTATTTGTTTTATTGTTTTTTATTTATTTAAATTTTTTTATTTGATTTTAAGTGATACTTTTTATTTTATTTTATTTTATTTATTTTATTTGTGTAAATTTTATCTATTTAAAATTTTTTAAAATAATTTTTCAAAATAAACTTATGATTCCTACCAATCTATTAGAGGAATTTTATAGGTTTAGAAATTTTAAATTATGGATTCTGCCAAACTATTAGAAAATTTCATAATGAAATTTTGTGAAAAAAAGTTTTTGAATCCTACCAAATGATTAAAGGATTTAAATTTTGAATTAAATCTTACCAAACTATTGGAAGATTTAATGACTTTTTTTAAAATTTTATTAAAAGGTTTTCAAATAAAAATCCCACTAAATTATTGGGAGATATGCATCGAAATAAAATCATACCAAACTATTGAAAGATTTTATTGATTGTTTTCTAATAATTAATTTTTTGAAAAACATATTAATGAATCTAACGACAAAGCCTCTTTAGAGTGGGATACTAGTCTCCATGAATACTCCTAAGATGAAAAATTATCTTAAATTACTACCAAACTATTGGAGTAATTTTAAGATCAATTTTCAATAATTAAATTATTGGGTAAATTATAAACATATTTTAAGGCTTAGATAACATGAAATCAAACTAGTATCATTTTTTTATGAGCATTATAAGGGTTTTATAATCTTCCTCACACGTAACCATACTCTCAAACCTAGCTTGGTTTCATGGATTAGAATATATCTTTTAAGATACCCAAGTCAAGCTTGGGACATCTTTTTAAAGTATGATAGATTCAGTTAAATAACCAATCGCACCTAAACAAAAATTATTAGTAGTGACTTATTTAAGTCAATTTCTAGCAATTGGTCCACAGATCATACGTTATGATAATTTGGTAAGTCCACTGAGGATAGCCGAGAGTTAGGCCAGTAAATGAATTTGTGTTACCCAAGCCTAATGTTTTCTTTAAAAATATTTTTTTTCTTTTCTTAATTTATTTTTCAAGTTTCTAATGTTCTATCATTCATATGCATATACATAACATGAGCTCTACTCTCGAATTTCATCCCTTAAGATAAAGTAAAGTACCTAAGTTTTCATAAGGTTTCATGTAATTTGTATATATTTGTATCCCTAAAATTATGTATTTATATCCCTAGAATTAAGGATAAAAAAAATTAGAATAAACAATCTCTTAATTATAATGATCAATTTTAGGAAATTTTAGTTTTTTATTTTACCCTCTAGTTGGCTGTATATAAACTTATAGTACTTGTTTAATTCTACAAAGAAGTTTTCTATATACTCTCAATTTTTTTCACATGGTATCAAAGCTTTAGACTCTTCTTGGGAAGAAAATTTTTTCAGCCTTCATTGTTGAATTCTATTTCAGGCCTTCATAGCCAAATCCTATTAAGTTTTTAATAATCTTATTTTTTTTCCTTTTTGGCCTTCATTGCCTAAAATTATCATTGGTTAAACCTTTACTATCAAGACTCATTTCAATCTTGAAAAAGATAACCATGTCAGAGATGACAGAATTTGCCGCTACTACATGATATGAAGAAGTAACAACTGGTCAAACCATAGAAAAACTACAAAATATCCAAGCTGCACATAGATTGAATGGAAAAAACTACTTGAAGTGGTATTAGTTGGTTCAAACCTCTCTAAAAGGGAAGAAAAATTTGAGCCATCTTTTTGGTACTGGTCTTGAAAGAGTAGATCCAAAATTTGAGGCTTGAGATGAAGAGGATTTCATGGTTATGTCATGGCTATAGAATTCTATGACACTAGATATTAGTGACACTTACATGTTTTTATCCACAGTTAAAGACATTTGAGAATCAATTTGACAAACCTACTCTAAAGTTAAGGATGCTGCTCAAGTTTATAACATAAAGATCAAGATTGCAGCTCTCAAACAAGGGAATAAGTTAGTCACAGAGTATGCTATTCTTCTAAAAAAATATTTGGCAAGAGATGGACCACTACCGATGCATAAAAATGAAGTGCAGTGAAGATACATCAACTTTAAAAAAATTTATTAAAAAATATCAAGTCTAAGATTTTCTTACTGGACTTAATGTTGAATTTGATCAAGTCAAGGTCTAAATTTTGGGAAAAGAAGATTTACCTTCTTTAAATGAGGTGATCTTCATGGTTAAAGCAAAAGAGAGCAAAAAAAGAGTAATGCTTAACAATCTACATATAGAAAGATCTACTATGGTGTCTAATGGTGGGAAAAACCAAAACTTGAAATAATTATCGGTTAGTAAGAAAGGAAAAGGTGACTTGGCTAAAAGCTCAAGTCGTGACAATTTTAGTGCATCTACTGCAAGAAGTCAAGGCACACGAGAGATCATTGTTGGAAACTAAATGAAAAACCTTCAACTTTAAGCAAATAATGGGGTTATAAAAGAAGACAACCAAGAAATCAAGGGTAAGCTCATATAATTGTAATTGAGTCAAACCAAGAGAAGTCTCGGGAGTGAAAGAGTTAGACAAATAAGAGATTAAGAAATTGATAAGCTTATTGGAAAACCTTCAAAAGACTACTAGTGTATGTTCTTTGGCATATTTAGCTAAGGTCCATAATTCATGTAAAGTCTCTAATTCTTATGGATTAAGTATCTTGGATAAGTCTATTAAGAGTTTTTGGGTTATTGACTTAGGAGTCACAGACCACATAACACATTCTTCATAGAACTTTAGTATATATACATTGTGTCTTAGTAATAAAAAAATTATTGTTACAAATATTTCACTTACTATAATGACAGGATTATGAGATGTTCAAATTAATCCCTTATTTGTTTTTAAAATTGTTCTTCATGTTTTTAGATTGTCTACTAATCTGACATTTATACAAAAACTTACAAGAGACATAAACTGTAATGTGACTTTTTATCCTTCCTATTGTGAATTTTAAGATCAAGATTTAGGGAAGAAAATTAGATTGCTAAGAAAAAAGATGGACTATACTATCTTGAAACAACCAACAACGTAAGTAATATTAAGAATAGTTTACCTTTGTTATTTCTTTATGAAAAATCCTCAATAAAGACAAAATCTAGCTTTATCATTTTCGTCTTGGACATCCATCTTTTTAAAATTTGAAAAACATATTTCCTTCTTTGTTCAAAGGATTAAATGTTGACAATTTTCATTATAATGTTTGTGAACTTGCAAAGCATAAATGTGTGTCTTTTTCAATTAGTAACAAAAGAAGTTCTACTCTTTTTTACTTGATTCATAGTGACATATAGGGTTCCTATACAATTTCTAATAATTTTGGTACAAGGTGGTTTATTTATTTCATAAATGATTATACTAGAGTCTCTTGGATATTTTTACTTAAATCTAAACCAGATGTGAATAGTATATTTTTAAGCTTTCCAAAATATGATTTAAAATCAATTTAGAGTGAAAATCAAAAGATCTAGGTTTGATAATGCAAGAGACTATTTTAACCAGAAACTATCTACCTATTTTCAAAAATAGGTAATTATTCATTAGTCATCTTGTGTTAATACTCTACAGCAAACTAGAGTGACAAAGAGGAAAAACAGTCATTTACTAGCCATAACCCGAGCCTTACTTTTTCAAGTAAACATACACAAATCTTACTGGAAGGAAGTTGTTCTCACTATCATACACATTATAAATAGGTTACCTTCAAGGGTTTTGGGATTTAAAACTCATATGGAACTACTCTGATAATTCTATTCTAATTTTAATATCACAAATAACCTCACACCATTTGTTATGCATCATTTGTTCATGTTCACAGTCATAATAGGGGGAAATTAGATTCTAGAGTAGTTAGGTGTATCTTTCTGGGGTATTCATCAACTTAGAAAGTGTATAAATGCTATCATTTTCTTACCAAAAAATTATATGTGTTTGCAGATGTCATTTTTGAAGAAAGTAAACCATTTTTTACTCAACCTTATCTTCAGGGGGAGCCTTTATTCATGAAAATTAAGGATAAAGACTTATTTTTGCCTGACTTATCCTTCTTTAAAAAAATTTCTCCCATTAATTCTTCTGAGTCTAAACTTGTTTTTTTTTTAGTCCAAGTCAAACATTGAATCTAAGTCTGAACTCATTTCAAACACAAAAACTGTGACTAAAGGTAATACTATTCTTGATTTTATGAAAGAATTATAGGTGTACTCAAGAAAAAAAGTTTCAACTCCTAAACCAATGCAAGTCTAAGAACTTGATCCTAACTTTGAAAATAAAGTAACTGTGACTAAAGGTAATACTATTCTTGATTTTATGAAGGAATTATAGGTGTACTCAAGAAGAAAAGTTTCAACTCCTAAACCAATGCAAGTCCAAGAACTTGATCCTAACTTTGAAAATAAAGTAACTACAATCTCTGACTCTATTTCTCAAAATGAATCTCCTAAAACTAAAACTAGTGATTATGATTTGCCTATTGCCATTAAAAAAGGAACAAAAAAATGTACTAAATATCCATTATACCCAATATCTAATTTTGTGTCATTTAAAAAATTCTCACCATCCCACAAATATTTTTTATGAGCCTAAACACTATTTTTATTCCAACTACATTATTTGAGGCATTATCCAATGAGAAATGGATACAAGTCATGAAAATAAAAATTAAGGCCTTCGAGAAAAATAAAACATAGGAACTGGTAAAATTATGAAAAAATCCAATTTGATCTAAATGGGTTTTCACTGTAAAATACAAGACATATAGTACTATTGAAAGATATAATGCCATGTTAGTAGCTAAGGGCTACATTCAAACATATGGAGTAGATTATCAAGAAACTTTTGCTACAGTTGCCAATATGAATATAGTTAAGATTTTGTTATCATTGGCTGCAAATTACAATTAGCAGCTTTAATAATTTGATGTAAAGAATGTTTTTTGGCAGAAAAAATATATATGAAGGCTTCACGAGGATCTGAAGGTCATTTAAAAGCAAACAAAGTATGCAAGCTGAAAAAGATTTTATACGACCTTAAACAGTCTTCTAGGGCCTAATTCGAAAGATTTACCAAAATGATGCTAGCAATGGGATATAAGCAGAGTCAAGGGGATCATACATTGTTTATCAAGCACTCAAATTTAAGGAGAGTCACAATTCTGTTAATATATGTTGATGATATAATTATAACCAGAGATGATGAAAAAGTGAGAGAATCTTAAAATAATGTTTGGCCAGAGAATTTGAGGTAAAAGAGTTAGAAAGATTGAAATACTTCTTAGGAATTGAAGTAGCTCACTCATGGCATGGTATTTTCATCTCATAATAGAAATATGTAATGGATCTTTTGAAGAAAACCAGTAAGCTCACATGTAAACCTACAAAAACTTCTATAGATCCTAATTATTAACTTGAAAAAGTTAATGAAGATATTACTATAGAAAGAGAGATGTACAAAGGTTAGTTAGAAGACTCATTTATTTCTTACACTCTAGACCTAACATATCATATGTTGTGAGTGTGATAAGTCAATTTATACATAATCCCAAAAAGTGCACCTATAGGCTGTCTACTATGTACTGTGCTATTTAAAGGTCAATTTTGGAAGAGGTATCTTGTTCAAAAAAAATTTGGGGCTGGTACTAAAGGCATATACAAATGCTGATTATACAAATTTAATAACTAATAAAAGATCTACCTCAGGCTGTATTTTCTTAGATGGTAATCTTGTAACTTGGAATAGTAAAAAATAGAATGTAGTGGCAAGATCAAGTGCTGAAGCAAAGTTTAGAGCAATGGCTCAAGGATTTTGTGAACTATTATAGTTAAAAATTATCCTAGAAGACTTAAAGATCAAGTGGAATAGACCAATAAAACTCTACTGTGATAACAAGTCGACAATAAATATTGCACACAATCCTGTGCAACATGACAGAACAAAATACATTGAAGTAGACTGATACTTCATAAATGAGAAACTAAATAGTGGGTTGATTTGCATACTGTATGTATCAACCAAGGGTCATGTAGATATATTGACTAAAGGTCTCGGCAATACAACATTTCAAGAAATTATTTTCAAGCTGAAAATAGAAAGCACATATTCACCTGCTTGAGGGAGAGTGTGGGAAAATACCTAGTTGACCATCTAGTTGTAATTTGTATATATTTGTATCTCTAGAATTAAGGACAAAAAATTATGATAGACAATTCCTTAATTACAAAGATCAGTTTTAGAAAGATTTTAATTTTCTATTTTACCCTTTAGTTAACTATATAAAACTTACAAAGATCAGTTTTAGAAAGATTTTAATTTTCTATTTTACCCTTTAGTTAACTATATAAAAACTTATAATGCTTGTATAATTCTACATAAAGTTTTCTATATGCTCTCAGTTTTTTCCACAATATCTCTAGTGAAATATTCAAATAATACACAAGTTTTTTGTGTCCAACTGTAATTACACGTCTCACTTGCTTATTGTTACTTCAAATATGCCATCACCCTGATTGTTTCAGTTACAAGAGTTAAAGGCAAATCCTGATCGAAATGCAAAAGGCACTGTAATGGAGGCAGGTCTTCATAAATCCAAGGGACCTGTAGCTACTTTTATTGTGCTAATGGAACCCTTAAAAGAGGGACATAGTTGTTTGTGGAGAACCCTTTGGAAAGGTTGGTAAACTAGAGTCAAACTCTAGATTGTTCTAATATGAAAATTCTCTGCTTACTATATGGCATAAATTCTTAATATTATGAACCTATCTCAGAGGGGGATTTTCCACTATGTCCATCGTCAGGTACGTGCTTTATTTGATGATAGTGGAAACCGGGTTGATGAGGCTGCACCCTACATATCCGTACAGGTTAGCAAATTATTATGTTTCCCTTTTTATTTACCTATATGTCTTGTGATCTTTGACTATTTCCGATTAGAGTTTTGAAACCTAGTAATAAAACTGCTGTTCCTTTTTTGGCTGTAGTAATTGGAAATTGGTTACACTTGTGTGAGATTGTTAAAAGTTACCTGTATTTGGGGCTGTCAATACCAAAAAATAAATTAATTAATAAAGAGAGAGAAACAACATTGTTATGTGCTCCCTTTTAGAATTGCCCTTTTATCTTCAATAAGAATCACAGAATCACCTTTTTTATTTTTTTTGGAAAAAAAAAATTAGTTGCTGTTTGTTTTATTGATCAGATTCCACACTCCAAATTTATCTTGACCGTCTAAGGTCATCCTCATGAGGCTATAGGGAGGACTTGGACTTCATGATCTCATGTATAGCCTTTAATTAAATGTGGTTGGTTTAGTGATACTAAGTGCATTTGTGAAGCATAATAATTGCAGCCTACTTGAAATTGGTGGATAAACAAGCACAATAACCTCAGCTTAATTGAACTGATGTTGGATGAAGATGGGAAATCTCCCATCCTCTTCCCTACCTCTGCGCCAGCCATCATAAGCCTTTAAAAAGGTCATAAACATAGAGTCTAATGATTATGGGCCTTCTAACTTGAAAAGCTTTTGTATATTCTCTTTCAATTTCCTATATTTATCTGCAGAAGTCAGCTATAATACATTGAAGAAGCTTGTTAAAGAAACTAGTTACAATGACATCATTTATGGAACACCTTGGTTATCTGTTGTTGTTTAGGAAGAAAGATGATATTTCTAGTAGATCTAGATAAATGTACTTTCTTTATGCATGTATTTTATATAACTTAGTAAGTAAAATGAGCAAATTGTTCTTTAAGGTAACCTCAATCTATGCAATTGTTGTTCAGTGATGGCGACGATTTAAACATCAATTTTAGTGGATGACAAATAGCATAAACTTTAGAGATTAGCCTGTTAAGAATTCTTCTGGACAATGTGTAGACAAATCATAGTTGATCAATAATAAACTGCTTGGCTCCCCTCACTCTTTCGTTTTCTTTGAGGAAAATCTGTGTTGGAGTTCTAATTTGAGAATTGAAAGATTCACAGATTCTTGACTCAGTTGGGTACTCATCTAAAGCATTGCCTGAAGCATTTGTGTAATGACTTAGGCTATACTGTTTCTTTTGAATATGGGGGTTGATCCATAGTTTCTCTCTCTCTGTCTAACAAAATTCTAATCATCCTCAAGGCCCATGTAGAAAAGGAGAAAAATAGGAAAAGGAAAATACGTAAAAGTAGATCACCTGCTCTACCATTTGGTGAATTGCTTCCATGAAGGGACATTTTCTGAACTCAATAACTTGCAGAATGTAATATTTATGTTACCAACACATTTTGAAACTAACCAGGAGCAAGTTGAAGTATTCTTTGAATTTATGTGCCATGGTTTCCATATATTGGCTTTGTTTGATCCAATTTTTATAGATTTACTCTAGGTTTAGAACTTCTCCTTAGGGATGTGGTGTGTATGTCTTCAGGTCATAGGTTTGAATAAAGTTCCAACTGCTGGTGATGAATTTGAGGTTGTTGCTTCCCTTGATGTTGCACGTGAAAAGGCAGAAGCTTGTACAGAGTTGTTGCGAAATGAACGCATGTCAGCCAAGGCTGGGGATGGAAAGGTCACACTTTCTTCTTAAGCTTCGGCAGTGTCAGCTGGAAAGCTTTCCGGGTTAGACTTGACAAGCTCAATGTTATCTTGAAGGTTGATTTACAGGTATGCACATCAGATTTACACAAAGAAAAACAACATGCAAGACTATCTTGTTCATAACATTGTTAATTTGAGTATAATGAAATTTGATAATGCATTTGGATGACTTGGCCTTTCTATTGAGTACATGCTGCTGCTGCTGCTGCTGCTAACAAGTTGTTGGTCAGATCTCATCCTTTTATTAGGGGGAGAGGGGGAAGAGAATTATAAAAAATGCTGTTGTTATATGTAAATGCTGTTGGTATATGTAATAGTTATATCAAATTTCTATGTGCGGAAACAAATATGCATCATAAGCCATCTGTGTGAATTGCACAAAATTTTTGTGCCACTGTTGACCAATATAATAAAAGGTTAATGAGACACATTGGCTGCATGTGAATTGCATGAGACTGATATGGGGCCAAAAGAGAGGCTGTTTCCCTGTGATGGTACTTAAAAGCTGAGGATAACAAGCATAGGAGAATAGGTGACAGGAGGATTGAATTATGTGGGCCAAACATTAGAATTCAGTTAATTAACTTGTCTTCTTTTATCATTTTATGTACCAAAATTATAAATTACAAAAAAAAAAAAATTGTCTTTGGCTGTTCAAACTCTATCATCCTACGAGAAAGTACCCAATATTCATCTTGGTATTGCATTTCTTACATATTAGTCTACTTCTTGGTGCTCATGCTGGTGCTGCTGATTCCGTGAAAGAAATGAACATCCTCAAACATTCTTGTTGACATTTTCTATCTATTTCCAATGAGCATCATAATTGCTAAATTGTATTTGTTTTCCACTACTAGGGATCTATAAAGGCTGTCAGACTAGCATTGCAGCTGTTACCACAAGACAATGTCACTTTGAAGTTTCTCTTGGAAGCAACAGGAGATGTAAGCACCAGTGACGTCGGTCTTGCGGTTGCTAGCAAAGCCATTATTTTTGGATTTAATGTGAAGCTACCAGGTTCTGTCAAGAGTTATGCAGAAAATAAAGGTGTTGAGATTCGGCTTTACAGAGTTATCTATGAACTTATTGATGAAGTGAGGAATGCAATGCACGGAATCCTAGAGCCTGTTGAGGTTAGTCTAATGTTTAAGTATTTGCATTTTGATATCGTGGTGTAGATGATGTGTGGGTGGACTGAGTACATCAAGCTGCTTGGCATTCCATTTGGTCCACAAGTCAAAATATACATGGATTTAGGGGAATAGGAATAATGAAGAGGAGATGGGGGAGGGAAGGGACCTGGCCCTTGCTTGGGAGAGTAGAAAACGAAAAGAGAGGGTATGGAGGGAAACCCTTTATCCCTTTCATAAGATAGACCCCTCTTGAAATCCATTTATTCTTATTTTCATTGAAGAAGCCCCTAATTCTAATTGCTCGAATCTGCTACAAGCATACTTTTGCAATACTTTTAGTTCTATCATGGCTACGTCTCTTCAAATCCATGGTAGTCATATTTTTCCTCAACTACCTTGACTGTTGTCTTCTACCTCTAAGTTGTTGAATGTCTGTAGAAGTAAGCTGAGGCATTGATCCTTCTTTTTCTCTCAGCTTCATTTTTTGATTTTTTTTTTTTGTTTCTTTTACACTGTTCTTGTAGTCTCTAGTACACTGCTTTAAACATTGAATGTAGTTTGATTTGTTGTAACCTTGGAACTCATTGGCTTTAAATTCTTGGGTCATGTATTTGCTTTTCCTTCAGTATGTTTAAGATTTCCGGGTTAAACATTCAGAGTGGACAGTTACTGCTTCTCTGTTTATAGGATCAAGTACCAATTGGCTCTGCAGACGTTCGGGCTCTTTTCAGCAGTGGCAGTGGTCATGTTGCCGGATGTATGGTAACAGAAGGAAAGGTAGTGAATGGTTGTGGCATTCGTGTCATTCGAAATGGTCGCACAGTACATGTCGGTGTCCTTGATTCATTGAGAAGGGTAAAGGAAATTGTTAAAGAGGTATAATGTTGATTGCCAATACTGCTTCTTTCTCTTTTTGCATTCCCATCCCCAACCCTCCTCTTTAGTCTGACATTTTGGTGCATGTTCTTCCTGTATTTTGTTCCTTATTGTCTCGCTTATGTGTATCTGCTGATGTATTGGGACTTTAGATAAGTATTTGTGTAAATTATTTAATAATTGTGCTTGGGAGGATTTAATGTTCTGCCTGGTTATGTGATATATAGATGAAAAGAACTAGTCAAAACAAAAGATCAAACTGCACATAAAGGGATCTGCAAGCAGAAGTTATTCTGGGTTGAATAATTAGATCCGAGATTGATTTATATTTGATTAGTAAGTTAAATTTAGCTGAGTAGTGGCATGAACAAAATATTGAATTCTATGGTTGCGCTTGTTTCCATCTTGGTCAATTCAAAATGTGGTAAACTTTATTTTTTAAAGATACTAACTTGTGTTGACAATATTCTGAGAAGATGGTGATTCTCATATGAAATTTTGAAGGATTAGAAGGATAGTACTTAGGTTGCAAATTATCTAAATGTTTGGTTGCATTTGTTATTGAAAGTGTTTTGCCTTCATAAGCACTTCTGTGTCTTTTTCTAGACCAAATAAAAGAGAATAAAAAGGGATTTCAGAAGTTTAAATTGAGTTATGTTTGGTTATGCTAGTTATTTCAGGTGCTCCTATCTTGGATGATGGATGATATGATTGACAAATTATGTCAGTGTATTTTGTTTACTTTATTTTCCATAATAATTGGAAATTATTATTGTTTAATCTTTTCAACTAAGTAGAGCCGATTTTTACATTGAATTAATTTGATGGTACTAATTTTGCAATTTCATGGGATGTTGAGGATAGTTTGTGATTATGATATATTTTAACAACAACAGATGCATCTGATTGTAGTTGGCAGAGCTTCTTTTGATTCATTTGCTTTTATTCCAATGAAATGTTTCCAAATCAATGAAATTGTAACAATATCATGATTTGCTTTTCCTTCCTTCTGCATCACATCCTGGTTTCCTTATGTCCCTCCATTTTCTAAACTTTGTCTTGTTGTCATAGTTCTTGAGTGTGGCAATTTGTATTGAAGAGGCGTAAATGATAGAAAGATATAGAGAGGATATTACACCTTGGAGCTTGATATGAATACAAGGCCTTCATAAATATTGGATTATGGTGCATCTTTTTTTGATAGAATTTCACTTTTCAATGATCATATGCATGACAGATTTTATGTCCTGATTTATCTAATGTATGATAAAGTGGCATTACCTCTTTGTTATGTTAATCCTTTTCTTTATGTTGAGATATGTTTATGGGAGGCTCTTGTGTCGAGGCATATTATTTAATGTTTTGAATAGTTGGATTCTGGTGTTATACTTGTAGATCATGTTGTGAGATGCTTTTTGAGACATAATAGGCCTACAACTTGATGCCATGTAATATGGCTGTACCTACATAATTTGTCATGTTTCGAGTGCTGGAATTGTAAATTTCTTTTTTCTTCTACAATGGATGGACAACATATATCTCTCTCCTGAACAGGTAAATGCTGGGTTGGAGTGCGGTATGGGAATGGATGACTACGATGAATGGCAGGGAGGAGATATTATTGAGGCCTTCAAGTCAGTTCAAAAGAAGCGGACGCTTGGAGAGCCATCTGCTTCAATGACAGCTGCACTGGAAGTAGGAATTGAGTTATAGAGGGTCAGAGGGCTCCAAAAGTGGCTTAATGGCTTTTAATTAAATTTTCATGACAGAGGCAAACCACCATGCAGTGGAGTTTCTGGGCTTCCAGATTTTGCCTTAGGTGTGTGTAACCTATTTTTGCTGTCTATATCAACATCTCTCCAGCTTTGCTTTTGTAAGGACTGGACTGGACTGGACAATTACATTCCACAAGATTCAATGTAGAAAACACCCTGTAACATTTACCCAAAAAGGGAACAGGAATATAGTTGAAAATTTTGGGATGGTGCTTTGACACTTGCTGCGAGAATCCCTTCGCACTCATGATTAATCATAAGGTTCATATTGAGCCAGTCAAAAATTATCAGGTCTACTTGAATGCGATTTGTGATAATTCGCCTGTGAATCAAACATGAACCGCATTTATTTTGTTTCATGACAAATTAGATAACTTCTAATTTTTGTGTTGTTGGTTCAAGGACGACATTATCCTCGGTTGAGTGAAAATTAAGTGCTCACATATATATATTGTAAGGTTACATCTGAAAATAGAAATGAATGAAACCAAAGGTAACAAGACACAGGGATGGGAAAATAAGAGATTAATTCCATTACAACTACAACAGTAGAATGCTTCGTGTATTGGGGTAAAATACACAACAGAGATCCATTTTGATTCCTGGTTTTGAAATGAGAAAGCCCCGGAAAAAGAAGCTCAAGAAAACCTATTTGTACCTGGAAAAGCCTCGATCTATTGCCCGAAAACACCAAGTCATACATTTAACTCCCCACTTTCTTTTCCTTGCTTTCATCCTGGAATTTGATGAGATCGTAAATATCACATACCAAAACCCCTCCTTTCTTCTTCCCTTTCTTTTGCATCCCCCTTCGTACACCTTCTCCTTTGTCAAAGAATGATAGTTTTTCTCTTTGGTTGGAAAGCAGAAATTCTTCAGAAATGCATTTCATCAAGTATTCAGGTTGAAGATCTTCGCGATTGCCTTTTGCTTTTCTTCTGAGGCAATTTAAAAGGACTCCAGCTCTTTCTGCGTTTAGAGGTTTCACAAAAAAGACCAGAGGCCAAGGCCTGCTGAAGCCACAACTCAAATTCTTCTTCATCTTCATCAATCATTTCAGCATCCAAATCCCAAGGAAATCTGCTTGAGTTGGATCTTTGTGTCTTCTCCAACCCAACCATATTCACATGGAAGCTAGGCCGATGGGTGTTCGGTCTACATGCCATTCCCTGCAAGAACCATTTCTGTAAAGTTACTGGTACAAAAATGTATCACCTTCACAAGGATAAATCAGCTTGTGTTAACTCTGAGAGGCTGCCAAATCATTTAAGTAATATTCATCGAATCATGGTTGCGATGGATACTGATTATCTAGCATTTAGAGTTACATGGAAACAAGCTCAACTTAATTATGTCATATTTCAATCCATAATGAACAAGTCAAAATACTAAACATAAAGATATTTCAAATAACAATATCTAAAACTTAAAAGTAATATATATATATATATATATATATTACAGAACCCATTACAATGTTGAATTAAATAGATAAAGGTTTGCAATCCAACAATCACGAAATTTTAGGAGGAAGATTTTTAGTGGATAAAGAACAGACCTTTTTTTTCAAAGTTATATTTCAAAAACCTATCTGGTCTTCAGAATTTCTTTTAGAGAGGAGGATAAGATTAAGAGCCAGATGAGTAATCAACCAAGCAGGGGAGCATTCTCTTTTAAAATGATTGGATTTGAATAATTTGACAGAAACTAGTAGAGGAGTATTCAATGAAGTTCGGTTTGGATTTTGACAACATTCTGTCTCTCTTTTTACACAACCCTAAAAACTGGTTTCAGTGATACCATAAGTCCAGCTTGAACATGTCTTATTTCAAGGTAGGTTAGTTTTATAACTTTTGGTTTAGAAAATAAGGTTCCCCTTGACTTGGAGATCAAGCCAATAGCAAAACTTTCCCTTGTATTTTCAAAACTATAAGGCTATCCCTTGACAGGGACAAATGGAAGATATTTGTTCAATGAGGTCAATCTGATCAGATTAATTAAAGAATACTACAATTTCATAAAAAGAAAAATAACTTTGACTCATAAAAAAATTTGACCAATTTAATCATAAAACATGATTCCAAACACCGTAATATTACCAGTAAGAGGATTTTCTTCTTCATATATAATTGACAAGTACATAGGGTAGGCTTATATGAGTTATTACAAAACTCTATGAAGTTTTACAACCTGTAATTTCAAAATATGTAACTGAAATCATAGAATTACAAAATAAAGTAATTATAAATTCTAGAAATTTAAAAATTGCAGGGTTTTTAGTTTGGATATTGTTCTTGAAAGAGGAAATTTGTCTGCAAATTTCACCTAAACAAAAATCAGAAACCACACCGGCCAGAAACCGTCTGCATATTAGAAAAAAAAAGGCAATCTTTAAAGAAAAGAAAACCCCTACTTCACATTTAAATAAAAAATTACTTTATTATTGCATGCAGTACTATTGTACATATCCATTACTCCTTTGGTACATTTCACATCCCTCCTAGAAGAGGTGCTTGGAGATGTAACAGCATTTCCTATGGGGATTAGGAGAATATAATATATATATATATATGAAGTGGCAGGGAAGATCAGATAATAAAAGGGAAAAAGAAAAACATTAGAAACCACCCTTATTAGTTCTTTGCCAGCAGCAAGGGGAAAACATCCAAGAAGACAGAGTGGGAAGAAAATGAAAAGAAGAGTAAGAAAGAGAAAAGTAGAATTTGAGAGAGAGAAGTGGGGGAATCCATGACCTAGTAAAAAGCCTAATGTGTTTCGCCATCACAAGAAGAGGAGGTAGATTGATTTAAGACAAATGACAAGGTTACTAAGTCTGAAGAAAAATTCATACCTTTATAATTAAAAATGGAAAGTGTACTTTTTGTATAAAGGAGGCTGTAGCCTAGGAATAGGGAAAGGGATTGCAAGTGTTGAGACTTTAACCCCAAACTTGCTGGATATCACCTCTTAAAAGTAGCAGCATGAACCAACTAGGCTAAGCCTTGGGTTCAAAGTAAGAGTACGTTTCATATAAACTAAAAGGGCTCCAAAAATCTTCTCTTAGATCTCATCCCATATATGGTGCACTGTATTATTAGTTAAATCCTAAATAAACAGACTCTTCATTTAACTAGAACATTTCAGACACCCCCAATCTATATTCCCGGATCCTCTACTCAGTAGAAAAACTCAGAAAAAAAATAGTATCCATGTTGGAAAATATCGTAGTCCATGTAAGGCAGATTAAATTAAAAGTTTTAGCAAATCAATTTGGATATAGACACATAAGATTTGTCATGAATTAAATTTAATAGTATTTGTTTGAAAAAAGGAAAAACCATTTAGGGCACATTCACACAAAGTGCACATATGGAAAAGCACGTTCAATAAGTTAGGACTTAGTAAAAAGACAATAATTGCATCATCTAACCCATCATAGGGGTGAGTATGGTTCAGATCAGTTTGATTAGAAGGCATTTGAAACCAAAAAATCTCAATTTTGCATTTCCAAACTGGATAAGGTATAAAAGCCAATCAAACCTAATATTTTAATTTGGTTTAGTTTCTAACTCAATTTGGACACATTTGATATTTGAGGTATAAAATCCCCAACATACAAGCACACGCATGTGTGCACACAAAAGGAACCACTGACCTGACAAATAGCCCATTCTGAAACATCAAAGATCTTGCTCTCAGCACAAACAAAAGCACGTGGAATTTCCACCTAAAAGATAAGAAAGCTAACAAACTGGTAAGTTTAATGAATGTTAAAACCTTTTAATCAGCATAGAATTGCAAGAAAGGGATAAAACATTCCATAATTTGACAAAGCTTGACAGCAGATGCTTAAGCGAACAACTAAATCACATATATAATCAAGCACAGTGCTTGAAAAGAGAGCAAATACAGCTATCAAAAGCTTACATCCTCAAAAGGGTATTTTAGCCTCATATACATCTTTGTATTCAGTTATTTTATAAAAAGCACTTATGAAGAAGGCACTGGAAAACAAATATCCTCCCGAATCAATCTTTAAATACCATCTCTTTTCTGTTTTTCCCCCACATGCCGTTATTAAGCAATTCTTATTAAATATTGTGAACACACTGCTCTTTTTTTCATATACAAGAATTAAAAAACAATATTTCATACACACCGCTTTCCACATTGTTGACAAAGTTTCAGATCTGTAAATGCATCAAGTTCTAAGGTTAAGAGCCACTCAAGAACTAGTAAGTCAATTTGCTTCCTTAAAAAGAATGAAAATATCATTTCTCAGGGGTCTTCCACTCATTAAGTAGCCATTTAACTAGAATGTGAGTTGCAAATATTAATATGGCTAAGATTAGATGGGTTTATTCATAATCAAGTGATAAAATAAGAGAGTTGTCATAACCTTGGTCTAAATAATCCTTTAGACTCATTATAACCATCTTTCTTATTCCAAAATAATAAAAAATGAGATTTAAAACTCAAATCTGATATTCTTGTTCCAGCTCCAATATTAATGTTAGCATCTGATAAGCCACTACTTTCTATTTTTAACTTCATACACCACATAAAGAATGCTATGGCTAAGAAAATTACCCATTTGATAATAAACACTGTTGATAGTGACAAAAAAATTCACAACTTGATGGTCCCACCAAAAAACAGTTGAAACAATCAATGTAGTAAATCAAACAGATCAATTTTTTTGCAACAAGGAACCTACCTTTTGAGGCCTATCAAACGCCAAGGAACCTTTGTACTCAACCCATCCATCTCCATCTTTAGCTTGGTGATATTGACAGCAATCCTGTGCAAGAACTAGTCTCAGAAATTATGAAATGCATTTAGCGCTAGTGAAGTTTGTACAAGTTTGTAGAAGTGTGTGTGTGTGTGTGTGTGTGTGTGTGTGTGTGTGTGTGTGTGTCTACTGTTCTCACATCCGCATGCAAGTGCTTGCATTTTTGTGCTTCCATGCAAGTATGTTTTTCTGTACAAGAAAACAATGATTGACCATATACTGTAAAAAGTGTTACTGAATCCTGCCTTGAAAGAAGCTCTAGGACAAGGTGCCATAAATCACCTTAGGGCACTACTTGGAAGAATTCCTCCTTACTCTATTTGTTTGCTTAGACATTTTGAATTTTCTTAAGTAGTTTTCAGCCATTATTAATTATTGTTTGACAAGTAGCTATTGCTTTTTTGAGCTGCAAGCATTAGGTTGACCGGTTTTCACATCATTTTTCTCTAATAATAGAATAATTGTTGACCCACCACGGACAGGCATCTTTTTCCTTTTATGCATCCACTCATGTAATCACATTTCAAGCCATCAACATGTTAAAACTTTGACCACCAAAAAAAGAGCAAATTAAAGTATAGAGTAATTAATATGTATGTTAAAGATATTACATGCACATTTTAATTTAAGTTCATAAAAATAGTGATTACAATTCAATTAAAAATGTCTTCTCAAAAGGCTTACGCCTCAATGTTTCATGGTTAAGCATTATTTCATACCAAGTATCAAATGCTTATCATTTTAAAACATTGGATTTGACAAACAGAAAGAAAAGATGTCTGACCTGACACCATCTAGCCTTGGCCTTGTTCCTATTCGTGCACACCCATATATGTGAATTACCACACTTAGTGCAGTGTATACGCCTTGATTCTTCAGAACGATGATCTGGACTAGCCTGCTGAAAGGAGAGAATGGTTAAGAGATATTAGTTTTACATTATCCACTCAACCTCAATGAACTGGTTCAAAATCACATGGATAAGCAAAAAATAAAAAAACAAGTTTTTGCATGCAGCCACTAACCATAAGAGTACAAATGACTGAAAATTTATTGCCAGAGGCAAATATAGCAGTCATGCTGGACAAGTCTTATCCTCATTAGCCAATTGTGAGATCAGGAAATCTCCACACCATACTCATAAACAGGTCATCATTCAAGAGGGCAAAGTACTTGTAGAAATATATTGACATTTTTTTTCCAATTTGCCTAAAAATCCAGAGCTTTCTACAACTAAAATAAATAAGAAACTCCTAGAGACAGTAAAACCAAGTCATAAGAACCATGAAGCTAGATTCCAAAATTCTAAGAAAGAGTTACATATTATCTCCCTTATACATAAGCACTTCTGGATTTCATTGCTCTTTAGTATAAATTCCATTGAAAAAAAGAACTGCAAGAAAACACACCAAAGAAAATAATGCCGGAAAAATGAAAAGGAGCAATAGAAATCAAAACTACCTGCCGTGAAGAGCTATGGGACTTTTGACACACACTCCTAGTCCTGGATTCTTGCTTTCTCAATTGCTCATCATAGTCTCTCTTTTTCATGGAATCAGAAAGGACCTAAAAATCCACATCAATGCAAGCTGTGTAAAGCGAAAGCCAACATTTTCTTGAATCATTGACACAGTTCAACTTTCATTTGAGATATACATAAAATAGGAACTCAAAATAAGAAATCATATGAAGACTAAATAACAATAACAATTAGAACACAGTTGCTCACCTCATAAGCACATTGAAGCTTCTTGAATGATTCACTTGCTAAAGGACTTCCCATATTTTTGTCAGGATGTACAAGCATGGCCTGTCAAAAATAGAATTAAGAGAAAATAAATTATCAAAATTAGTAGGTGTGCCAAAAAAATTGGAAAAAAAAAAGAAGCTAAATGAAAGATCCTTATGAAAAGGAAAATAAAACAAGGATATCTTTCCTCACATCCTAGATCATTTTCTCCCCTAAAATGTTAATCTTTGATTCCAAACCATCCATTTCCTTTACACAAATCCCCAAAAATTTTCCCTAATATTAACAATGAATGTAGGAAATAATTTATAAGAAACAAAGGCTAAAATAATAAAACATATCCTACTATCACTTGAACAGAAAAGGAGAAACGTTCCTCAGGTCTAGTTATGCTTTTACTGAAATAAGTATAGGTGACTAAGTTAGATATTTAGATACATCAAATGTAAGGCTTCTTTCAGGATAGCATTTACCTTCTTTCGATATTCCTTTTTCAGTATTCCAGTGTCAATTTTTATGTGACAAGGAAACCCCAATGCTTCGTAATGATCTGTGCTATTCAATATTCTTTTCATTTCATCAGCCGGACCGGCTTCTTCTTTGACCACCCTTTTAGCAGAAAACCCTTTTTGGTTTATAACTGATGTAGTAGCAGATTTACTGGATGACTTGCATGGATACACCTTCTCAGGTTCATCAGTGGGAATAGAGTATTCAAATTCTCCAGACAAATCATCTTCCATAACTGGTTTGGATTCTTTTTGCTCTTCAAAATGTGTGCTTTCACTCACATTATCAAAACATTGGAGCAAATAATTCAATACATCATTCGAGAAAAATGCAAGGTTTATTGATAGAAAAACACCAAGCCATCCAACTTGAACTTTGACAAAATAAACAGAGTATGTAGTTGCTATCAAGACTATCAACCGTGCATGACTTAAGGAGAACAAATAACCTGCGCAGAGAGATAACAACTTAAGAGATCTAAAAAAAACGTAAGTAGTTAAAAAAAGATGAAATGCAAATGCATTTAAGTCCATCAAAGAAGTTTCAGAGTAAAGAATCTTCCATCCGGAATGAGATATGATTCATACCCTGTTTACCATTGAGAACAATCAAGAATGCAACAATGATAACATAAAAGAAACATGCATAAGTGAATAAAGTAAAAACACATGCTAGCCTGGTTTTAGACGATGTATAGGACTTCTATGAAGTAACACTCTTTCACATACATTAAAGGATGGACATGGGCTTTGGTTGGTCACTCAGAATTATCAAATGGATACTGGATAGTCATGGAAATTCCTCAAAATATCTATCATGAACTTTCATATTCCCTAAGGTTAATTATTTCCGCTAGTGGATGAAGTAAATAATTCAAGACACGAGAAAAACTTGACAATATTAAAGATGGATTCAATCAATCTCCAAGTTTTACTGACTTCCGGCACTGGATTTGGGCAAGGCATTCAATAGGACGGTGCGCATGCCTAATAAAGCACTGGTATTAAGGGAACTTATTCCAGACAGATTGCATTCAAACTAAAGATTATGCTAACAACTTAATAAAAAATACAGAGCCTTTGTATTCGAAAGAGTAAATAACATTAAAAACAATATGAAATCAAATAATCCTATAGTTTTTACTTTTGTGGGCTTTTTACCCTTCAGCTCCTATACATATAAAATCCTAATAGGTCTGATAAAAATAATCCCACACTTAATTGTGTTTGAACTTGCTAGACATGCAAATTCTCACCATTCTTAAGCAAGGAGAACAAGAGAGCCTAAGATGGAAAACACAGCTTATAACATAATAAAACGTCTCAATCAGAGAATTATGACAAAAAGCCTTTCATCAGTTCTTGGTCTTGTGACCTTTGTCAAAATACAAACTTTCCCTTTCAGTTTCCATCGGCAGAGCCAACATGACCAGCTTTACTTCATAGACAACCAGATCAATTCAAAAAAACAACTTTTGAAATTATCAGTGCTTTCCTTTTATCTTCTTATAGCTACCTTGGTTTATTTTCCTTGCATGCACAAACACATGTATGTGGGTATGTATATTACAAACTGGAAAAAGAAAGCCATAATCCATTTTGACACAGCATAAGGTGGATAATTTTTTAAAAACAAACATTCTCATACTTAGTTAAGCAACTATTTCTCAAAAATATAATGTATGGCAAGATAGTGTCATGGGAGTCATCAACAAATTAGATATCTCATGTGTCATGATAGATATTAACATGAAATAAGTGAAAAGTAAGAACACTGACAAGAAAAATTCATTGTCAGAGGACAAGAAACAAGCCATACCTCCAACTATAAACAGTGTTCCAGTTATCCAAAAGTTAGCATACATCCACAATATCAAAATGCCGAAAATTCCTACAATAAAGAGTCCAGGAGTGTAACCTACGTACTGAACTGCAGCTCCAGCAGCTCCCTGAAAAGTGCAAGACTAGATGTTTAATTTCATTCTTAAATTACTAATTGCAAAATTATACATCGATAAGATTGACGTCACTCAGTAAAACTAACATACCCTTAAGTTCGTTTAAGAAAGTGAAAATCCACCATAACTCCCAGTAAAACCTAAACAACACTAAGTTTAGTTGAACTTAATAGAAAAATATCCACCAATAACACCTCTTAGCAACTTTTACTCCTCTAGTTTCTTGTCCACAGTCATCAGTAGAAAGGAAATGCCATCAGTGAGAATAACATAAACTTTAGGTTAGGAAAGAAGAAAATTTAACTTTTGATGTCACAATTGTGGAAGATGTAGTGCAGCTATGGTTCATTCAAGATTAAGTATTCAAAAAACTTCAGCAGCACTAGCACTCACATTGGTATGCAGACAGTTTTAGCACAGATAGTGCAGGACAAAAAACAAGGCCAACAATTCATTGACAACAGCCTAAGGATAATATTCAAGGATAGCTGAATCAATAAAATCACCAAGCAAAAGCATTTTGACATCTCTCACAAAAACTTCAGGATTTCGATTCATAGTGCAGCAATCAGCACAACCATAAGATTTCTAGAAATCAAACTTACCAGCCAAATCCAAGCATCTTTGCTCATAGTCTAACCTCTAACACATTAATTGAGAAACAATGTTAATAACTTCAATTTCATTTTTCACTATTCAACATCAAGCAATCAAGCCACGAAACTGTACCAACGAAAACCCACTTCTTTGTTCTTCTCAAAGAAAGTTCAAAGATATAAGAAGGTTGACAAACATAAAATGCAAGTAATCAATCATCTCAACTTTATTTTAGCTCATTCCAATCAAATTAACAAACCCATCCAACAAATCAAGGCCATATAAAATCCAATAACTTGGATCTTCAAAATGTAAAAACAAGCATGAGAAGTTTTAACAAGAACAAGAAACAAGACATACCATACTTAGAAGTACATAAAGCAAGCAAGACATGGAAGTCAAGCTGAGGAAACAACTCCACATTATCACAAGCAACGAAGCTGAACCCAATCTGATACATGACTGAAACCCTCTCATCAGACAATCTTTCCAATAAACCAAAAGCAACTTTGAAAAGTTCCAGAATTTAACACATCCACTACAAATCATAGGCCAATGCCTCTCCACTAACAACCCCATTTTATCTCTACAACAACCAACAGCTGTTATCGCCTTGGAATAAACATGTTTCTGAGATTGTATCCATTTCCAACCTTGCTTAAACAGCCCTATATCTTCCATCACCCTTTTAGCCTAGTGATCCACCCCAAAAGAAGATCAAATTTTTGCTAAGAAAATTGAGAGAGAAAAGTACCCCTTTCAGGAATTGAAGTTTGGAGGAAGCAAAACGCACCCATTAGTTAATTTATCAGAAAAAATTAATACCCATTTGCTTATTTATGAAAAATAAAAAATACCCATTTGAGGAATTGCAGTTAAAAGAGTAAACTCGATCACGCTGGGTTCGTTCAACGCTAAAATTATGCTTCACATGTAAGCTTCCAAAAAAAGTTCGTTTTTAAAAAAAAAAAAGTCAAAAGATTGAAGCAAATTATGCCCTTTTTTGACTCTGAAAATCTGAAACTAAATCCAAAGACTAAGATCAAAGTAAAGCAGGTGACAAGGTCAGTTGAGTTGGGTGGGGTGCATAAAAGCTAAATTAAATTAAAACAAGGATAAATTTTGGGCTTTTTTTTAATGGCAAGACAAAACCCCAATAATATAACTAGATTTCCTTTCTTATGTTTTTAACTTATTTGGTTTGTTTTCTCAGGGAGTACCTGTGAAAAAGAGGCCGAGTTGAAAAGAGTTTGAAAAAGTTACTCTAAAGATACAGAGAGAGGAGATAGTGAGCGGAAGTTGTAAAGGAGATAGACATCAGACAAAAACAAGTTTCTATTGGAGATGCTTTTTTTTTTTTTTTGCTTACAGAAAAATTACACTAGTAAAATAATTATAATTCAAAAATGATTAGTTTTGTTCTATTATTTAATTTAATGACAAATATTTTTATTTTAAGCCATTCTTCAAAATAAATATATATAATAGTTTTTAATATTTTTGGTACATTTTCAAAGTATATTTATGATTTTGTGGAATGTTAGAAATAAGTAGAGGAGAGCTTTAGTCATGTAAGATGATGTCCACAGGGATTTAGGACCCACTTGCTTTAAAGGGTCTCTGCCAACATTGCTAACATCATCAATAACAAGCCTGAAATGCTTTAGCACATCATGCCTATGTTTCATCATGGAAATGCATGTATCTTTTTCAAGATAATCTTCATTCTTCGGAAGGTATTCTAAAACCTCACTCCCTTGGAACCAATGATTCCATCAATTTCAGCTTCAATTAAAAGTCTTTTTTTTTTTTTAAGAATTGCTTAGTTTTTAACTTACATAATAACAAAAAGATTGAGAAACTTATCACAGAATGTAGTATCAGATAATTTGGACTTGACATTTGCTTGATCCCCCTTGGTAACTTAAACAGTTCTGTGGTAATCTTCAACTCTTCTGTTTCCCAGGCTCTTACCTTCCAAAGTAAACGTATCAGCTTCTTCCCAAGAACTCTAGCACTCTTAGGAAGGTACTTAATCATTCCATCTCATCTTCCTCCCCTCTAAACGAACACATCTCAATTTCTGAGTTGAGACAACAGACAATTTGGTACTTTTTCTAGGTAGATTCTTGAATAGATTTCTGAGATTCACTAGCTGAACCCAAAACAGAAAGAAATATTTGCAACTTCATCAGAGTTTAGTTGAATTTACTTGTCAAAAATAGTTAGCTGAAACTGTTGTTATGTATCAATCAATCATACCTCATGGAGCACCAGGGTTTGTAGATTAGGTGGTTTTCAAGTATGTCTGCAATACCTATCCACCCTACACACTAGTTGCGGGCAAAAACAATCTCCAGATGGATCAACTTATCAAACAAAGCCACCGGCTTGTAAGAAAACAGCTGAAATTAAGATGAAAATTTTATCTATATCACAATCGTCACTTAATAAAACAGCTTCAAATTGAGACTATCAGGATTTGAACGCTGGTCACGGAAACTAAAAATCTGGTACTTTACCATCGGGCCATGCGGCTGTTGGCAAATTTTAATGGCATCAGTAAAATTGGTTCAATGTTACTAACTTCCAGATCTTCATTGGATAAGGTAAGGCATTGAACACAAACAATACTTCTTAAAAATCTTATTGCAGATTACTGTTGATCACTCCAGTAAGTTCCGTCTTGATGTAGATAAAAGTAAATATCGGCTTCGACCAGAGAATGTAGGTTCAGCAATGAATAGTAGTCTGCTATATAGTCCAAGCATTGGAAGTAGAAAAGACTTGGAGCATCGATCTCCATCCCAAAAGATTGTCTTGGTTCATGCCGTCCGCTCAAACAAGTTATAGTCAATCTTTTGAGAGTATAATTAAGAATACTTAACTTGCTTATATTTCTGCAATTGCAGCTGTGTAGAAGCAAAGATTCAAGCACAAGACAGCCTGAGAAGAGCCTTTGTACTGAATCGTCTTCAGACTTGGAAAACAAACATTAGAAGGAACATTCAAAACAAGACATGAATCCAGTTTCAGTACCACCAGCATCTTACATGTAAAAAGACCGACAGGCAACGAAATGAACTCGTCATTACTGGAGATGCATAAATCAAGTTCTTCTAAGTTGTGCCACAATGCAGCAGATATCCAACCATACACGAGAAGAGTCGACACCATGACTGCATCTGAGTCGAAATCTTTCAATTCTTGTCACCTTATGGAAGAACAGCACCCTATCGACAAAGTTCATGAAGCTGTTAACCCTCCTGTCATCCTCTGAAAATAGATATCTCCATCTGGTTGATAAAATGGAAGTTCGAACTGCTTCTTCAGTGGGAAGAAATGATAATATGCGACAGAGAACAACATATGGTAAATCACTAATCCAACATTTATCATACTTTGATTTCACTTGCTTAGCCATAAGGCATTAAAAAGTAGGCTACAGGATTTTACAAAGGATAGTGACCATTTTTCGAAGAAAGAAAGGGTTTTAGCTTTGGAAAACTGAGCTCTTTTTTGGTGGTTGAATTGCTTGGTTTTTCTGACATTAAATGTCAGCTCTTGAATATAAGCAATTAACCAAGTGCTCCTAGAGCAAAGTGTTCCTTTATTGGCTAGGGCACAGCTTTCAAAATCTCCTATTGTTTATTGCAAATGCAGACTCTTCAAATTCCTCTGCTTTGAGAATTGAAAAGTTTTTTTTCTGTTTCCATTTCAGCACCAATAAAAGTTTTTGCAGTGTGCTAAATAAATAAAAAATGGTTGATGGCTATATTAAAAGTGGAGAATTTCAACCATCAAGTATTTCTACAGTTACAAATATAAAACCATGAGATGTTATCTACAAATATATGATATATCAACAGCGTCAACGTTGCATCATGTTAGTGTGCATGCCTGCATGTGACAGGGACTGCAGAAGAACCAAGGATCGGGAATGGGGGCAAAAAGGAACGATGATCATTGATCAACTCTGCAAAGATTTCTTTAAATTTACCAAACCTGGTACATTTACAAGAGCGTACTTACGACTATTCGACGAAGTACAAAAAAGAACACTTGTACGTTACAAAACAACAAGCTTCAAAACCCAAAAATAGAATAGAATGAATAAAATTTGACAAATTCGTTTGCTTCAATGTTTAACACTGCGGTCATTGATCAGAGCATTGAAGGTCATAGTTGCAAAAGTTGAGGTTCCTGATGACAGGGTTGAATTGTCTAGGTTGTCTGAGCTAGAGGAAGCAATATACGAATATGTATACTTGGTTTCTGGCTTGGTTTTCTCAGAACTTCGCACTTTGAGGTCCATAAAATCAGAAATCAAACCCGGCTTTGTTATATTCTTCTCAGCAACATTCTTCTGGCCAGTTAGCATCTTGACCACGATGACATAGACGGCCGGAGTTTAGGAGTATCTTGGGTGCAAAGAAGACCGACCTTGAGGAACCTACAAGCCTCTTCTGCATCAAAATCACCATTCAACGATGTGTCAACCAACCCAACCAACTCCCTTCGCTCGTAAAGGTCCCATGTCTGCAACAAGAGATCAGTATATGTCATGAACCGCAAACCTTTCCGATATGTAATTTGCAGAATTTCAAAACAAGTTTTCTGACATTGAGGAGATTGACACTATCTTTCATTCATCATGGACAAGACTATAAATTGATTTTCTATATTCCAAATATTATAAACAGGCAAGATATCGACGATCTTATCCAAAATAAGGAAATAACATGCTTTAACAAGAAACTTAATGCCGATGCCCAATATTCCAAAGAAATCATCTCAGTGGTTTAATTCTTTGATCTTCTATTCACAAACATCACTTATTTCAATTCCAAGGCTGAAATAATTTCTGAAACTAAGCTCCAGCCATGTAAAAACAAGACAAGATTTAATAGAGGAGAAATCACAAATTTACTAGGATGCAGCTAAATGCAAAATTATAATATGTAACAACTAATAGTTTTTCAAGGATTTTTTTTTTAATCAAAAGATTAAGGAGTTAGATGAAATTAATAATATTTTAAGGAGTTAGAACATCTTTATCCTTGCTCATTTCATAAGTGCTTGATGATCTCTGAGCATAAACTGAAAGGAAGTGCCATAACCAGTAACTCACAGGTCAAGCTCCATTATTAAATAATTGCAGTAAACAAAATTTGCAACATAATGGAAAAGACTCAAATGCATACCCGTTCTAGGATGTATTGTTCTCCTACAGGTAACTGTGTATTTGTGTTACATCTGCCACTGACTATTTCTATGAGGAGAACGCCAAAACCGTAAATATCTGCTTTTCGTGTCAACTGCCCCCTTATTGCATACTCTGGTGCTAGATAACCTCTAAAATAGTGAATGAAATAATTAATGACAGTTAATATTTTTTGAAAGCATAAAAGTTTGAGGGAGAGAGAGGCAAAATTTTGATTGATTAGCAACTATGCACAAAAATTCAATCCTATAGTATGACAGATGCTTAACTTAATAAATCTAACAACAGCTAGCCACAAAGATCATACACTTGCTAACATGACAAGAACAGCTTACTTGAAAATAGAACCTAATTTAAAGAGAGAACCGACTTCAATTGGATTTTGTTGAAGTCATATCACCATACCTAAAAGAAGCCTTAATTAACATAATCAATAAAGACCTCTTGTACTACATATCATCATAACTTTAACTAAATGATTATCGAAACAAGAGGATCTCTCCGGCCAAAAAAAAATGAGGATTTCTTGTTGCTCTTGCTGTTCCACTATTCTTCACCTCCATTTTTTGGGATGTCTGAAATGATTGCCCAACTAGAAAAGCCAAAACATATTAGACACTAGTTGTCCAAAGTTGCCTCACTTTTTCCTTTCTCCATCCGCAAAGGATAGTTTCAGAAACCTAAAACCTTTCAAGATGAAATTGAATAATCAAATGATGTTTGTATATTCTTATTGCCATGGAGAAAATATTATCCATTAGTTACTAAACTCAGAATAATGAACCCACTCTATAATGATAAAGCAGAAATTCCAACAGCAAAAAAAACTGATAAATTTTGTTTAAGTATGCTTTTAACACCAATACTTCACCGACTTGGATGATAATATCATATTCAGTGCTAATTGAAAACTAAAAATATATTTGAAGCTATTGTTAAACTTGAACAAGTAACAGGAAGATTGGAGCCTTACATTGTTCCAGCCACACGAGTGCTGACGTGAGTCATGTTTGCTGGGATGAGCTTTGCCAGGCCAAAATCTGATATTTTGGGTGTTAGGTCTTTGTCAAGAAGAATATTGCTTGCTTTGATATCTCTGTGAACAATGTACGGCCGTACTTCCTCATGAAGAAAAGCAAGCCCACGTGCAATCCCAATGCATATTTTAGACCGTGTTTTCCAATTAAACTGGATATTACTTCGACCACTACCTGTAAAAGAAAAGGTTTTAATTGCTCTCAGCTTCAATGTGATTTAAACTGTATTAGGCAAGCACAGTTTGAATACACTTCTTCTATGGTTAAGATTTTAAATAATGCAGGATTCCTTAAAAAAGAAAAAGAAGAAAAAAAAGTACTCCTACTATCCCAAATAGCTGTCCTCTTTGAAAATATTCAAGGATCAAAAGGAAGCACATTAAATACAGTCGGACTAAACAGAATTGACAAAATAATCAAATTTTGCCTTTCATAAAAGGGATACCTTATGTTTTTCATTTTTCCTCTGTAAGTAGTTCATGTAATGAAAGGCATAGTTGGATGAAGGATGTTTGATAATATTTAGTACTTAAATTTTAGTTTTGCACAACTTTTTTGGGACATCTTGATTAAAGTGGGAACAGTCATGTCATCAAAATGCAGAGTAAAATATAATGCAAAATATATAGTTCTAGGATGGAACTACCACTCTGTGGTATGAAGAATGGCCTCAATAAACAATAAACTGAACTTCCAACATTACAACAAATTAACAAATTACCAAGAAGAGTCTGGGCAAGGCTATTATTCTCAAGGTAGTTGTAGACCAAGATTCTGTGATTATCTTCAACACAACAGCCATAGAGCCTGACTAAATTTTCATGCTCTATTTCTGAGATCACCTTAATCTCTGTCACAAATTCTCTCACTCCCTGTCTTGATTCAGCTGAAAGAACTTTTATAGCAGCAATCTTCCCATCTTTAAGCCTCCCCTGGAAATCCACAATGATAATGAAGGAGGTTCCTTTCGCAAAATGACATAAAGAAGACAATGGATCAAGTAAGCAATGCTCTATATATTGAAACAGCATACATACCTTATAGACAGAACCAAAGCCTCCTTCTCCAATTTTATTTGCAGGGCTAAAATCTTCAGTAGCAATTCTTAATTCTTTGTATGTGTAAAATTTTACATTGTGAATGTCAAATTCTGTTCATAAAAGAAGAAAAAAGTAGATTAGAAGTTTTCCTATTGATGTAGTTTTAGGCAGAATAATACATTTGGTTTAATCAAAAACTGAAACTAAGGAAAGTAGTCACAAGAATCAAAGAGGTTTTTCTAACACAAGTTGAAATAAACGAGAACATAGAAATATAGAACATACCAAGGGCAAGGTAGGAAGAGTAGATATTGAAGGTCAAGAAATTTCTACAAGTTAGCATTATGGTGCATAGGTTCTATCATACACAATGAAACAGAGATCGGAGAAGATTTATTGACAGGATTAAAACAGCAGGAGGCATTGAAGGATCGAAACTGGAATATTCAGTGATTTTAGAAGCGTCCTAGATTCATGTTGCTGAAGAAACAATATTCGCAACATGATTGTTGCTGAAACAACAATGTTTAAATAAAAAATAATACTAATGTTTAAGTTGATATTAGAAAGGATAATTTTTTTTCTTTTAAATTAAAAAAAAAAAAAGAGATGAAATCACTTGTAAAAGGAGCAAATAAAAACAGGACAAACCTATGTAAAATATTTGCACATGTACTACAAAGATCTAGTGATGTAACAGTTTAGACAAAGTTATTTAACATGAAGACAGTAGAGGTAGAGCAAATCACATTGATTGATGTACATATAATGGAGGAAATTATTTCGTGCAATGGACTTCAATGATAAGGCTTAGTAGTATTGGATATGAAGGATTAGCCATCCTTCATTTAATTGGACATGACAGTATAAAAGGTTTTCTAATTATAAGAAGAAGGCTTCTGACTTACCTTCATCAACCTCAAAAGACCATTTGTTTGATGAATCAATATGTCTACGGAATAAGAAAGAAAAACAAGTCATATGTTTATGATGCACCATTGACCAGTTTTCTTTTATATTCAACCAGTGCTTTGTACCAGGGCAGTTCTAAGACCTGCCAAAAAAACCATCGGAAACACTTAATTTCATACTCATAATTCTATGGAATGAAATATCAAAATCATTAAGGAAGGCATTGATGCAGTCATCCATGCTCAATTAGAACTAATCCACCAAATTTCATGGTAGCTAAGCACATTCACAAACCTGTAGATGTTCATCATTTAGGTTAATTTAGAATGTCAGTAATTATTTCACTAATATCTTCTAAATTCTCTATATATTTCTAATCAGTACCAATTAAATAAATCTAGTAAATTCATAAAAAAGCTTAAGAAACCTAGAAGTTTTGAGCAGGTAGCAATTAACATTGCCTTCTATGATGTACAATGTAGGGTTACCTTGCTGCACTTAACAAGCCATTGGTATCAAATCACAAATATTATACCTTTTAAACATAGATTAATCAATATCCCTAATTGGAAGAGTTATTGTTCCTACTTACTCCTTGCAGGCCTAGAATAGACACACTCTTGGACCTCATTCCATGAAAATAATAGAAATCAACTTCCCTCAGCTAGTCTTATTCATGCCACCTCTATAGAGTACATCTATTCACCTGCATTGGTATATTATGCCATTGAATACGTCCTGCATAATGGCATGATGCCCTTTACTTCAAAATTCTAGTTTTTCACACCAAGATTCTAGAAAAAGGAAATTTTAACGAGTTTCCGTACCATCTATATCATCATATAGACAAATTCATTAACAAGAAATGCATTAATTAGTCCATACTGACTTCAGAAGTCATATATAAATTTCTAAAAGCATCTTGATTTCCTAAATTTTGGTTAATATCATGTCGTCATCAGCTATGGCACTAGCGCAACTTTACAAAGTTTGCTTCTTATGACGACAACCATTAAGGCTTGCTCCTGAAACTAGATTCTAAACAAGATCCAATTCTCATTAATCATAACTCATTGCATATTTCTAGCAATTGAGAACTAGGGTGATCATAGATAGAAGTAACAAGGGGAAATTTGACTAAATTACAGGAAGCAAAAATCTAATAAATAAGTCAAAAGAAATAATACCACTAAAAGTGGTGTATCAAATTCCTAGCCATGCAATTAGCCCCTCCTTAAACATAAATAAAGACTGCTATGAGCAAAAAACATGATGAAAATTAGAGACTAGAAGCCACCTGATAGCTCTAATTTGATCTTAAATGGATAATTTATGCTCATTTGACCATTAAAAATCAAGCAAAAAGGAAATTATGCCAGAAAATTCCCAAAATAGAAAAATAAAATGACCCATCAAAACCAGCAAAACTTATGAACCGATCAACCAAGTTCAAGTATAATAACTACATGAATGCTTCAATAAGACAAAAGACAAGAAACAAAACCCAGAAAGAAAACTGATAGATAATCAGCCTATTAGCTAAAGATGAAGAAAAAAAGTAAAATAAATAAAATCCATAAAGGAAAATCCATTAACCAAACTATTAAAGTTCAAGTTATTAATTACATGATTAAACAAGAAAAAGGGACAACAACAAAACCAAGAAAAACCCAGAAAGAAAACTCACAGAGATAATCAGGAAATCAGAAAGTAACCCGTAAGAGAAAATTGAACTAACCTTAACACGGGGAAGCAAAAGGAATGGTAGTTGAAGAAATTATCTGATCAGAGAGGGTAGCAATTAAGAAAGCAAGAAAGAAAGAATTCAAAGTCCATGAATGAATGCGTACGCAGTTTCTGAAGTGTTTATGATGCATTGGGCATAAGTAGTTGGCCAAACTGACTTCTCATATTTCATTTTCACTTTTTTTGGATCAAAGACGAGTTTCTTAAAATTTTCTAACAGGAAACAGAAAGGAAAGCGATGTGGTGGGAGGAGCGTCATTGTCAACTGGCTTAAAGTCTTTAACCGACTTGGTCAACTATTTGCTACGTGTCCCTCTTTGACCTTGTCTACTTTTCAACCTAAATATGCAGTTGTAGTTCCGTACAAATGCCTTTGTTTCTTTAAAGTACAATTAAGCCCCTTTTTGTATTGATTTTTTTCATTGATTTGATGCATTTTTAAGTATTTCATAAATATTAAAAATTAATTGATAAAAATATTTTTTTTTAGATTAACATTGACAATATTAGGTTTTGTGAATAGAATTTTTATATCAAAATTATATTTTTTAATCAAATTTTTTTTATCTATTAAATTAAAGGTAAGAGATATAAATGCTAAAATTCAACTCGGACTTTATATTTTTTTAAAAAATTTTAATTATTAGTTCAAAAAGCTGAAAATGTTATATAACATTTTAATTTGATTGAAAAATTTTCTCTCGCGGTAAAAATATTATCCATCAATATCAAAAATCAAATTCAAATCTTCCTCTCCATAAAGTTCTTTTACATTTCGCCTTAAATCTTTTTTTTTCACCATTTTACCTAAAAAATTATTATTTTAGATCCATTTTAATCCTTCATTATCCAACAAATTAGATGTTAAACTGATGCCCAAACTGATAGGCGCAAAGATGCCCAAACTACTTCAAGTCATAAATGTGCAATTATATTTCATACAAATGCTTTTGTTTTTTCGCTTTTTGTAAAAGACTTTTTCAAACGATCTTAAATTTTTTTTTATTGACTTGAATGTATTTTAAGTATTTTTATAAAAATTAAATATTATTAATAAAAATATATTTTTTTAGATTAACATTGATATTTTAAGGATTGTCTGGTCTTTGAGAGTAGAATTTCTTGTCGAAATTTTATTCTTCATAATCTGATATTTTAGTTTGGTTGAAATTATTTTTTTATGTCGAAATCTTATATTTTTAATAATGTAAAAAAAAAAAAAAATAAGAGGGAATCTTTAAAATATTTTTTTTTTATTTTTTATTTTCATTTTTTAAAAAATCGTTTTTATTTCTATTTTTTATTTTTAAAAATATATTTGATAAACGACAATAAAATTTATTCTTTAAAAATACAAAAAATAAATAAATAAATAAAATATTTAATAATATTACTATTAATGGCATCTAATTATAAATATAATATATATTTATTAATTAATGACATTACAAAAAAATTTTAAATATAGTAACTTGTTAAAAACATAAGGAAAAAATTAAGTAGATCTTTTATTTTCATAACTGAAATTATTTTTTTATTTTCATATTTCTCTTCATTTTCATTTTTAATTTTTAAAAATTTATTTTCATTTCAATTATCAAACACACTTTCCACTCATATTTTTTATTTTTTAAAAAATAAAACTAAAAATAATTATATTTTTTGAACAAAAACACTACCTAGATAGTCTCGTCTCTATAAAATTTTTCTTAACATTTCGCCGACCAATTTGACAGATGCAAAGATATCCCAATCCTAATTCTTAATGCAAAGGTATCCCAATCCCAATTCTTTAATGCTTGGCTACGCCTAAGGTTAAATTTCTTTTATTAATAGAAGTTATTTTAGATTTTATTTGTATTATATTTTTGCTTTCGAATTTTTTAGTAAAATATAATAATTAATAGGTAAAATTGTATATTTATAAAAAAAATTAATTATTTGAAATTAAAGTATATTTATTATTTTTTAATAATTAAAAATTTATTGTTTTGAATAAAATACTAAAAAACCTTGATTTTTTCATTTTTTTAAATAAATCTTATATTTTTTGTACTGAAAATTTTATTTATATTAAAGATTATATTTAAATACAAATAAAATATTAAGTGTTCATTTTTATTAAAAGTTAAAGGTTAAGAACTTATTTAAATGATAAAATAAAGAATTAAGATATTCACATGTTATCTCCAATCTGTATTTTTAACCTTTCATTTTTTTTATTTTTTAATTAGATAATTTTTAGAAAAAAATATCGATGAATAAAATAAAAAATAAACAATTTTACCTACAACATCACGTGGAACATTTTAACTGGTATACTTATTTAAAAATTTATAACCAAAGGAAAGAGTGCAAAAATTAAAATAAGAAAAAGAGGAAGCACAAACGAACATCCAATCTTTTGCAACCGACCAATTCCAAAACTCATTAAACCCAACACACAATTATTTAGGTGTGACCGATATCATAGTCTGTCATTACAAGTTATCGGGTATAGTTTGGACAAAATTTAAGTTTGATTCAATTATTATTGAATTAAGTTTAAGTAATTTTGAGTAATTTGATTTATCGAACGAATCAAATTTAAGTATTTTAATGTTTTACTTGAGTAATTCATGAGTTTACTCAAATTTTTATATTCAATATATATTGTTATTATTTTAATTAGAAAGTTATAATTTTACTTTATATATATCAATTCGAGCTTGAATTCAAATATAAATAATCAAATTTGAAATCGAGCTCTTTTTATTTAATAAATAAATTTAATCAAATAAATTTAAATAATTTGATTTTTATCTTCAATCAAATTCAAATTTAAAAGTTAAAATTTAATCGAGTTTCAAGTAACGAGTTTTGAATTTCTCACAATATTAACTTAACTTGATTACATTCCTAGCATCACTCATGGTAATTTCCATATAACTTTTTTTCTTTAATTTTTTAGTCTACTTATGATACTTACCTATGGGGAAGCCATTATACCTTAAATCGTGACCACCTTTCAACTGTAGTAAACCTCATGCCGATTGAGCTAAGCTTAATTAGCATCATCTAATCCATGGAAAAAAGGAAGAATTTATAATACAAGTTTTTTATTTATAAAAATCAATATTACTCTATATAAAAAAAAATCCCTTAAGAGGTTCTAAGTTTACATGTATACCTTTTTTTTCTTTCGTAAAACGTTTTTAGTTGACAGGAAATTAGCCAAGCAGAAATGAAGCTACCACTTAACAATGGACCACTTAAGCAGGCTGACATGTGTATTTTTTTCAAAGCTTTTTTTTTTCTTTTTCATTATTACTGGTATTAAAGGTGGTTTGAAGGAAGGAAAGCGTGATAGATAGACTTCGCTGGTATGTTTTTGTTGTTCTTTTTTTCTTCTTTCGTTTTTTTATGCTTTTTTGAGTAAATTTTTTTTGCATTTTTTTTGTTTAATTGAATCTTTCTTTTTTTTTTTTTTTGGTTATGTTGGGATGATTTTAGGATTATAAACTTCAATTTTGTTTAATGAAGTTGAATTGTTGAATGGGGTTTGGGTTTTTGTGGTTTTTTGTTTTTTTATTGAACAATATTTTTTTCAGTGTTATGTTTTTTTTTATTTTTAGTTCGTATAAAATATTTGTTGTGAGATTTATGTTATTTTAAATATATTTTTTTTGAAAGATTTTGTTTTTGTATGTTTTGATCTTGATGACAATCAGTTTTTAGTTTTTTATTTTGTTTGATAATGCTTTCTTTATTGGTATTGTAATTGTTTTTTATGAAATATAATTTTTTAAATGGATA
>NW_019167860.1:1179896-1274299 GCF_002303985.1 Durio zibethinus | reverse complement strand
ACCCCAATAATATAACTAGATTTCCTTTCTTATGTTTTAACTTATTTGGTTTGTTTTCTCAGGGAGTACCTGTGACCCTGAGAAAAAGAGGCCGAGTTGAAAAGAGTTTGAAAAAGTTACTCTAAAGATACAGAGAGAGGAGATAGTGAGCGGAAGTTGTAAAGGAGATAGACATCAGACAAAAAAAAGTTTCTATTGGAGATGCTTTTTTTTTTTTTTTGCTTACAGAAAAATTACACTAGTAAAATAATTATAATTCAAAAATGATTAGTTTTGTTCTATTATTTAATTTAATGACAAATATTTTTATTTTAAGCCATTCTTCAAAATAAATATATATAATAGTTTTTAATATTTTTGGTACATTTTCAAAGTATATTTATGATTTTGTGGAATGTTAGAAATAAGTAGGGAGAGCTTTAGTCATGTAAGATGATGTCCACAGGGATTTAGGACCCACTTGCTTTAAAGGGTCTCTGCCAACATTGCTAACATCATCAATAACAAGCCTGAAATGCTTTAGCACATCATGCCTATGTTTCATCATGCAAACTAACATCATGGAAATGCATGTATCTTTTTCAAGATAATTTTCATTCTTCGGAAGGTATTCTAAAACCTCACTCCCTTGGAACCCAATGATTCCATCAATTTCAGCTTCAATTAAAAGTCTTTTTTTTTTTTTTTAAGAAATTGCTTAGTTTTAACTTACATAATAACAAAAAGATTGAGAAACTTATCAACAGAATGTAGTATCAGATAATTTGGACTTGACATTTGCTTGATCCCCTTGGTAACTTAAACAGTTCTGTGGTAATCTTCAACTCTTCTGTTTCCAGCTCTACCTTCAAGTAAACTATAAGCTTCTCCAGAACTCTAGCACTCTTTAGGAAGTACTTAATCAATTCCATCTCATCTTCCTCCCCTCTAAACGAACACATCTCAATTTTCTTGAGTTGAGACAACAGACAATAAGGTACTTTTTCTAGGTAGATTCTTGAATAGATTTCTGAGATTCACTAGCTGAACCCAAAACAGAAAGAAATATTTGCAACTTCATCAGAGTTTAGTTGAATTTACTTGTCAAAAATAGTTAGCTGAAACTGTTGTTATGTATCAATCAATCATACCTCATGGAGCACCAGGGTTTGTAGATTAGGTGGTTTTCAAGTATGTCTGCAATACCTATCCACCCTACACACTAGTTGCGGGCAAAAACAATCTCCAGATGGATCAACTTATCAAACAAAGCCACCGGCTTGTAAGAAAACAGCTGAAATTAAGATGAAAATTTTATCTATATCACAATCGTCACTTAATAAAACAGCTTCAAATTGAGACTATCAGGATTTGAACGCTGGTCACGGAAACTAAAAATCTGGTACTTTACCATCGGGCCATGCGGCTGTTGGCAAATTTTAATGGCATCAGTAAAATTAGTTCAATGTTACTAACTTCCAGATCTTCATTGGATAAGGAAGCATTGGAACACAAACAATACTTCTTAAAAATTCTTATTGCGAATACTGTTGATCACCTCCAAGGAAGTTCCGTCTTGATGTAGAATAAAAAGGTAAATATCGGCTCTCGACCAGAGAATGTAGAGTTCAGGCAATGGAATAGTAGTCTGCCTATATAGTCCAAGCATTGGAAGTAGAAAGACTTGGAGCATCGATCTCCATCCCAAAAGATTGTCTTTGGTTCATGCCGTCCGCTCAAACCAAGTATAGTCAATCTTTTGAGAGTATAATTAAAGATAGCTTAACTTGCTATAATTTCTGCAATTGCAGCTGTGATGAAGCAAAGAGTTCAAGCAAAGAACAGCCTGAGAAGGAGCCTTTTGTACTGAATCGTCTTCAGACTTGGAAAACAAACATTAGAAGGAACATTCAAAACAAGACATGAATCCAGTTTCAGTACCACCAGCATCTTACATGTAAAAAGACCGACAGGCAACGAAATGAACTCGTCATTACTGGAGATGCATAAATCAAGTTCTTCTAAGTTGTGCCACAATGCAGCAGATATCCAACCATACACGAGAAGAGTCGACACCATGACTGCATCTGAGTCGAAATCTTTCAATTCTTGTCACCTTATGGAAGAACAGCACCCTATCGACAAAGTTCATGAAGCTGTTAACCCTCCTGTCATCCTCTGAAAATAGATATCTCCATCTGGTTGATAAAATGGAAGTTCGAACTGCTTCTTCAGTGGGAAGAAATGATAATATGCGACAGAGAACAACATATGGTAAATCACTAATCCAACATTTATCATACTTTGATTTCACTTGCTTAGCCATAAGGCATTAAAAAGTAGGCTACAGGATTTTACAAAGGATAGTGACCATTTTTCGAAGAAAGAAAGGGTTTTAGCTTTGGAAAACTGAGCTCTTTTTTGGTGGTTGAATTGCTTGGTTTTTCTGACATTAAATGTCAGCTCTTGAATCTAAGCAATTAACCAAGTGCTCCTAGAGCAAAGTGTTCCTTTATTGGCTAGGGCACAGCTTTCAAAATCTCCTATTGTTTATTGCAAATGCAGACTCTTCAAATTCCTCTGCTTTGAGAATTGAAAAGTTTTTTTTCTGTTTCCATTTCAGCACCAATAAAAGTTTTGCAGTGTGCTAAATAAATAAAAAATGGTTGATGGCTATATTAAAAGTGGAGAATTTCAACCATCAAGTATTTCTACAGTTACAAATATAAAACCATGAGATGTTATCTACAAATATATGATATATCAACAGCGTCAACGTTGCATCATGTTAGTGTGCATGCCTGCATGTGACAGGGACTGCAGAAGAACCAAGGATCGGGAATGGGGGCAAAAAGGAACGATGATCATTGATCAACTCTGCAAAGATTTCTTTAAATTTACCAAACCTGGTACATTTACAAGAGCGTACTTACGACTATTCGACGAAGTACAAAAAAGAACACTTGTACGTTACAAAACAACAAGCTTCAAAACCCAAAATAGAATAGAATGAATAAAATTTGACAAATTCGTTTGCTTCAATGTTTAACACTGCGGTCATTGATCAGAGCATTGAAGGTCATAGTTGCAAAAGTTGAGGTTCCTGACGACAGGGTTGAATTGTCTAGGTTGTCTGAGCTAGAGGAAGCAATATACGAATATGTATACTTGGTTTCTGGCTTGGTTTTCTCAGAACTTCGCACTTTGAGGTCCATAAAATCAGAAATCAAACCCGGCTTTGTTATATTCTTCTCAGCAACATTCTTCTGGCCAGTTAGCATCTTGACCACGGATGACATAGACGGCCGGAGTTTAGGAGTATCTTGGGTGCAAAGAAGACCGACCTTGAGGAACCTACAAGCCTCTTCTGCATCAAAATCACCATTCAACGATGTGTCAACCAACCCAACCAACTCCCTTCGCTCGTAAAGGTCCCATGTCTGCAACAAGAGATCAGTATATGTCATGAACCGCAAACCTTTCCGATATGTAATTTGCAGAATTTCAAAACAAGTTTTCTGACATTGAGGAGATTGACACTATCTTTCATTCATCATGGACAAGACTATAAATTGATTTTCTATATTCCAAATATTATAAACAGGCAAGATATCGACGATCTTATCCAAAATAAGGAAATAACATGCTTTAACAAGAAACTTAATGCCGATGCCCAATATTCCAAAGAAATCATCTCAGTGGTTTAATTCTTTGATCTTCTATTCACAAACATCACTTATTTCAATTCCAAGGCTGAAATAATTTCTGAAACTAAGCTCCAGCCATGTAAAAACAAGACAAGATTTAATAGAGGAGAAATCACAAATTTACTAGGATGCAGCTAAATGCAAAATTATAATATGTAACAACTAATAGTTTTTCAAGGATTTTTTTTTTAATCAAAAGATTAAGGAGTTAGATGAAATTAATAATATTTTAAGGAGTTAGAACATCTTTATCCTTGCTCATTTCATAAGTGCTTGATGATCTCTGAGCATAAACTGAAAGGAAGTGCCATAACCAGTAACTCACAGGTCAAGCTCCATTATTAAATAATTGCAGTAAACAAAATTTGCAACATAATGGAAAAGACTCAAATGCATACCCGTTCTAGGATGTATTGTTCTCCTACAGGTAACTGTGTATTTGTGTTACATCTGCCACTGACTATTTCTATGAGGAGAACGCCAAAACCGTAAATATCTGCTTTTCGTGTCAACTGCCCCCTTATTGCATACTCTGGTGCTAGATAACCTCTAAAATAGTGAATGAAATAATTAATGACAGTTAATATTTTCTGAAACCATAAAGTTTGAGGGAGAGAGAGGCAAAATTTTGATTGATTAGCAACTATGCACAAAAATTCAATCCTATAGTATGACAGATGCTTAACTTAATAAATCTAACAACAGCTAGCCACAAAGATCATACACTTGCTAACATGACAAGAACAGCTTACTTGAAAATAGAACCTAATTTAAAGAGAGAACCAACTTCAATTGGATTTTGTTGAAGTCATATCACCATACCTAAAAGAAGCCTTAATTAACATAATCAATAAAGACCTCTTGTACTACATATCATCATAACTTTAACTAAATGATTATCGAAACAAGAGGATCTCTCTGGCCAAAAAAAAATGAGGATTTCTTGTTGCTCTTGCTGTTCCACTATTCTTCACCTATCCATTTTTTGGGTGTCTGAAATGATTGCCCAACTAGAAAAGCCAAAACATATTAGACACTAGTTGTCCAAAGTTGCCTCACTTTTTCCTTTCTCCATCCGCAAAGGATAGTTTCAGAAACCTAAAACCTTTTAAGATGAAATTGAATAATCAAATGATGTTTGTATATTCTTATTGCCATGGAGAAAATATTATCCATTAGTTACTAAACTCAGAATAATGAACCCACTCTATAATGATAAAGCAGAAATTCCAACAGCAAAAAAAACTGATAAATTTTGTTTAAGTATGCTTTTAACACCAATACTTCACCGACTTGGATGATAATATCATATTCAGTGCTAATTCAAAACTAAAAATATATTTGAAGCTATTGTTAAACTTGAACAAGTAACAGGAAGATTGGAGCCTTACATTGTTCCAGCCACACGAGTGCTGACGTGAGTCATGTTTGCTGGGATGAGCTTTGCCAGGCCAAAATCTGATATTTTGGGTGTTAGGTCTTTGTCAAGAAGAATATTGCTTGCTTTGATATCTCTGTGAACAATGTACGGCCGTACTTCCTCATGAAGAAAAGCAAGCCCACGTGCAATCCCAATGCATATTTTAGACCGTGTTTTCCAATTAAACTGGATATTACTTCGACCACTACCTGTAAAAGAAAAGGTTTTAATTGCTCTCAGCTTCAATGTGATTTAAACTGTATTAGGCAAGCACAGTTTGAATACACTTCTTCTATGGTTAAGATTTTAAATAATGCAGGATTCCTTAAAAAAGAAAAAGAAGAAAAAAAGTACTCCTACTATCCCAAATAGCTGTCCTCTTTGAAAATTTCAAGGATCAAAAGGAAGCACATTAAATACAGTCGGACTAAACAGAATTGACAAAATAATCAAATTTTGCCTTTCATAAAAGGGATACCTTATGTTTTTCATTTTTCCTCTGTAAGTAGTTCATGTAATGAAAGGCATAGTTGGATGAAGGATGTTTGATAATATTTAGTACTTAAATTTTAGTTTTGCACAACTTTTTTGGGACATCTTGATTAAAGTGGGAACAGTCATGTCATCAAAATGCAGAGTAAAATATAATGCAAAATATATAGTTCTAGGATGGAACTACCACTCTGTGGTATGAAGAATGGCCTCAATAAACAATAAACTGAACTTCCAACATTACAACAAATTAACAAATTACCAAGAAGAGTCTGGGCAAGGCTATTATTCTCAAGGTAGTTGTAGACCAAGATTCTGTGATTATCTTCAACACAACAGCCATAGAGCCTGACTAAATTTTCATGCTCTATTTCTGAGATCACCTTAATCTCTGTCACAAATTCTCTCACTCCCTGTCTTGATTCAGCTGAAAGAACTTTTATAGCAGCAATCTTCCCATCTTTAAGCCTCCCCTGGAAATCCACAATGATAATGAAGGAGGTTCCTTTCGCAAAATGACATAAAGAAGACAATGGATCAAGTAAGCAATGCTCTATATATTGAAACAGCATACATACCTTATAGACAGAACCGAAGCCTCCTTCTCCAATTTTATTTGCAGGGCTAAAATCTTCAGTAGCAATTCTTAATTCTTTGTATGTGTAAAATTTTACATTGTGAATGTCAAATTCTGTTCATAAAAGAAGAAAAAAGTAGATTAGAAGTTTTCCTATTGATGTAGTTTTAGGCAGAATAATACATTTGGTTTAATCAAAAACTGAAACTAAGGAAAGTAGTCACAAGAATCAAAGAGGTTTTTCTAACACAAGTTGAAATAAACGAGAACATAGAAATATAGAACATACCAAGGGCAAGGTAGGAAGAGTAGATATTGAAGGTCAAGAAATTTCTACAAGTTAGCATTATGGTGCATAGGTTCTATCATACACAATGAAACAGAGATCGGAGAAGATTTATTGACAGGATTAAAACAGCAGGAGGCATTGAAGGATCGAAACTGGAATATTCAGTGATTTTAGAAGCGTCCTAGATTCATGTTGCTGAAGAAACAATATTCGCAACATGATTGTTGCTGAAACAACAATGTTTAAATAAAAAATAATACTAATGTTTAAGTTGATATTAGAAAGGATAATTTTTTTCTTTTAAATTAAAAAAAAAAAAGAGATGAAATCACTTGTAAAAGGAGCAAATAAAAACAGGACAAACCTATGTAAAATATTTGCACATGTACTACAAAGATCTAGTGATGTAACAGTTTAGACAAAGTTATTTAACATGAAGACAGTAGAGGTAGAGCAAATCACATTGATTGATGTACATATAATGGAGGAAATTATTTCGTGCAATGGACTTCAATGATAAGGCTTAGTAGTATTGGATATGAAGGATTAGCCATCCTTCATTTAATTGGACATGACAGTATAAAAGTTTTCTAATTATAAGAAGAAGGCTTCTGACTTACCTTCATCAACCTCAAAAGACCATTTGTTTGATGAATCAATATGTCTACGGAATAAGAAAGAAAAACAAGTCATATGTTTATGATGCACCATTGACCAGTTTTCTTTTATATTCAACCAGTGCTTTGTACCAGGGCAGTTCTAAGACCTGCCAAAAAAACCATCGGAAACACTTAATTTCATCCTCATAATTCTATGGAACGAAATATCAAAATCATTAAGGAAGGCATTGATGCAGTCATCCATGCTCAATTAGAACTAATCCACCAAATTTCATGGTAGCTAAGCACATTCACAAACCTGTAGATGTTCATCATTTAGGTTAATTTAGAATGTCAGTAATTATTTCACTAATATCTTCTAAATTTTCTATATATTTCTAATCAGTACCAATTAAATAAATCTAGTAAATTCATAAAAAAGCTTAAGAAACCTAGAAGTTTTGAGCAGGTAGCAATTAACATTGCCTTCTATAATGTACAATGTAGGGTTACCTTGCTGCACTTAACAAGCCATTGGTATCAAATCACAAATATTATACCTTTTAAACATAGATTAATCAATATCCCTAATTGGAAGAGTTATTGTTCCTACTTACTCCTTGCAGGCCTAGAATAGACACACTCTTGGACCTCATTCCATGAAAATAATAGAAATCAACTTCCCTCAACTAGTCTTATTCATGCCACCTCTATAGACTATATCTATTCACCTGCATTGGTATATTATGCCATTGAATACGTCCTGCATGATGGCATGATGCCCTTTACTTCAAAATTCTAGTTTTTCACACCAAGATTCTAGAAAAAGGAAATTTTAACGAGTTTCCGTACCATCTATATCATCATATAGACAAATTCATTAACAAGAAATGCATTAATTAGTCCATACTGACTTCAGAAGTCATATATAAATTTCTAAAAGCATCTTGATTTCCTAAATTTTGGTTAATATCATGTCGTCATCAGCTATGGCACTAGCGCAACTTTACAAAGTTTGCTTCTTATGACGACAACCATTAAGGCTTGCTCCTGAAACCAGATTCTAAACAAGATCCAATTCTCATTAATCATAACTCATTGCATATTTCTAGCAATTGAGAACTAGGGTGATCATAGATAGAAGTAACAAGGGGAAATTTGACTAAATTACAGGAAGCAAAAATCTAATAAATAAGTCAAAAGAAATAATACCACTAAAAGTGGTGTATCAAATTCCTAGCCATGCAATTAGCCCCTCCTTAAACATAAATAAAGACTGCTATGAGCAAAAAACATGATGAAAATTAGAGACTAGAAGCCACCTGATAGCTCTAATTTGATCTTAAATGGATAATTTATGCTCATTTGACCATTAAAAATCAAGCAAAAAGGAAATTATGCCAGAAAATTCCCAAAATAGAAAAATAAAATGACCCATCAAAACCAGCAAAACTTATGAACCGATCAAACCAAGTTCAAGTATAATAACTACATGAATGCTTCAATAAGACAAAAAGACAAGAAACAAAACCCAGAAAGAAAACTGATAGATAATCAGCCTACTAGCTAAAGATGAAGAAAAAAAAGTAAAATAAATAAAATCCATAAAGGAAAATCCATTAACCAAACTATTAAAGTTCAAGTTATTAATTACATGATTAAACAAGAAAAAAGGGACAACAAACAAAACCAAGAAAAACCCAGAAAGAAAACTCACAGAGATAATCAGGAAATCAGAAAAGTAACCCGTAAGAGAAAATTGAACTAACCTTAACACGGGGAAGCAAAAGGAATGGTAGTTGGAAGAAATTATCTGATCAGAGAGGGTAGCAATTAAGAAAGCAAGAAAGAAAGAATTCAAAGTCCATGAATGAATGCGTACGCAGTTTCTGAAGTGTTTTATGATGCATTGGGCATAAGTAGTTGGCCAAAACTGACTTCTCATATTTCATTTTCACTTTTTTTGGATCAAAGACGAGTTTCTTAAAATTTTCTAACAGGAAACAGAAAGGAAAGCGATGTGGTGGGAGGAGCGTCATTGTCAACTGGCTTAAAGTCTTTAACCGACTTGGTCAACTATTTGCTACGTGTCCCTCTTTGACCTTGTCTACTTTTCAACCTAAATATGCAGTTGTAGTTCCGTACAAATGCCTTTGTTTCTTTAAAGTACAATTAAGCCCCTTTTTGTATTGATTTTTTTTCATTGATTTGATGCATTTTTAAGTATTTCATAAATATTAAAAATTAATTGATAAAAATATTTTTTTTTAGATTAACATTGACAATATTAGGTTTTGTGAAATAGAATTTTTATATCAAAATTATATTTTTTAATCAAATTTTTTTTATCTATTAAATTAAAGGTAAGAGATATAAATGCTAAAATTCAAACTCGGACTTTATATTTTTTTTAAAAAAATTTTAATTATTAGTTCAAAAAGCTGAAAATGTTATATAACATTTTAATTTGATTGAAAAATTTTCTCTCGCGGTAAAAATATTATCCATCAATATCAAAAATCAAATTCAAATCTTCCTCTCCATAAAGTTCTTTTACATTTCGCCTTAAATCTTTTTTTTTCACCATTTTACCTAAAAAATTATTATTTTAGATCCATTTTATCCTTCATTATCCAACAAATTAGATGTTAAACTGATGCCCAAACTGATAGGCGCAAAGATGCCCAAACTACTTCAAGTCATAAATGTGCAATTATAATTTCATACAAATGCTTTTGTTTTTTCGCTTTTTGTAAAGACTTTTTCAAACGATCTTAAATTTTTTTTTTATTGACTTGATGTATTTTTAAGTATTTTTATAAAAATTAAATATTAATTAATAAAAATATATTTTTTAGATTAACATTGATATTTTAAGGATTGTCTGGTCTTGAGAGGTAGAATTTCTTGTCGAAATTTTATTCTTCATAATCTGATATTTTAGTTTGGTTGAAAATTATTTTTTTATGTCGAAAATCTTATATTTTTAATAATGTAAAAAAAAAAAATAAATAAGAGGGAATCTTTAAAATATTTTTTTTTATTTTTTATTTTCATTTTTTAAAAAATCGTTTTTATTTTCTATTTTTTATTTTTTAAAATATATTTGATAAACGACAATAAAATTTATTCTTTAAAAATACAAAAATAAATAAATAAATAAAATATTTAATAATATTACTATTAATGGCATCTAATTATAAATATAATATATATTTATTAATTAATGACATTACAAAAAAATTTTAAATATAGTAACTTGTAAAACATAAGGAAAAAATTAAGTAGATCTTTTATTTTCATAACTGAAATTATTTTTTTTATTTTCATATTTCTCTTCATTTTCATTTTTAATTTTTAAAAATTTATTTTCATTTTCAATTATCAAACACACTTCCACTCATATTTTTTATTTTTTAAAAAATAAAACTAAAAAATAATTATATTTTTTGAAACAAAAACACTACCTAGAAGTCTCGTCTCTATAAAATTTTCTAACATTTCGCCGACCAATTTGACAGATGCAAAGATATCCCAATCCTAATTCTTTAATGCAAAGGTATCCCAATCCCAATTCTTTAATGCTTGGCTACGCCTAAGGTTAAATTTCTTTTATTAATAGAAATTATTTTAGATTTTATTTGTATTATATTTTTGCTTTCGAATTTTTAGTAAAAATATAATAATTAATAGGTAAAATATGTATATTTATAAAAAAAATTAATTATTTGAAATTAAAGTATATTTATTAATTTTTTAATAATTAAAAATTTATTGTTTTGAATAAAATACTAAAAAACCTTGAATTTTTTCATTTTTTTAAATAAATCTTATAATTTTTTTGTACTGAAAATTTTATTTATATTAAAGATATATTTAAATACAAATTAAATATTAAGTGTTCATTTTTATAAAAGTTAAAGGTTAAGAACTTATTTAAATGTAAATTAAAAATTAAGATATTCACATGTTATTCCAATTTGTATTTTTACCTTTCATTTTTTTTATTTTTTTAATTAGATAATTTTTGAAAAAAATATTCGATGAATAAAAATAAAAAATAAACAAAATTTTACCTACAACATCACGTGAACATTTTAACTGGTATACTTTTTAAAATTTTATAACAAAGGAAAGAAGTGCAAAAATTAAAATAAGAAAAAAGAGGAAGCACAAACCGAACATCCAATCTTTTGCAACCGACCAATTCCAAACTCATTAAACCCACCACCCATTATTTAGGTGTAACCGATACAGTTGTCATTACAAGTTATCGGGTATAGTTTGGACAAAATTTAAGTTTGATTCAATTATTATTGAATTAAGTTTAAGTAATTTGAGTAATTTGATTTATCGAACGAATCAAATTTAAGTATTTTAATGTTTTACTTGAGTAATTCATGAGTTTACTCAAATTTTTATATTTCAATATATATTGTTATTATTTTAATTAGAAAGTTATAATTTTACCTTTATATATATCAATTCGAGCTTGAATTCAAATATAAATAATCAAATTTGAAATCGAGCTCTTTTTATTTAATAAATAAATTTAATCAAATAAATTTAAATAATTTGATTTTTATCTTCAATCAAATTCAAATTTAAAAGTTAAAATTTAATCGAGTTTCAAGTAACGAGTTTTGAATTTCTCACAATATTAACTTAACTTGATTACATTCCTAGCATCACTCATGGTAATTTCCATATAACTTTTTTTCTTTAATTTTTTAGTCTACTTATCATACTTACCTATGGGGAAGCCATTATACCTTGAATCGTGACCACCTTTCAACTGTAGTAAACCTCATGCCGATTGAGCTAAGCTTAATTAGCATCATCTAATACATGGAAAAAAGGAAGAATTTATAATACAAGTTTTTTATTTATAAAAATCAATATTACTCTATATAAAAAAAATCCCTTAAGAGATTCTAAGTTTACATGTATACCTTTTTTTTCTTTCGTAAAACGTTTTTAGTTGACAGGAAATTAGCCAAGCAGAAATGAAGCTACCACTTAACAATGGACCACTTAAGCAGGCTGACATGTGTATTTTTTTCAAAGCTTTTTTTTTTCTTTTTCATTATTACTGGTATTAAAGGTGGTTTGAAGGAAGGAAAGCGTGATAGATAGACTTCGCTGGTATGTTTTTGTTGTTCTTTTTTTCTTCTTTCGTTTTTTTATGCTTTTTTGAGTAAATTTTTTTTGCATTTTTTTTGTTTAATTGAATCTTTCTTTTTTTTTTTTTTTGGTTATGTTGGGATGATTTTAGGATTATAAACTTCAATTTTGTTTAATGAAGTTGAATTGTTGAATGGGGTTTGGGTTTTTGTGGTTTTTTGTTTTTTTATTGAACAATATTTTTTTCAGTGTTATGTTTTTTTTTATTTTTAGTTCGTATAAAATATTTGTTGTGAGATTTATGTTATTTTAAATATATTTTTTTTGAAAGATTTTGTTTTTGTATGTTTTGATCTTGATGACAATCAGTTTTTAGTTTTTATTTTGTTTGATAATGCTTTCTTTTATTGGTATTGTAATTGTTTTTTATGGAAATATAATTTTTTAATGGATATTTTATGATTTTTTTAACTTAATTTTATTTTGCATGTTATTTGAATCAAGTTCTGACTTTGTTTTTGATTGATCCTTTTTTTTCCACTAGGCCAAGGCTGGACTTTTTGCACTTCTACTTAGCCTAGAAGATCATTTTCTAGGAAGTTTCTTCTAATTTGATTAGTTGTACCCCTTCATTGTCAACCATATTTAAGACTCATCAATTGTCTAAAACCTCATTTCTTTGACTCAATATTATTTTCTCTAAGTTGTTTTTTTTTATTTTAGGTAATCATAATATAAGAATAGTGAAAAAATTTACAAATAATAGAAAAATATTAGTACATTATTAAAGCACACTTATTTTACAAAAATAAAAAGAAAAATAAACAATCATTTTACTCTTAAATCATATACTTCAAAATAACTTATGATAAATAATTTTTTAATTAAATTTTGCGATAAGGGATTGGAATAGAAAGTTTATGATATTTAAAACAAGATCTCAATCAAAATACATGCCTATTAATTATTTTTCATTTAAAAATTATAATAAAAATTTATTACTTCTATTTAATCAATCACTCATAAAATATGTTTCATCAAAATTATAAAATAATTTTAAATTATTATAAAAAACATATCATGCATAATCATGAATTGAATTATTTATGATATATGAAAATAATATATGAAGACACTTCTATAATATGGTGAAAATTTACATAATTTTTTGTAGTAATTATATAATTGTAAAATTATTATAAAAATAATTGTAAATAAAATGTTATCAAGTTTATTTTTTTAATAAAAACGACAATCTAAAGAAATTAAAAAAAAAATTACAAGCTCGGGAGATTGAATTTAACTTATACAAATACATATCTTTTATTAATATAAATCTAGAAGGGAGAATAAATATTATTTTTTAATATAAATTATATTTTTATTATATATAAATATAATATTTTATTAAATTAAAATATTTAATAATAAATTTATTAATATAATATATAATTATATAAATAATAAAATATATTATTTGTGTTTCGAAACAGAATAAAGCATTTTAATTCGTCCGTAACCCATCCCAACTTTTCCGTACGAAGCATTTTAATTGGGAGCAAAGAAGTTGCTTTCACATGGAAGTCAATAAGTAGTTTTTATTTTTATTTATTTATTTTTTCTGGCGGTTGGTGGATTGGTATTTTGGTACCGTGACTTGAAAGGTTATAAAAGGATCATTTGTCCTTTTCTTCTCAAAATTAAAAATTTTGAATTTGCAAAAACTGGAAGAGGTGACCTAGTCTTGACTCAAGTGTGAGAGACGATGGCTGTTTCAACTATAGTTGTTAGAATTAATAATTTAAAATATAACATAACGATATAAATTAAAAATAATATAAAAAATATGAATGTGATATAAATTAAAATTTTAATAAAAATTATATATAAATTTAATAAAATAAAAAATTATATTTTATATTTTTATATCAATAAAAATTATATATAAAATATAATATAAATATATAAATTATTAATATTTTTTATAATATAAATATTGATGATAAAATGGAGAAATTGCCAGGGAGCAATTAATTTTAGAGCTCTATGGGAAAAGCACAAACGAGAATAAGATTAAAAAAAAAAAAAAAAAGAGAGAGAGAGTGAAAGAAAAAAAGTACTGTATAAAAAAGGAAATAAAAAATTAAAAGACTATTTGGTTCTTGGAATATTTGAATGATGCATTGAATGTTGAAGAAATTTATGAACGTCTGTTTATGTTTCATAAGATATGAAGGGGTTTAATTGATTGAATTTAAATTGATAAAGTATTAAATTTGAGTTTAAATTTAATTTAAGATTTAAAATTTGATATTTAATTTGAATTCGATTAAATTTTATTTTTTAATTTAAGTTTAATTTGAGATAAAAATTAAATTATTTGAATTCGTTCGATTAATAAGTAAAAATTAATTTAATTTTTATATTTGATAAAAATTTAATTATTTATGCTCGAACTAAAATTTGAGTTTATGACATTTTATTAATTTAAATAATAAAATATATTTAAATATAAAAATTTGATTAGGGTTATAAGTTATTCGAGTTAGGTATAAAAATACTTAAATTTGATTCGATTAATAAATTAAATTACTTAAATTTAAATTTGACTCGATAATAATTAAATCAAATTTAAATTTTATTCGAATCATATTCAAATAACTTACGAATATTAATATATTATTTATATTTTAAATAATAAAAAATATTGCATTTTGAATTTTAAAAAATGTCATTATCTCAAGCAATCTCATTCTCACCTTCTCCTTTGACTTTCGTGCCCTTATTATTCAATTTTTTTGAGCCATTATGGTCTTAATAATGGAAGAGACTTACAACAAAATCAAGTCAATTTTTACTCTTGTAACTCCAAAAGGACCTCAATTCAATTTTTAAAAATCGAGTTTTTTTTTTTCTTTCTATTTTACTTATCCTTTGCACCCAAACCCATATTTAAATTACTTTTAAAAAATTTTATTTTGCTAGATAATTTTTACTTAATTTTTTATTGCATATTGGAAGATAAAAATATTTTGACTATTTTGCTTAATATTTTCACTTCTAATAATTGTTTAAAAACTTATTGTAATTGTATTTGTTGGATATTGAACAAAAAAAATTTACTTGGATTGTAAAAGTGTTCATTTTATTAGTTTGATTAATTTTGAATCGAATTACTTAAAATCAAATTAATTAAATTATGTTATTTTGTTTTGTATTACTTATATGTTTTGTATTTAAATTTTTGAAAAATGCAAAATTTGATGTTTAAAAAAATAAAATGTAAAATTTGTATTTTAAATTTTTAAATAATGTATAATTTTAGTATAAATTTAGATATTATTAACTTAACTCACTTATATAATATCTAACTGGTAAAATTTTATTATATGTACATTATTTATTAAATAAAAGTTTTAAAAATTTTTATAAAAATTTTGTGTGGATGTCATGTGATAAAAAAATGATTGACCAATTCTAAAAAAATTTTACGATTTAAATAAAAAATATTTTTGTTTGATAATATTTGTCAAACATCATATATATATATTTATAGTTAATTAAGTTAATGATATTAGAATTTAGATTAACACAATACATAATTTAAAAGTTTAGGATGTGAATTTTATATTATTCAAAAGTTTAATATGTAAATTGTATATTTTATTTATTTAGATATTAATTTATATATTTTTTCAAAGTTCAAATATAAAAAATATAATTAACTATTTTATTTTTGTTAATTATATCATATTTATTAATTTTAAAAATTAACTGACTAAATTTAATTATTTCATTAATTTTTAGGTCAATGAATAATAAAATATATTTAAGTTAAATTATATTTTAAAATATTATTTTTTTTATATTTGAAATAAATTAAATTAGTTTTTTCAAAAAAATATTAAAATATTATGTTAAATACTTACAAAAAATAAATAATTTATTTCATGTGTTTTTAATTTTATAATTGATTTTTTTATATTTTATTAAAATTTTAATTGATTCGATTTTTGAATTGTATTGATCAAATTTTATAATTGGGCAAAATTAATTCAAAAGTTAATCAATGAGTCGAATTAAATCAACGATGAATTAATTGGATTAAAACTAAAATTTGAACACCGTATTTAATAGTACTTTTGTGATTTTTTTTTTTACTTTGTAAAATTTGTGTTCTTTATAAAAAATTACCTTACAATATCTATTCTGAGTTAGAAGCAAAACTCAAAGAAAAAGAAAGGCGCAATACACATGAACTGGAATTGATTGGCATTACAATAGTGAGACGGAATGCAAAACACTGTAACGAAGGTTGCCGTGGTGGGAAGCGGAAGTATTATACCAACCATAACCCACTTTTGTTTTTCTTTTTCTCATTTCAATCTATATATATATATATATATATATATATATATCATTCAAAATAGATTGCTTCTTTGAAAATTTTGAGCCGACAGTTTCAGGAGCTGTTTGTGCGGCTACTCTGGCAAGGAATGGAATTTCGGTGACCCTTTTTGACTCTGCTAGAGGTCCTGGCGGCCGCATGTCTCAAAGAAGGTTCCTTTCGTTTCTTTTCATTTTAAAAAAAATGAATTTCCTTGACAAAATTTGACTACCTTTTTTTATATTTTATTGTTTGATGGTGTTTTGGAAAGCAGAAATGAAATTTTAAGTTGATAGTTTAGTGAATTATAGTTACTATTATTTTGGGAAACTTTGAAATTGTAGAGAGATAAGTGAAGATGGGAAAGAGCTGTTATTCGACCATGGTGCTCCTTATTTCACAGTGACAAATCCTGATGTGTTGAGTGTTGTTGCTGAATGGGAATCAAGAGGCCTTGTTGCTGAATGGAAACTAAATTTTGGGTCTTTTGATTGTTTCTCTAACAAATTTGTCAACACTGAAAACCAGGTTCTCACAACTATTATTGTTATTATTATAAATTTCACATGCACTTTACTCTATGGGTTAGATCCACTTACTTTTTCTTTTGTTGATTTCTAATCTTTACAATTCTTTACAATGGATTTGATTGGAATAATATAATGCAAAATAAAAAATATATATATATATTTGTCAATTCAAGAGACGACTTATCATTATTCATTATAATAAACAAATGTTCAACTTTCTTTTTGAATCACTCTACTCTAACTCATTAGAGTAATAACTTATTAGAGTTAAATTATACAGTTTCTAATTAAATTATTATACATGTACAATTTGGTTGTTTATAACAAAAAAAAACAACACCTCTGATATCTTGATATAGACGGGAGCTCATTCGTCTCAAAATCTTAATAGAATAATCTTTATTATTTGAAGCAGTTATTTTGGGCAGTTATCAAGAGAGGGCAATTGCTTAGAATTTGATCAATTGAGATATCTGGAAACAATATAATGTATATATTTTCATTCGAACATTCGAATTCAAAGTGGATTATTATTTTCTATATTTATATTCTTTTTAGATTCAAGGACTAAGCACTGGAGAATATTTTCATGGCCCCCTACCTTATAATTTACAATATAATGAAAGTCATGCTTGATAGAAAGATTAGATCACATTTGTTCTTTTACTCCACTACCTTGTACTAGTATTTGTTTATTTGCATGTTATATCTTAACTTGTGTAGGGGAGGGCAGTGATATTTTTGAAGCGCTTGCGTGCTTCAGTTGTTGCATTCTTTTCTGTTTCTTGAAATTAAAGCTGTTTGTTTGATTTGAAACAGCTTGAAACTTTTTCTTTTTTCTTGATGTTAATGATCCTACTTCTGAAGTGCTTGCAACTCCTGGAATCTAGAATCTGCGCTGCTTGTTATAGTGTTTGTTTTATGTTTGTGTGTTCTTCATCTTGATTTTCTCTTGTATCTAGCTGTTGGGTCGATCACGGGTTTCTTTTATTTAACCATTCATCAGCATAGGCTGTTATGGTTGTCTTTCTTTCAATTCCAAAGTCAACTTATCCATGAAAGCTGTTGCATAGTTGGTCAACGTCCAGCCCCATTAGTGATTTGGATGTTTATTGTTGATAATTTTTCTACACAGATTTCCAATTGGTTTTTTAAAAACTGGTGATTTCTTATGACTTTGCAAGGATTCTACTGTTTGGCATCATTGCTGTTAATACACTACAGACTCCTTTCCTTGTGGTGTATATATGTTCAAGTAAGAAAAAGGAGGGGAACCATTCCAATCAGTCTTCTGTGCTCTGGCATATATGCTATAATTTCATGCCAACTGAAAAGTGTTTCAAAGTAAATATTGATTGTAAGCCTTGTTTGTAATTGGCTTTGTTCAGTAACATTTATTTCATCAGATGGAAAAACTAAATGTGCAAAACTCATTGCATTTATCACCTTTGTTCTTAAAAAGACATTGTATGCGTCCATTATGCTTTTTTTTTTTTATCAAATAATGTTTAATTCCCTTTTAGGAAAGACCAAGCAAGAAATATGTTGGTGTGCCTAGAATGAATTCCATTTGCAGAGCATTATGCCATGAACCTGGTTTGTAGCAAGATGACTGCTTTATTTTTTGAACTAATCATCAAGGTTGGATATACATCAAAATTTCCTTGTTTTCTACTTTATCTGTTCTCCAGGAGTAGAGAGTAAGTTTAATGTGGGTGTTGGGAAGTTTGAATGTATAGAACCTGAGAATTTATGGTCGTTGATGGGCTTGGATGGACAGAATCTTGGTCATTTTAACGGAGTGGTTGCATCAGACAAAAACATCTTTTCTCCAAGGTTTACAGAGATAACAGGACAATCACCCCCTCTTGGTATGGAAGTTTATCTTTAGATGTTTGTTAATTCCTTCTTGCAAATTCATATGTGCATGCTATTTCATCGTGTAGATATTCTTTATGATTTATGTGACTAAGGACCTTGTGTAATTATTTAGTGCAACCATGGACTATACTCTTAGGAGACAGTCTGTTTGATGCTTCAGCAGTATTTTGGCTTAGAGCTAATGCACTATATGTCTTATTGCTTGGCAATTGTGATAAGACTGTCTCGCAGACAGACCAGACAAGTTTAATATTAAATAAGACATGTTAAAGAGGTATATGATATGCATATTATGCTTTATCTCCCATCTTATATTCTGGAGCTTTCAGATGACTCTTTTCTATTAACTTTTTATCTTCATTTAATTTCTATTCACTTTTTATCTTCTTTTAATTCTTGGCAGTTCATTGAAAATATTATCAAACATTGTTATTAGAGTTTAGATGTAATTTTGGTTTAAATGAAAATATGCTGCAATAAATATCTTTGTAGGTGACTTAATTCATGGTTATTTTCATCCATCAATGGTTCATGTACATGCTTCGACTTTATATATTTCTTTTAAGCAATCATTTTTAGAGGGTTGCTTGGGGTTGTGGTTTTATCTTTGCTAAGCTTCATTATTTATTCTTTCCTATTCTGAATTTGAATTTTTATGTCTAGTTTTATGAACACAATTTTTTATTCCTTTTAATCTCCTTGCTTCTATCACTTTACTTATTTTTCAAGCCCCTCCTCTCTTTGTAATAACCAAATTGACAAAAGTGATCAAGACAATGCAGCTTGATACATGATACAGAACAGAAAAGAGTTTACACATACTCATTGGCAGAATTGCATAGAGAAAAGCGATAATCCTCCTAAGCATCCTAAAACCCATGCCCAAGTGGCTGAAAATGTAAACAACTAATTTCCCATATCAAGCGTTGGAGCCCCATTTTCTATATTGAAATCTGAGAACAGTTACGTCTAGAGAATCTCAGCCTCTGGATTTATCTAAAATTGATGTATGACTTTAGAATGATCTATGTATTTGGCTTGCAGTCGGTTTTGCTATTAATGGTTACAAATAAAGGTGTTGAGGATCAATAGTTCTATTGCTGTGAAGTGATAGTAGTTTTTGGGAATATAGTTGCTGGAACTTGGTAAGTTAGTAGCTCAAAATTCGGGGCAGAAAACATGCTTTGATTCAAATAAAATAATTGGAGGGTCTAAGTGTTAGAAATATGTGATACAAATGGGATTTTAGGGCTTCAACTCTAAGAAAGCAGATTTTAATTGAATTGCATAAGAGGGGAAGAAACCATGTTCAAGGACATGTTTTTTGTGCTATAAACTGTATCCTGTGGATGCAATTCAAAAGTTCTCCAAGAACTCAGCAAGAACTCAAATTATCACAAACATCTACTCTTCCAATCTTTAGGTACAAAAATATATAGGCATATACTTACTAATCCGAAATATTCCTATGAATCTAGAAGGGAAATTATGAAGGTGAATTCATTGCATCTATCAGATAAGGAAATTTATCCTTTACATTAAGTAGCCTTCAAAATTGTATTTAATATATTCTCATAACTACGAAAGCATCAGATTTACTTTTTCTAAACAGTTTGGGCATCTTCATCTTCTTTAATCATATTTTGAAGGAAAAATGGGAAACACAGAAGAATGGCATGTGTTTTTGACAAGTTGTTATCCTAACCATTGTATTACATACAGACTTGAGTTTGGCTCCAGAGTTGGTGAAACTGCGCAATATTCCCGTTAATCCTTGTTTTGCTCTAATGGTAGCATTTTCTGATCCTTTGTCTTTGGTGAGATATCAGCCAACTTGACCTAAGAGTTTTTATTCTGCCAAATTAATGTGGTTGCATGATCTGAACTACTTATTTGCATGAATCCCCTCCCCCCTTTTTCTATTGTTTCTCCTTCCTTTTCCTTCTGATACATTTTCTTATTTCTAGTTCCTAGTTATTTATATTTTCTGACCGTCCCCATTTATTTTGTGATTAACCAATAATGCGCTCTTGACATCTTTTTTAAGTTCGATAATTCAGGTACCGGCAAAGGGCTTCTCATTAACCAATTCTAAGGTTTTAAGTTGGGCTTACTGTGAAAGCAGCAAGCCAGGGCGTTCTTGCACAAGGTACATTTTTGTTTATTGCAGAATGACCCAATTTCTGAGCCAAGCAATTGAAGTATTTTCTTTTTCTTATTATTATTTTTTTTTTGCATTTCTTATCTTGGTTGCTTCTTAAATGCAAAGTGAACGATGGGTATTACATTCGACAATGGAGTATGCAAAGGATGTGATTGCTCAAACTGGCCTTCAGAAACCTTCACAAGAAACATTATCAAAAGTGGGCAATGAAATGCTCCAAGAATTTCTAGGCACAGGTCTCAGTATTCCACAGCCCTTTTTCAAGAAAGCTCATAGATGGTGAGTGAGTCTCTAAACTAAAGCCATAAATTCAAACACAGAAGCGGCAGTTTGTCCTCATTTTGTTTAGTGAGTAAAGCTGTAAATTTTTTTTTCTCTTCTGTTTAAAAACAAGAATAAACCTTGTAATGTGTTTAGTCCCTGACAGATGCAGTGATAACTGATTAAGATTACTTTGCATACTCATAGAATGTGGGTCTGGTGTTTTGTCTCCTAGTCTTAGTTGATTCTTAGGAAATTTTTGGCTCAATATTACGACTGATTAAGAACATTTTAGATTGCAAAGGGAAGAAATTAGACGGAGAAATGATGGAAAATTTAAAGAGATGTTTGAAAAAGGATTTTAACTTGTAATTTTTTTATATGTTATCTTTATATACATTGAGGTTGTTTTGTGAGTTCAATTGTCATCTTTAGATAGATTTGGGTTAGTAGAATTGTCATGTTTGAAATAAAGGATGATTTAAATAATATATAGTCCTGCTGATTTCGGCAGACCAGCTTGTTTCTAGTGTATTTACGTCGCTAGATCTTGTACTTGTTACCGTCTTAACCAACAAATGACCCTTACTTGTCCCCCAAATTAGCTATAGCATTCAAGTTCAGATGCATTTTTGTTGGCCTCTATTGGCCGACTAATAGAGGGCATGCTGGCAGCAGCCATCAAAAGTGTTTGAAGGGCATGCTAAAGCTGGTTTTAATGACCAAGCCTTCATATGGAAGGTGTCCAATGATGGGAAGCGTAGCTGTGAACTTGATAGGCTTTAATTAGTTGACCTTGAGTTTTACTTACATATTTCTTTGAGTTAAAAGCAGTAGGATTTATTTGATTCTTTACTTCAAAACTGTCTGTCTCTTCCTTTACAATTCTCATTTGATTATGGAAACAAGTCACAGAATTAAGAATCTTTTCCTTTCGTACATGTCATGGATGTTTTATGTCATTGAGATTGAAAATTGATGAAGACATTAGAACTTGACATCGTTCAACAAATTTTATAAACAAAGTATGACCTTCATTATGTTGTTCTTATATTCTCCTTGCGGCCGTCCTAAAACATTTATATTTGCCTCATGGCGTATTTTCAGGGGAAGTGCCTTCCCAGCTGCAAGCATAGCAAAGGAAGAGAAATGCCTGTGGGATGAGAAGAAGAGACTGGCCATCTGTGGAGATTTCTGTGTTAGTCCTAATGTTGAAGGTGCAATTCTCAGCGGCTTGGCCGCAGCCTCAAAGCTTCAAAGCATGCTTAGTAGCCTATAGTAATTCTGCAGAATGCTTTCCTATCATGTTGGCTGCAACTATACCCAGTTGGAGCAATTGGATTTTAATAATACGAGAAACCATATTTGGTTCTTCCAAAGAAAAATAATATTTGAATTGCAATAAGCTGAGCTCTTTGTTGGAGCATGTGGGTTATAATTAGAACTAATTATTTTATAAAAGTTACCTTGAGTTGGGTTTTGATGTATGAGTCTATCAACTTTTATTATTATTATTAAAATTGTGGGGTTTTGAAGGTTAATTTCAATTTCTAATTAATTTGCATTTTTATAAAAAATAGGTCGCAAAAAAAAAAATTGCAACCATTAGAATTTATATTCTAAACTTCTCTAATGTCACTTCATAAAATTAATTGGGGTTAACCCTAGAATTTAAATTGCATTTTGTTTTATTTGGTTTGATCCAAACATCAAGTTTTTTTTTTTTTTTATATATAAAATTATAAAAATTAAAACGTTGATGTAGCATGAAAAGACCACCTTTTGATTGCTTCTTCCAAAATGTGGTAATTGAATAATTTGAAGATTTGCAAGGACAAAAAAGCAAATAATATAAGTAAGCTCATGTGGCAACAAATGGAAATGGGTATCAGCCACTGAAGATTGTGTCAGAGGAGGAGAAATAGCTGATAATGTTCGTTCATTATCCAGATATCAGCCACATATGATCGCCACGTGTCAAAATGACAATCACTATCTTCAGATTTTCCATCCTGTTATCCTCTCATTTCTATAAGCAACCATTTTTGAGTAAACACCACATTTTGGTCAGTGCGAAGAAAAATAAAAATGGCAGCCTCAGTTATGGCTTCTTCAGTTACCCTCAAACCTTCTTTAGGTGTTGAGAAATTAGTTGTTAGAGGTGTCCCATCTCTTGCCAGGGCTCCTTCTTATTTCAAAGTTCAAGCCAAGGAGCGCAAGATCAAGACTGACAAGCCTTATGGTCTGTTTTCAATCTGTTTTTCCTTACTTTTTTTTATAGCACTTTTGTTCCATTTTACATATAATTAAGAAGGTAAGCGTTTCCGACTGCATTTCAACAACAGTTTTAAAAATTTTTAATACGATATTTCAACCATCAATCAATTAATTAATTTGATAATTGAAATACATGTCTATAAATCAAATATCTCATCACATTAAATATTTTATTATAATTCAAAAATTCATTAAAAATATGAAAAAGCGAGAGAGGTTCGAATTTTGCTTCATTTGGGTTTTTTTTTTTTTTAATTTATAAAATGATTTAACTATAAAATTTAACAATGAATTTTGAATGGGTTATACAGGAATCAGTGGTGGCATGAGCTTGAGGGATGGTCTTGATGCCTCTGGAAGGAAGGCTAAAGTTGGTTTTTTTTTTTTTTAACTTTTTCTTTCCAACTTCACAAAACCTAATTGGATTTTTTTTTTCTTCTTTGTATACTTTGGCAAAATTTGTTTGATTTGCATTTATGTTATATGTGTCATGAGCTCACAAATTGATGTTGAAAATTGATGTAGGGAAAGGGTGTTTACCAATTTGTTGACAAATACGGTGCTAACGTCGATGGGTACAGGTATATGATATTCTCCTTTTATTTCAATAATAATAATAATAATAATAATAATAATGCTTATGCTTGTCATAGTTCACATAGTATGCATATGCATGTTAAGACTCACATATATGGATAATACATAACATATGAATAGAAATCATATATATATATATATATATTATAACATACGTAAAATTTATTTAAATATCAAAATTATTCAAATTATAATTAGAAATCTAATGTAAAGATTAAGTTTATTCAAATCTTTCAATAATTTTTCTTTTTATTATGATATAAATCAACAAAAAATTATCAGTTTCAAAATTTTATATAAGACATTAAAAATTCAAACGATTTTTCATATTAAATCTTTAAATAATAAGATCATAAAAGGGATTTTATTAATCTCAACTCTAATTATCAAATTTATATTTCAAATATATGTAAAAAATCTTATATCATCTTTATCACTTATTATATCCCTTTTGAATTTTAAAAAATTAATTTGAAAATCATTTATTCAATCCTAATTGCTACTAAAAAGTTCTTTTACAAATTTAGGACTATAAATATAAATGTGATGTGTTATATAAATTTGTAACTTGCTTTCAAAGTATATTCTATTACAATTGTAATTTTTTTTTTTTATTTACAATTTCTTTTCCGAGATATATTTTATTACTATTGTAATTTACTTCGTATGAAAAGTTTTTTTTTTTTTTGAATTTATTTCTTCTTTCACATATCTTAATATTTTTCATATTTTGTACATAAATTTGGTTAATATTACAAAAGTGAAATATATTAATATTTTTTATTATTTAATTCATCATTCAATAATATATACATTTTTGCTTTTTAAGAAAAACAAAATTTATTTTTATTTAATATAATCTTATAAATATATAATATTATTGTAGATAAAAATGGTTTAAAGTGAAAACATATCATTTTTTTCTTTCTTTTTTTAAGAAGTTTATTTTTTTATGAGGAGTCATAATATATGAATTTTATTTATGTTATAAATTTTAAAAATTTAAATATAATTTTGAAAAAAAACTAATTTATACGTATATACCCATATAAAATAAGTAAAACCACTTTGTATACACAGTCGCAATCTAGTTACAAATGTAATCAAATAAGCATACCCTTTAGGTGTTTCTTTTTTGTACATACAATGTACATGCACGTACATATATATATACATATATATATTTTTTATTTTTATCAAAATTTTAAATTATTATTTTTTTATTTTTTTATTTTCATGTCAAGTTTAAAATTATTATGTACAGTGGAAGATGCAGACCGAGAGAAAGCCACTCTCGAGTGTTTGTATAAGCAAATATTTGAATTATAATATTAAGTTAGAGCAAGTGAAGCTATAGTGCAAATGTTCTTAGGTTTTCAGTTCATTAGTTCAAGTTTGAAGTGAACTTGTTTTCAAGTCTTGGCTTATAAGTAATGACACTGGTACAAGAACTTATGTTCGTTCTGCTAAAGCTATGATTTAATACTAAAATCGCCATGGAAGGAAGTAAGTCCTGATATCTTTTTTCTGATGGTTGGAATGCAGCCCTATCTACGACACCAGAGACTGGTCTCCCAGCGGTGATGTTTATGTTGGCGGTACGTATCATTAAACACCGTACTTGAGTTCTGTGATCTTATTGTTCAAATAATTGCCACACTTAAAAAGAGTGAATTTGGTTTGTACTTCGAAACTAATTATGTGATTTAAACATTGTCGTTGTTTCAGGTACCACCGGATTGGCAATCTGGGCGGTTACCCTAGCTGGTCTTCTTGCCGGCGGTGCTCTTCTCGTTTACAACACAAGTGCTTTGGTACAGTAGATTTCTCTATTGTAATCCTTGCCCTTGTTGTGTTATAGCCTGTCCAATGTAATTGTTAGAATCAAAATACCTTGAAGAACTATTTTCCATATCTGTGTAGAATGGTTTGCCTGGATTGAATCTAGGTCTATTATAACTTTTAATGTGGTTCTTGTTCATCATATAAAAATTTAACAAAAATAAAAAGGCATATTATGTTTGGTGTATTAATTTGAATTGTAATATAATAAATTTTATATTTTATATGTATTTGATATCAAAATATAAAATATATAAATTATCAATTGGTAATAGATTCAGAAAGAGGAAAATTGTTGAATATTAATCTTGATAGTAAAAATTGGTTCAATCCCATCATACCTCTTCATAAATATTTTCATCTTGAGGGGGCAGTGACAAGCTCTTTACATGAGTTGAGCTCAAATATTCGGTTCCATCAGTCATCATCGACCGAACTATCTGCAGATCCGAAAAAGAGAACTATGGCGACTGTGTTAACAAAAGCTGGAAGAACTTTTATCAGTACTTAGTAGTCAACCGTAATTGACAAAAGAACAGTTCATAAAAAGAGCAAAACTACAAGTGGAGCAAAACAACCAAACCAATCTCCGTTCCTCATAATATAGACTCACCTATTTTGACTATAGCCTATAGAAGGCTTTTGTCCCAAACAATTTTGGGTTAGCAGTGATGCTTCAAAATTACACTTAAAGAAATTATTCTTACAATTTGTTTGGATAACTGGAGTAGAGACAAAAGAAGTGAAATGGAGCAATGTTGCCGAAATTCTTCTGTTTTGATGGCAAAAATCAGGAGAAAAGTCAAGAGAAGAGAGTGCAAACCACTATCGCTAACAGAGCAATGGAGAAGAGAAAGCTTAAAGAGAAGAGAGGCAAAGAAGAAAACTCATATCTGAGAACTGAGATAGGAGAAATTGGAAGGGGAATGGGAGAGAGAAAAAGAAACCAGAAGAACAAAAAATTAGGAAATGGGGTTATTAATTGCTATTTTAAAATCTATTTCCTTCTCAACTAGTCATATTACAAAAGAATAAGCAGTTTGGAGCTTCATTTACCATCAGTAGATTAAAGTGGACTAAGTTTCAATTAACAGCATAACAGAATACAGATATGTAGTGTGGATGTAACCGAACCTTCTCTATTTCGTCACGAAGAACAGGGTTGTCTCTCCAGTATTGTAGTGCTCTCTCTCTCCCTTGCCCCAACCTTTAAAATGTATAGAAAAGAGGACCATAGTAAGTCTAACTTCTAGAACTTTGAGACAGAACATGATGCGCTAGTTCAAACAGACAAGTGAAATCTCTGTAAAATTGCAAAATAATTGAACATGAGAAATCGCTCAGAGATTATGATACTGTAAATAACTCACCCAACACCAAAAATAGCCTCATACAGTAGCTAAATCTACCAGCCTGACATTTCCAATTAAAGTTTCAAGAAGCAAGAATTTTCACTACCGGACAAAATTTGATGAGTCTGCATACAAGTCTAACATGTTGCATCAACTGAAAAAACATCTACCAGTCAGCCTCAAAAATGCATAGAACATTCAGTAACGCAGGTCTTTTTGATGTGTCAATGTCAGCAGTCCATGAGTTAGCTTATGTAGAAAACGCCACATGCTAACATGGACTCAAAATTAAAATCATATTTAGCAGATTGCACCAGACGTAAGGAGTGAAAAACAAGTAAGACATGTTAATGAAAAGCTTTTTGATCGATATGAAACCTAGTGGCCTTCAAATTGGAAAAATATGTAATAATTTTAAAACTATTGGCCTCAATCATAAATACTTGCTTTTTCGAATTTGAGGAGTATAATGCCAAGTTCACTAATTTTGTTTTCACCATGGCAGGTCATACTATAGAAGGGTTGTGATAGAACAGTCAACACACTCTTTCAAGGTCCCAACTTGGGGACTCCAAATGGTGCTCATTCTCCTATTCTGGGACAGCACATTCAATTTCCAACATTGCCTTTCTTGAGAGGAAAAGTTGTGTTTTGCCACAACATATCACCCTTAGCATGAGGAATGATAAATGGTTCTTTCCTATTGGCTACAAGATGACATTAGTGCTGGCTTTCTTCTCTCTCTCTCTCTCTCTCTCTCTCTCTCTAAACGACCAGATAAAGTTTAGTTTAGTGACATATTTCTCAACAGTCTTGGTGAACAAAACTTTGGACAGAACCAATTTCTTTACAAGGTAACTAATACTAATTAATACTCTGAAAAAATAAGGTTAAAAGCAAATGCATCAATTTAAAGCAATGAAGAGAACTCCACAGCAATTCTATTGGCAATTTGCTTATGTACGAGGCCTACAAACATGTATTGTCAACAAGTTGATAACAGCTTCACAGGCTTAATTTCTAGCAAATTTGCAAATACTTAAGAGTAGTTCAAATAATTTGATACAGTAATATTTTAAAACTTTGGAGCTTGAAGAAGACCAACAAAAAAACAAAAAAAACCAACTTAGTTATTTATGAGGAAATTTACTCAAATGGTAACTACCCTACTGCCACTCAGTATTAGTAAGTTAAAACAAAGTAATGTCAAGTGTATATATTAATAAGTCAAACTCTTAGGGATCAGCTTTTAAAATCTAAACAATAGAAAACAGAAAAAAAAAAAATATCTAAATTGCTCTTAACAGTTGAGGTAGCAAAGACAAGCTTGAAAGCAAACCTACGGTCCCCATAGCTGTACCAAGAGCCCTTCTTTACAACAGCATCCATCATTTCAGAACAATCCAAAATGCATCCCTGTAGATTCTTTCAATTTCAAAACAAAGAGAAAGTTTGCAAATTTGGATGAATGTAAATATTTGATTGCATTACTAACCAGTTTGCTCACTCTCCAAATATGATTTCAAATTCTGCTTGCTTGTAAGGCCTTGAGACCTGCAACAACAATCAATTTGGGTACGGCCACACATGTTCACTAGAAATATGAAGTACTATCACGTCATTTTGACCATGGATATGGTTTGACTTCTATTCTAATGGCATAGCAGCTTGAAAGATGCTCAAGTTATATCATTCATAAACAACTGATTTACTGAAAGTTTACCAGAAAATAGAATAACGAGAATAGTTCAGAGAATATTTGCTAATTGTCCCAAGATAAATTTAGTTTTTTTCCCCCAAAAACTTGATTCCTGCATGATATTATAATTAACATAAAAGGCATCAAATTTTATTATTTATGTTCCTTTCCTTTTCCTGTTTTTTGGGCTATCACTCATATCTTCCCCTTTTGCTCAGGATCCTAGGATTTAGAGTCTCCCTTGTATTTTGTGATGAAAGCAGTACTATAAGCCAAAAGGGCCACGTCTAGGCTACCTGAAATCAATATAACAGTTTCTAATGGCCTTTTGGCAGGCATTACCAATTTGTCGTTTTCAGCCTAACAAATAGAATCAAGTTTATTAACTTCCTAATATCTTCAAATTTGCTGATATAATTCTTATGTACCTTACTCTCTGCACTCTTACAAGAACACGAAGCCCGATATCCTCATCACCTTTAACCTAGAATAACATGAATTATGCTATAACGATGATTACATATTGAGTAATAAAACAGAAATCTGTAGTGAAAAATCAAGTAGCTACTGTGCTTACAGACTTTATCTTCCCAGTAGTACATATTTCAAGATGAACTGAGGCAAAGAACTTTAATGCAATTCCTCCACTAGTCAATTCTGGGTTCCCATAATATTCTCCAATCTTGCAAAATCAACAAAACAATACTATCAATAGGCAGAAAGGGAAAGAAAAGAAGGCAAAAAAGCAGAAAAAATTGAAAAAATGCCATGTTAATCTAGTCTAAAATCATAGAGAGATGCAACAAAAGATGTTCCAAACAAATAGTATGGATTAGACACATCAGTGCCCTCTTGATTCGAACTGCAATTGCTTTTACTTCATCTATAAAAAAACAACTTATACTTAATCCAAAGTACCTTATATCTTATTTGATTAAGAAAAATTAGTGTCCAACTAGCTTTAGAGGCATTTCCTGACATCTTACGTAGAGCCTGGCTTATAAGACGTGCTTGCAATCCCATTTGCTGCATCCCTATCTCACCCTATGCAATAAAATGCAACAAGAAAGAACTTAGACATGGGAGAGCTCATAGCTCTGATCAAAGAACATACAACAAGAAAAAGCAAAAGAGGTATACAAAAATAAAAGAGAAGAAAAGAATGGGGTATGTTACATATTGATTCTGGATGGTTTTTACCCAAAATTACACTTGAGGATAATATATTTTAAAAATGGCATGTAGCCTTTAGCTATTGCATCAAAGTCAACAATCTAGTCCATAATGCTAATGTCTTATATAGAATCTAATAGAGATGGCAGTGTGCCATGAATTAGGAGTCTAACATTCCTGAAATATTGCAACAAAAAGATGGGTATCTACTTGGAGTTAGATACTAGAAAAATAAAAAGAAAGGAATATCAGTCTGCTACTCCTATTCTTCACTTTTACAGCATTGCTGGCAAATCTCTATGCCAGCAATAATCTTGCTCTCATTTTTCCACTCCCTTTCTTTCTCTCTTCCTAATTTCTACCCTTTCTTACTAATTATCTCATTCAAATTACAAATTTGAGTTGACAAATTCTTTATCAACTGAAAAAAAAATCTAGAAACTCCAAAGAAGGAACCAATTTCTAGAGGAAGATACCAAATGGAGAATCTTTTTTCCATTTTTATCCTCCTTCAAATCCATGCCATATTGACCAGTCATTCCAAACCCAAGAATTCAAGATTGGTCCTCACAGAAACTTAGACAAATCACAAACATTTCAATGCTTTTTCAACATGTTTAATCCCCTTTCAAACCAAGGTCTCTTCAATGGATTCTATTTCAGTTTATTCGAATGTTGTGATTTTTCATCATAGTATTTTTGGTAGCAGTTGTTATGAGTTATGGACTTGTTCTATTTATCTTTAGGTTATAGTTTTCATCTTCAATCAATAGCACGGTAGTTGTTCAATCGCTCTTGTTCTTGAGTTCCTCCTAAGGTGCTCCGTTTGTTAGCTAGGTGTCAACTTCCCTTCCAGGTATTTATTGTCCATTTATTACACTACTTGATCTGTATGTCTCATTATTCTTCAATCAAATCATACCGATTCATAGCAGAGCAAAAAAAATATTGAATAAATAAAGACAAGTTTGGATGCTACTAGGAAGGGAGTGTCTTTTGACTTGAACTGATGGATTATAAGGATTATGTGGCGACAATTATTGTAGTTTTGTGGTAAGTAAACCACATGAATAGAAATGTAATTTACTTTCAAAAGTGAAAAAGGGGAAAAAGAAAAATGTGAGCATACTTCAATCTCTGCTCGTGGAGTGAGAGCTGACACTGAATCAACGCAAATTAAATCTATGGCACCAGATCTGCACATACGATCCACAACTGAAATATTACAACTTCATTAGTCATATTAGTTGAGCTTATAAGTATAGCAAAATTTTCGTAAGCATCATAACTGTGCTGCATCAGTTACAGCCTTCCTCAATCATGACCACTTTCAACACAACTGCAAAAAGAAGGGAAAGGATATTTTACTTTCTAATGCCATTTCCCCATTATCTGGCTGGCAAACAATCAAATTCTCAACATCCACTCCCAATCAAAAGCATGCTCTGCATCAACAAGCTTTGCATTGCCACCAAGCTTCTGCATAATTAGCATAAAAACACTGCATATAGAATTTCATTCAATTAACCTTTTTGTAACATAATCAATCAGAAACCAAACAGCCCAAGAATGGCCGGAAAATTATCAACCTGCACTTCAGCAATGGCGTGGAGTGCTAGGATGGTTTTTCCACTACTTTCTGGTCCATATACCTGCCAAGTAATATCGAACATACTATGAAGCCACTCAAAGCAGATGATGTTGAAATTAAAACATGGTAAATCCAATGTCATGAAACACCATACTGGAAGACATTGAGAAGCACAGGGGTACTAAAGGAAATAAATTTAGAACCGTAATTTACAAAAACATTGTAATTTTGTCAATTTTGTATGTTCTCTTATTTCCTTTGTGAATAGAATGGTTTTTTTGTCATAAAAAATTTGTTTCCAAAATGTTTTAACATCATGATAATATGCTTCACTTTTTAGACGTCATACTTACAGTTGAGTCAAAATACAAAATGAAGAGATTTGATGAAAATTAGGGGTAGTCTGAATTGAGAAAAAGATGAGAGAGGATCGTTTGAGATGGTTTGGATATGTGAAATGTAAGTCTATCAGTGCATCAGTTAGGAGAAATGAGTTTCTAGATTTAAGAGAGACCAAAACGTCTAGATGTAGACCACAAAAGACGTGGATGCAAGTAATAAAAAAATGATATGATTGTTAAGGAAGTAGATGAAAAGGTTGTTGCTGATAGAAATGAGTGGCAGAAGAAGATTCAAAACTATGACTTAATATGATTACCTTTTTTGGCCTTTCATATAGTTGACCCTAGAGTTATGGGATATAAGGCTTAGTTTGTTGTTGTTGTATACTTATGATTGAGTCACCAGTTTTCTACAAATCACAATAAAAGGTCCAATCACCAATTCTAGCTGGCAGAGGCATCCAAAACTCCCAAATCGACTGCATGGATCCATGACTAATTAATGCTGGTTGTAAGTCCGTAACTTACTTGACAAGAAACAGCAAAATAATCAAACCATGCAAGCATTGGAAGAAAATCTCTCTTTACTACTGTTATTATTATCACTATTATTATTATTATTATTCAGTCAAATAAATTTTAGGCTACCAAAGTGTGGGGCATACCAATGAAATCATGTCAAATCAAGGGTCACTTGTCATCAAAGGTTGCATCATACTGGTTCTTGGCTAGACAGTTAGACCTTTAGTTTCAATGTAAAATGCTGTAGCGGAACAGCAATCTCCTAAAATATGCACAAATTTTCTTTTAGAGGTACATTCTTTAGTTTCAAGTCTCAAGTCTCAACTCTAATTACTGGTTCGCAACCTTGCTTTAAAGTTTTACACTTATTCTTTTGAGCTTTAACTCTCTAAACTAATTCCCTAATTTGCACATTGAATTAGCTGTTTTGCTGCTTCAACCACAACCTCTAATTTCAGATGTCCTAAGCAGTAAGCACTACTCAATTGTAGCATAGAAGCAGATTTTTAAACAAAATTCAAAGAAGAGGGAAAATGAGAAGACTTGTTTAATATCTATTCCACTTCAATATGTGTCCAATATGGGTTTAGAAAAAAGAAAAGTTGCAGCGACATATTTATGGCCTAAGGGCCTTTGTTGCCATGAAATAAGATGATGAACAGAAACTTTTAGGAATATGTCAACCATAGTCTGTCAAATATCATTCTATTTCTATTTCATTAATGAAATACTGATGCTTTAACAATTTTTTAATTTATATTGTTTATTCAAGTAACAACACAATGAATGGCACTTTTTAAGTTCAGTTCTTCAGTTTCTCATAATTGATAATTTAAGTGCAAGAAACTTATTGACAGATACAAGGTGTTAGAGAAGCTGACATTGAAAGAGCAAGAAGGACATCGCTAAGTAAAATCTCCGAATTGTCCTTAAGACAACTAAGCATATCACAGCTTACCATTTAAGGTTTAAAGTGTTTCCAGACTGCTTCCTTTTTCAGTTAAAATGTTTCTGAACCCTACTCCACAATTTCTACTATGCATATAGTGTCAAATCTAAGATCTGGCATTAGTTATAAGTTATTTTATCTTCTTCACTATTGTCCAAAGGAACATCAAACTGTTAAAAACTACCAAATAGACATCCAAAAGGCCAAACAGCAAAACAAGATAATGTTCATTAAATAATTAATTAAAATCAAATAGATGAAGAAGAAGAAGAAGCATGATATAGGAAGAGAAAACTGATACCTCCACAATTCTTCCTTGGGAGGACCACCACCTAAGGCTAAATCTATCGTCAAACAACCCCTAGGAAAAGTTTCACTGTAATGGAAAAATTGTTACCAAATGAAGTCAGGATAAATGCAATTCCAGTTAAAACTCTATAACAAAGTGGTCTCCAAGAAAGCCGAAGCAGCTACTTTCGAAGTAACAGAAAGAAAAGCAACGACTGGAGTGGGAGAGTCAGAGTCGAAAAGAGGATTCCTCACTTCTTTCTCTCATTCAAAACCGTGCATGAGACTTTCATCTCGCACGAATACTTAAACCCATAGCAAGCAGAAAACATTTTCCCCCATCTTAACAAGATCTTAAATAAGGAACAAAATCAAAACTCAACATATGGAAGTAAATGAGTAAGAGAGCTTGTTAACAACAAATACAATGTTAAGTTAGAACACATACACCAGTGCTCCACCTGCGCTCCCCAATCTCGTAACACTTCCTTTTCCAAATGAACTGTTTATATCATTCATTGCAGCATCCAATGCTTTTCGCTGGAATCCAAAACATAATAAATGTCGACTAATACATTCAACAAAATAAAACACAAGTGGTTGGACATTAGGCCAAAGTATATTCATTAAGCCTAACTTTTGCTCTTGCATTTTGCAACTAAAATTCCCTATAAAGCAAAAGCAGATGGCATAGAAGCCAAACTCAAAATCGATTAATAATGACTCAAACCAATAAGAAAAAACCCACAAAAAGGAATTGATCTCAACAACCAAACCCTTTGAAATGAGAGTCTTCAATGTATACCCAGAAGCATAACCATGAAAAGGAAGACCTTGAAATTAGAAATAAAAGGTAAGAAGAAAGCATAAAAAAAGAAAAAAAAAAGTTACCAGTTCGAGGAAACGAGAGTCAGAGTCCGGAGAGCGAGCACCATTAACTTTGGGTTCGAATTGACAGTGAACTTTTTTGAGTGGTTTCTTGGCGGCTGCATGGTGCAAGTGGGAGGAAGTGTGAGGCTGGCGTCGTCGAAAATGGTTTCGAAGAGGCAAATAGTGGTGGTGGAGTCTCAGTTTAAAGGGGAAGACTAAAGAAGAATCCATGTAAATGCAATTCATTGCTGACAAAATTGAAAGACTGAATAAGCCGCCGGCTGCTTCTTAAGCTCTGCTCCGGTTTATAAATATAACATGAAATAAATCTGGGTCACGTGCACAAGTCATTCAGCATATTTTTCACAAAATTATCTAACAAAAAAATTAAAAAAATAATATTTTAAATTAATAATATCAAATGAGTTCCATCGTACCTCTAAAAAAATATTATTTATTAAATATGAAAAGAAGAAAAAATGTAAAAAAAAATGAAAAGAAAATTTAAAAAATAAAAAAAAGTGAATTTAAAAAAGCACACAAAAGTTAAAATATGTAAAATTTATATTATAAATATTAAAATATATATTTTTATATATATCACAAGGTGAGTTGAGATAAAACATCTTTTAACTCGGTCGCCAATCAATTATGTTTCTCTGTTAAAAAATTCAATTTGTCTTAGTCTAATCTCAGTCTAAAAAAAATTTCTTATATCGATTGGTTTGAATTGTAACTTATTGTGTACAAATTATTTTGTTATTTTTATCTATTTACAAAATTTATCTAATTAACATTAAAAAAATTGAAGTGTCATGTTGGTATTTTTATTGGCTTTTTTTTAAAGAAAAATTTTAAAAAACCTTAAAAAGTTATTAAAAAAAACAAAAAAGTAAAAAATGGCATAGGATGCCACATGGCACCTTAAATGAAAGTCAACAAAAAATCCAAATGACCAAAATTAATATATAGGATTTTAAGAATAAAATACTTTATAAAAATAGAGAGTATATTATCTGTAATTAATTAATTATAATTTAATATTATGTATGTGTATAAAATATTATATAAAATTTATACTTTTAAATGGTGGATCAACCCACACTTTGAAATGTTGGACCTTTGCATAATATTTTTTTTATTATAATTAACTAATTATAAGATTGTATTAAATAGAATTGTAAGTGAAATGCAAATAAATTAAAATAATTTTGATAATTTTGGCTAATTTATACATAATATAAAAAATGTCTCCAACCTCTCGACTCAACAATTTGGTGACCATATTATTATTATCATAAAAAATAATTTAAAAGGTAATTTGGGAAGAAATTACCAAAGAAGTTAACTATCTAATATTTACTAAAACACAAGTAGGAGGAGTCTAAAAGCTTCATTTTTTAAGTTCACAATTTAGCAAAAAAAAAAAAAAAGAAACAAAGTAGATAACTTACATATAGGTTATGTGATTAATGTCTTGACCATGGCTTAATAGAACTTTTATAGAAAGGTGAAAATATTATTCTGTATTTATGATGTTTTAAAAGAACGGTTGCTTTATCAAACTAAATGAATGTCTATCTTTTTTTTTTTTTTTACTTAGTGATTTGCTACTGAGAAAGTGTTTAATTTTGAATTTACACAGACGATTCAAGATCCTTTTATTCATATTATGTGTTTTACATAAAAACTTTAAATTATTCTTTTATTCATATTATGTGTTTTACATAAATTTCAAATAAATAATAAAATAGCTATAGTTGCTCCAATTCTTGAAAATCTTAGAACTTTTATGAATAGTGCAATTGAATTTAAGGATATAGTAGTTCATTTAGTTGGAGTTTTGCAAATTAAAAAATTATTCAATGTTGAATATCCTAAGCAAGAAATACCTCAAAATTTGAGGACTATAGAACATTCTCATTTAAGATTTCTATTTAGTTATGCATTTTAATCTTTAATCATCATATGTAAATGATAAATTCGCTGTGAAACATGAAAATATTTCTAGTTGTATATAAAAAACTAACATAGTTTCACTTTTTAAAACCATTTTTATTTATTTTAAATACAATTAAAAATAGTAAAATATTAATTGACTAAAATTAGACTTATCCACTGATTGGATTCGTCCATGAATAAGTTTACTTTTCATGCACGCACATGTTATTTTTATTTTCTTTAAAATTTTTAATAACGTTGGAAATCATATATAAATTGCAGTTGAGGTAAAATCTACATATTGAAATGTAATGTAGTCAAGATTTTTAGTAAGTATCTATTTAACACCCCAAACATGTAAACATGAACAATCTAATTGAAACCTTTTGTTTTTTGCCTAAATTAAGAAACTAGATAAAGTTAATGGTTGAAAGTTAAAGCAAAAGATTTCAATGGTTGCAATTCTAATTAAACTAGATAGATATAAGAATTTGACAGACAAAAGCTCAATAGCTATAGCTCAAGTTGAACCAGTTAGAATTTCAACAGAAAACTATGTCAAAATTCACAAACAAAAGCTTAATAATTGCAGCTTTGCATTGAACCAATTTGAGTTTCAAAAGAGAACTACAATGGAATTGGAACTCACTAACAAAAAACTCAATGGTTGCAGCTTTTAAATACAAATCAACGTGTGCTTAAAATATACAATACTCATTTATGAGTTCTCCTCTATAATAAAAAAACATTTAAAACTTAGCCAACAATTGCATATTCTGTTAGCAGAATACTAAATTATTAGTTTTAGTAATCAAGATTTAAATTTGATAATCTTACGTATAAAAAAAAATTAAGGCTTGGTCTAGAAATCATAAATTGATGGCACCTCACTTGTTAAGTTGAAAGTATGTACGCTAGAAGAGTTATTAAGCAAAAGAGTTGTTACCACAAAATTCATGAATTTTCCTTCTTTTCATCACTCTATTCCAAGTATTCCACAAATTCAGGTTTATGAGTTGATGTCCATAAGAATTCTCATCTATTTTATAATACATTTGTTCTAACAATATCTTTATTTTACAAATTTACACTTTAGGATAATGCTAAAAAAGGGAAATTTGATATACTCCAAATTAATATATTAATTTTTATAATAACTGATTTTCGAATTTAGTTTTATTGATGTAAACCAAAACTTATTCTTTTTTAAAGACTTTTAGTTTAAGTTTATAACAACCTTAAAAAAATAGATTCACTTAAGTGATTAATCACACCAAAATAAAAAAGATTAATGATGACTTCATATTTTTTTATATCTAATGATCAAGTTCTTGGACTTGAGCATCGGGACAATCCTTACTTACTGCACTTGCATCTAAGTTATGCATACTTATAACTTTCAATTAATTTGAAACACAAGGCTTGTAAGTTTTGTTTTTGATTTTAGCTGCTTTGCTTTCTTACATTAGTTGTATTGTATGTTTTTCTAATATTGCAAAGTATCTGAGGTGGATTATGCTATCTTGGTTGCACAGAAAGTTGTATTTAAAGTTGAATATGAGTGAAAACAAGCTCCTACTCTCAAGAAGAAACTTAAGCTTAACTCTTGATTTTTTACTTTCAAGGGTTGGATTTGGGCTACTAGAATTGTGAAAATACTTAGCCTTTTTTATTTTTTCTCTTTATTTATGTTGAAAAACTTTAACTTAAATTTTTTATGCACATTTGTGCACATGAATACAAATAAATACTTAAATACACAATCATGCATAGGTTTGTATGTTATCTTTTCATGTCGTTACATAACATTTTGCTACATGCAATACATACATGTGTTCATTTATAAAGTGTATTACATCATACATGCCATTAGTTTTATTTTTTTGGCCTTTTTTCTTTATACATAAACAATAACAAGTTTTTACATCTATTCATGTTGAAAATCTCCTCTAGGATATTACACATACCTTTAGATGAAGCTAGCTACTTTTGTTTTGTTAGGAGACTTATTTATTATGCTACACCTAATTATGTTCATGTTAAAGATTGTATTTCATAAGTTTTTCTTTCTAGTTTCCTTTAAGGTTTGTTTTTCTTTCTTTTTTTACAAGTTTGTCTCTAATTTTGTATCTGATCAAGTTTTACAAACACTTTTTGCCTAAATCACCATGAAAAAGTATGCTTAAGCTTTATGATTTTCATAGTTTCAGTAGAACATGAATAATATAACAATAACAAAAGTAATAAACTAAGCTTTATATCTCATAATTTTACAGTCGACTATATGAAAGGATGAAAAAAGAAATAATGTTATATTGTAGTTTTGAATCTTCTTATACCATTCATTTTTATAAAAAAAAAATATTTTCATCTATTTTCTTAGCAATCATATTATATTTTATTACTTGCATCAATGTCTTTGTTAGTTTACCTCTAAAAGTTTTGATTTTTTTCAAATCTAGAAATCATTTCTCCTAATTGGTACATTTTATATGTCAAAATCATTTCAAACGATCTTTTCTTATCTTTTTCTTAATTTGGACTATCCTTAATTTTTTTCAAATATCTTCATTTCTAATTTTATCTCTCTAATTTTACCACACATCTGATCTAAGCATCATCATCTCATGTTATTTTTTAATAGTTCAATGCTCAATGCGGCTCTCACATTTGTTTTATACAATTTCGCCTTTAACTTTAAAGGCATGTTGCGATTATACAACACACTCAATGTATTTCATCACCTCACCTATTTTTTAATTTAATTAATTTTGCATGGTTGTCTTTTCGCTATTGAGACAATGATCAATCAATTCAAATGAAGATATCCTATAAAAACTTTGCATACGATAATTTTTAAGTTTTTTAATACAAATGCCTTGTTTAACATAAAAATGACAAAGATAGGACTTCACTAACTTTTGGTTAATATGTTTCCCTACTTGTAGTCACTAAAAAGTAAAACTCCTGTGGAGTAACACAAGTTAAAATCTAGTCTATGTTAAACTAATCATGGAAAATGCTAAAAACAACTTTAAAAACGTTGCATGCAATCCAATGATTTGTGTCCTTTAAATTGACATTGTTTACTTTTTGGAGATAGGAAGAGAGATTATAGGTATTGAAATTTGTACTTGCTAAATCTAATTTTTAAAAGTAACTATATGAACTATCTTAATTAAATTTCAAATTCGACAATATTTATTGTTTCAAGACCTATCATTTGATTTGTTAGATGTAATTAGAGTGTAATGAAGATTCTTCCATATGCATATTATTAAAATAAATAAAAATATTAAAATTAAAAATACATAATATTTCATATACCAATTACATTTTTTGTTATTTTTTATGCTATTTTATGAGTGTTGTATTTCTTTTATTAATTATTTGATCAAAATGGATGATTTTTGATAGATTATAAACTCTTTTTATAAAAATATTTAAAGCAAAAGAAAGAATAAAAGAAAAGTATTTTTTTATATTTATATCTTCATTATTTTATTTTATTGTAGATAATAAAACATAAAAACTCTAAACCTATAAAAAAAAAAAAACACATTCAATTATAATCTAAATCAGACAAACATCCATATTTTTTAAATCCAATTAAAACTCAACTTATTATATCTCAATTAAATTAAAACCAAATGCTCCCTAACCTACAAAACACAATAACTAACTAAATTTTTTTATTGATCAATAATTATCTAACAAATAAAAAATAATTTGATGGCTCAATTGTGAGGTATACTTCAATTGAGAGTTACCCCCATTTGAAGACAAATTTTTTTATATGTTATTAATTAATTTATGTATGAAAAAAATATTTTTATCTAAAAATGATATCAATTAATTTTATATTATCCAAAAAAAATTCATCTTGGAGCATTGATTTGAAATCAATACAAAAATGACACTTCATTGCAGTGGAAATTTTCATTCAACTGACTTTAAGTAGCATTATCCAATTATAATAATATATTTCTAATGTTAACTACAATATGATTTGTTCATAGATTGCTCCACTTTTAATTTTAATAGTTTTAAATATAAAAAATTAATATATTTTTCATTTATGATAAAATAAAAGAAGCATTAAGTAGATCTTATAATTCTTATATTCATATCATATAAAAATATTAATAATTTATATATTTATATTATATTTTCATAAAATTATATATTATAATTTATATCAATAAAAAATTATTTTTTAATTTTTTATTAAATCCATATATATTTAAAATATTAATAATTTATATATTTAGATTATATTTTCATAAAATTATATATTATAATTCATATCAATAAAAAATTTATTTTTTTAAATTTTTTATTAAATCCATATATATTTAAAATTTAACTCATATTATTTTTATATCACATCCTAATATAGTATTCTTTTTATTTGCTCTAGTGCCAAGTTAAATTAGGTCGAATTTGGTTTATAGTTTGGGACATTGAAAATACATATGGGATGAGAGACCACAATTGTAGTTAACTTTTACAGGCACTGAACGTAATTAGAAATGTTATTTTTATTTGTATTTAAAATTTTAATTTTTTATTCTAATAAAAATAAAAGTAAAAATAATATTATAAATATGAAAATAAAAATAGATATTATTTTAAATTTTTATTAAATATAAAAATGAAAATGAAAAATATAATATTCATTTTGTTTTTATACTTTATATATATTATACATATTTAGTATATAAATTTTTTATTAAATAATATAAATTATTATTTTAAATTACTTAAAATTAATATATATATTTAAAATAGATTAATATATATTTATAAAAAATTACTTAAATATATAAAATAAGATAAAAAAATAAAAATAAAATTTTGATTTTTTTAAAAATTATAAATATAAAAATTATCCATATCATTAAATATATATATAAAAATAAAAATAAATTTAAACTTAAAGTATTCATTAAATATAAATATAAAAATAATATAAAAATTCAAAAATAAAAGACATTTTACCCTATTTATAGTCTATCTATTCCCTACTACTTACATCCTTAGACGTCATTAGTTCAATCAACAAATCAAACGTCACGTCACGGGAAAAGAAAGGATATACATACAATACAGATCACGAACATAAAAGAGACAAGTCTAACAAGAAAAACAGTCAAAAAAGCAAAACTGACCAGAACCAACTTTGTTTGACGTGTAAAGAAACGACAAGGAAATAAAAAAATAATAAAAAATATCACTTAGTATAATTTATCCATTATGATTTAAGATTTTATAAAAACAAAAGTTAATATGTAAAAAGATCTACCTTTCCTTCCCCTTCCCCTTCTCCTTGTATCCCTTATCTTTCTCCCCTTTCCTCCCATTCTTATCTTTATCTGCCTGATTCTTTTCCTTTATTTATTAATTTTAAATAAAAAGTACATATTTTTAAAATTTTTTGTTTAAATATTAGCGTGACAATAAATTACATGATAATAATTCAATATTTATAACATGTATTATAATTTTATTAGATATTAATATTATATAAACAATTAGATTAATTTATTAATTCGAAGTAGTAAAGTATTTAATAAAATTAAAATTTATGTATGTAAATGTGAATTTTATTTTTTTAAATTATTAAATTAATAAAAAAATATATAATAAATTTATACTTTTATATTGAACTCTAAAAATTATATAGAATCTAAATTTTTAAGTAATAAATCTCTAATTTTTTATTATAATTAATAATTATAAAATTATAACAAAATTATAATAAAAAAATTATAAGTGATATATTTCTAAAAGAATTCATAAAATAAAAAAAAATGTGTCACGTGACCCTACCCAAATACCATAACCTTCACCCTTTTCCACAGTTTTTCACTCTCATGTAATCGTCCCCCCCCCCCCCCCCCCAACAAACCCTAATAAAGCCAAACCAAAACCCAAAACCAAAGCCAAAGCTGCTGCAAACAAAAACGCTTCCCTTTCGGCTTTGCTTTAGATTTCAACTCTTATATCATTTTATCAGCCCAAATGTAAATATAATTCCCTTTCTTTTATTGCTTTGTTTTTCTTCATGGCTTCAGCTTGTGTTAACAACATCGGCGTCTCGCCGGAGAGTTTCCAGCCTACAACAAGTTACTCTACATACAGTTGGTTGAGTCCTAGGATTTCCCTCAGCCAAGAAGAGGAGTCATCTAAGTCTAGACCCAAGTCCCCGGCTGATCCGTCTTCCAAAGATCCTCTTCCTGATTCTGATCCGCCAGAGATCCAAGATACAGTAGCTGGTGACTTTGAGTTCAGGCTTGATGAAGATCCTGTCACCATGCTTCCAGCTGATGAGCTTTTTTCTGATGGTAAGCTCGTGCCTTTACATTTCTCAACTCTGAAACAGCATCCTCCTGTGAATGCTTTGTCTGAAATCAGGTCCCCCGAAACAGCCAAATCTTGCCATAGAATAGGAATGGAGATTTCTGGCACGGATCCTTACTTGTTTTCTCCTAAAGCTCCAAGGTGTTCAAGCAGGTGGAGGGAACTTCTGGGTCTTAAAAAGTTTTCCCATTACACTAATCAACCTCCGAAATCCGACTCTCAAAGCAAAATCTCATTATTATCTAATAATAACCCGAAATCTCTCAAGCATTTCCTTAATAGAAACTCCAAATCCTCCTCTTCCACTGCTTCCTGGGCAGACTCTACATTGAGTCTTCCCTTGTTGAAAGACTCAGATTGTGAGTCACTCTCTATATCTTCATCAAGGTTATCGCTTTCTTCTTCATCTTCCGGCCATGAACATGAGGATCTTCCAAGGCTATCACTTGATACCGACAAGCCAAGTTTAAACAACCCCAGCCCCAATCCATTTGCTCCTTGTAGAAACATAAACCCAAACCCACCAAGAATGAGGATTTTTAAACCAAGACCAGGTTCATCAGTGTCGGACACCAATCAAACAGCAGCTGGTGGGACTCGAATGGAACGGAGTCCGATCCGGATGGATTCATCAGGTGGAGTAACAATCAGGGGAGTTTCAGTAGATAGTCCAAGAATGAATTCTTCAGGGAAAATCGTGTTTCATAACCTGGAAAGAAGTTCAAGTAGTCCAAGTAGCTTTAATGGTGGTCCCAGGTTTAAACAAAGAGGAATGGAAAGGTCATATTCAGGTAATGTTAGAATCAACCCAGTTCTTAACGTCCCTGTTTGTTCCTTGATAGGATCATCAAAATCAGGCTCAGTTTTTGGATTCGGACAGTTCCTTTCAACTTCTTCTCCACAAAAGACTGCAAATGGAGGAAGCAGCAAAGGGCATCAGGGTAACAGCAGAAACAAAACAACGGATCGAAATCATTAAAAAAGAACCAAAAAAAAAAAAAAAGAAACGAGATTTGGTAACAAATTAGTACCAAGTATTAATTGTAGTAATGGTAACATTTTTAACATTTTCATGTACTGTTTTTGAGATTTAATGTCATGCGTTCTTTTTTCTTTTTTTTAATTCCCTTCGAGGGTTCTCAAGTGATTCAAGTTTGCTATTCCCACGTTTCTTGTAGCTGTCCTTCTCTTTTGGAAACAAAAAAATTGTAGAATTTTGATGTGTATACCCTTTTTTTTCCTTGTTCATGGTTGTTTTAAGTTTTTAAAAAATTTGTCAGCATTTTGCTGATTTTCAATGGAAAAAGAAATGAAAATCCGAGAGTTTGGAAGAAGTTCGTTTATGTTTTTTTTTTTTTTTTTTTTGAGATTGTAAGGTTTTTTTCCAATCTGATCTGAAAGGTATGGAATCTCTGTTTTTCGCCGTTCTTGATAGAGTTGAGAATTTGGTGGGCTGACTGAATTTTGGGATGCACGCGCACGAAATCGCGTCTGTCAGGATTGTTCTGTTTTTATAATGTCATGTACTACTGGAGCTTATCTAATCTGTCTCTTTCATTAAATTTTCATTTAATATTTTAATATTTTTTGAGATTTGATGTTTACTATGGAGAGGTTTTTTGGGGAAATGATGCCACTTTTTTTTTTTTGGTAAACAATGATACCACATTTTTCTGGATGGTATCAGACTCCCCAGTCAATTTTAGATGATTTAAAACAGGATAATTAATCAAATATATAATAAAAATACGAAAATGATTTAAAATTTAGTTAAAATTATATATATTTAATAAAAATAAAAAATATTTTGTGTCCATATAAATTAAAACATTATTATTTATATAAAATATAATAAAAATATATAAATTATTAATTTTTTAATATAAATGTACGAATTATTAAATTTAATTCACTTAATTTAAATATTTTCTTTTATATTTTTTCCTTTTCTATATATATATATATTCATGTTTTGTACTTTTGAGACCTCCTTGCCCTGATCTGTTTAAATTTAGGAGTGGCAATTGGACCACATTCAATCAACATTTGCTAAGAGGAGCAAACATGTTGGATATTTTCAACTATTACTTAAATTATTCAGATGCTGATGTTGTTTGCATCTTAATGTCATTTTATTTGTTCTATTGGCCTACTTTTTTTTTTTTCTTCTCCTTAATTTATCCAAAAATACTATTGACATCCATATCAGATTAGTTGAACCTTACTTTGTTCATTATTATCTTTATAAGATTTAAAGAACAAATTTTGTATGAAAAAAGGAAAACTAATAATAAATTGCATTCAAATATATTTTGATATGATACTATTCTTGTTATATGTATATGTATTTAATATGTTTAACATGTATAAAATACGAAAAATATATATAAGTAGCATGAAATACATTAAACATGTTTATAAACTTTAACCCTAAAAAATTATATTTTTTTACTTATATTTTGAAAAAATATATAAATTAATATTTTTAAAAATAAAAATGTAAACTTTGCACTTGAACTTTCAAATTAGATATCATATTAATTTCAATTCTAATTTCGTTAATCATATCAACTTATATATGAGGTAATTAACAAAAATTATCGAGCTATGTGTTTATCATACATATTATCAATATATTTTTTTTAATATAAATTAAAAAATATAATTTTTACTTGAAATGTAAAAATGTCTAGGATCAATCATTTTTTTTTGTTATATAACGTCTACGCGAAGGTTTTTACAAAATATTTAATATTTTTATTTAATAAATAATATACATATAATAAAATTATATTGATTACATATTATATAAACGAATTAAATTAATAATATTAAAAATTTTAAAAATAATATATTATTTAAAAATTCAAAATATAAATTATACATTTCATTTCTTTAAGGACTAATTTATACATTTTTTTAAAAGTTCACTTAACAAAGTTGCAATTAACTCTTCTCATTTCTCATTCATCGAACTCACAATTTCACCTTGTTTGTCGTCTCTAAAAGCTGCTTCCTTCGACTGCTGCCTCTATCATCATCTAACTAGTCCTTGCGTCGTCTTCTGGTCTTCTCCTTTCATTTTCTTTATTATTGGTATAGTGATTTGGTCTCAGGATATTCTTGAAAAAACAAAAGAGTAAGAAGGTTAGATACAAAGGCAGAGAATGATCCTTGTGTTTATATTTCAATACATAAATGAAAAAGAATGAAATTGAAAGGAGAGTAATAGAAAAAAAATAAAATGGTGTATGTCACTTTCATGATATCTGAACTTTCATATTTATAAATAAGTGACAGAGAACCGTTAAAGAACAATAAAAACACTATAAAACTGATGTTATAGCTGAGAATATTAGATTAACCTAATAAATCAGATTGACGCAAATGTTAAAATTACTTTTGATTGTTTACTGAAAGCTTCTAATATAAAATAAAAAATTATTATACTTTTTTTACTACTAAATGTCCCCGACACTTATTTATTTGAGAATCTAAAAAAAATTCTTAAAATCCAAAGCTTAATTCTTCCATGTTGTTATTTTCGCTGTTCAATTGCCTCTCTTATCAATCCAAAGCACCAAAACTAAACCCTATTCCTTTCTCCAATTGAAAGCTCAAAAAACAACTTGAAGATGTAAAAAGATATCAAACCTTAAACATGAAATCCCTAAAATAAAAACTCTCTTCTGGTTATTATTTTTTTATTATGTGTTTATTGTTGGGTATTTTGGTATTTAGTAATAATTTTTAGAAATAAAAGATTTTTGGATGGTAATTTTTTGATAATGTTTATGAATCATTTATATCGTGTCATGTTAAATATATTAATTGTGTTTTAATAAGTGTGTGAGTTTAATAGTAAGATTTCAAAATTATGGTATATTTGGATGGTAATGAAATTAAAAATTAAAAATAGTTATAAAAGTAAAATTGGTTATTATAGTAATGAGATTAAAATTAATAATAAAATATATATTTGGATATAAAATAATAATTACAGTATGATGTAAAATAGCAATGTTGATAAGGTAAATTATATATTAAAGATTATTAAAGATATTAAATTAAAAGTTGTATATATTAAAAATTTTAAATTATTTAATATTTATAAAATTTGCTAATAAATAATAAAATTTATTAATAAATGATAAAGTTTATTCAATTTATTTATTATCTTTGTAATATTTGAATGTAGTAGGAACTAATCGGTTCAATTGATAACATGAAAATTTTAGGATCCAAAAGTAGAAATTAATTCAGATTACTCTATTGGAAAAGTTGAAAAAAAAAAAAAAAACCTACAGGTTGCTTGGTGGATTGTATAATTCTAATCTTATCAAAGCCGGGAGGGTTTCATTACGAAAGTACTGTACCAAAGCAGTGTAAAACTTAAATTTCGGCATGATGTACACGTGTTATATAAAATATTAATAATTTATATTTATATTATATTTTATAAAAAAATTAAAAATTATGTTATCAATATTATTAAATTTATATATAATTTCAAGCAAAGTAAACAAATGAAATAGTAAAAATAGTAAATGAAAAGGGTGAGAGTTGCAGCTAAGCTAGCTGCTCCTTTTGATTTGACATTAGGTCGATGATAGCCACAGCATAGAATCTTTTTTCTTGGGAATGGTCTCGCATCTACGGCTCACCTGCCTCTATATTTTCGCCACCCTACTTCCATAGCCCTTGGATCAATCTCCGATTTTTACTCTTTTTAAAGCCTATGAGTTTTGGTTTGACCTGGTCTCCCCGCCTCCCTCCTGGGGACCACGTCTTTGTCCCATTAGAAGTCTTACCTCTTGTGACAAATCACAAGTTCATGTCCTTTCCCTTTTTTTTTTTTAACCAAAGCAATTATACAGCAAATTTGTTATTTGTGTATGGTTTTTAATCACTTTGGATCCCATAATTTTAGATTGAAAAATTGAGTCCTGAAGTTCAAATTATTTTGAATTTAAATTATTAAATTTAAAATTAAATTAATTAATTTCAAATTAATCTTTTTATTTGGGTTTAAATATTTTGAATTCAAATTAATTTAAATTTAAATAAAATAAATTTGGGTTATTGATATTTTTATTAAATTAGATTTGATTGAGTTCAAATTCAAAAAAATTCCTAATTGAGGTCAATTTTACGAGCTCTAATTTTACGTACAAGATAAAAACCTTTAATTTTACTTTGTGCTCGTGGATACATGGTACTTGAAGTGTTTGGTACGTCATCTAATTATTAATTGGAAAGCTAAAAGTAGCAATAGTGGGAATTGGGGCTTAAGCTTGTTTGGCTTTTCAACATGCAAATGCTTAGTACAAGAAGGAGAGGTTGGGAAAAATACATGTATGATTAAAAGATGAAAACAATTCATTGAATGCGGTCATGGCCTTTAATTTTGGTTGACAAGAAAGTGAGCACTCACAAAGTCATAGCAATGGCGTGACTCGTTAAAACTCTTGTAGAGGCGGGCAAGCCATTGTTTTAGGTCGAGTTTGGTGGGGTTGTGAGTTAAATCACTTGAAAATGAGAGGATGGACGGATGAAATTTATAAGAGTAAGCACTGTTTTTGCCTTACATAATTAAACGAGAAATGATTATATTAGTGAAAATTTTAAATTTTATTATTATAATTAATAAAATGATATAGATATTATAATTTGCATATATATCTTATTTTATATCATATCAAATTTATAAAAAATATAAAATATTATTTATTAAATTTATGTCGATATATAAATATAAAATATATTTTTAATTTTTATCATATCAATATATAATTTTATTAAAATTTTAAATTATATAATTTCCATATTTTTTTATCATTTTTCATGTTCACTACAATAGGCAGCTTCTATGATAAAATAAGATGCATTTCATATTTATTTCATTTGTATTTCCAAATAAATTAGTAAATATTAGTAGTAAACAAATAAATATATAATAGAGACCTGCCTGCATGTGAACCCTATGATAAAATTGAAATTTAAAATATGATATAAAAATATTATATAAATATTATATAAAAAATATATAATTTAAAATTTTAATAACAATTATATATGAGATTAATAAAATTAAAAAAATATATTTTATATTTTCGTATTGATACGAATTATGATATACAATATTTATATAAAACATAATATAAATATATAAATTTTAATATTTTATATGATATAATTACACGAATTATTAAATTAAAGTTAAGGTATCAATGAATGAAACAACATGATTTTCTGCATAGATTCCCAGCCTTCCAATCTCTCTCTCTCTCTCTCTCTCTGTGCAAGATTTGTCTCTCAACTTTTTCTAATTGTACGTTTAGCAGCTTCAAAATGCCTTTGCTTAAAGTTAATCAGATTTATATTGAGCTGATGAGTGCTGACTTTGTTTTTTGGTCGACAATAAAAGACAAGTAACTCAGTTCAAAATTCAAATATGTAGTTGTGAATTTTTAAATATTAGATACTAAATTGAGAATTTAACTATTACCAAACGTGTAATTAACCTTAAAACTCAGTTCAAAAGTTTAAAGAAAAACTAATATTAATATTTATATTAGGTTTTGTAATTTGAAATACAAAAATAAAAAAATTATTTTAAAGAAAGAAAATAAGTTAGGGAAGGGGAAATGAAATTTATTTATATAAGAAAGAGTCACATTTGCAAATGAATAAATTAATAAAATTTGATGGTTGTTGGTAGAGAAAAGGGGGCATGTGAATTATTTAGGTCACATCCTTGAATTTACTGAAACCTAAGTGAGCTGGATTAGATAGTTGTTTTAGAAATGCTCATTTTTTTTTCTCAAAATATCTCTAAAATCTACTAGTATAATTGAAAAAAAAATTGATCAATAATTCATGAATATATTTAATTTTTGTTTGTTAATATTTGTTATTAAATTTAACTAAAGATTATAAATAATATTTCAAAATCATTAATTAAAACAAATAGATCACGAATATAATAAAATTTGTTTATATTTAAAACGAATATAATGTTTGACAATTAGCTTGTGAACATATTTAGTTTCTATTCATTCATGTTTGTTTATTAAATTTAATAAGAGATCACAAACAATATTGTATGGTTCATTAATTAAAAAAACAAATCACAAATATAACAAAATTCATTATGTTTGATTAGTTTATATTTCGGAGTTATATCTCTATCCGAACCCTTACTACATGTGAATTATTTTTTATTTTTTTATTTTACATGAAATGATTATTTTTCTTTATTTTTTTGAATTTTCAAAAATTAAAAAAATTAATTTTTAATGGAAATAAATTAAAAATGAAAACAATAAATTTAAAGTATAAAAAGCATAACTATATTAGGTGTTTAGACATAGTTTTGAAATATTTATGAAAAGATTGAAAAAAAAAAGTTATAGAAAGAATATTTATTTTTTACATTATATATTAAAATATTTTATAACTTAAATCTATTCAATAAAATATCATTTTTTAATTTTTCAACATAGTTAACCATTCAAGTAGTTTGTGTCATGAATTTTTCAAATACAATAATTTTAAATATGATAGAGTGATACTATACAAAAATGATACGAAAAAAATAAAAGCAATATGGTATTCACTATAAGAAATTGAATTTTAGTGCATTTTTAAAAAATTGTTTAGCAGTATTTATAAACGTCACTAAAAAGTTAATGGTGTTTGTAAAAAATGTCACCAAAAATGTAAAAAAATGCTGTTAATGTTAGTGATAATTTTTTTTTTACATTTAGTGGTGTTTCTTAAAAGTAATGATATGAAATCCAAGAATGATATTTTTGAAAAGCTAGTGGCATTTTTTAGGATAAAATATTTAGCGGTGTTTTAGGTCTACAAATGCTATTCAATATTTTAATTTAGTAGCATTTATCCTAAAAATGCCACTAAATTTTGAATATTAATTTTTTTATATATAGCTAAAAGAATAACATTTGTTATAATGATTTTGAGATTGCTAGATGAAAATTAAAAAAAAAAAATCAAAATATGAGAGTGGTTATCAATTTTTTTTGTTAGATGCAATTAGTCACTTAAAAAATTTATCCTTTTAAAAAAAATTTAAAACTAATTTAAAATTTATCAAATAGACAATTGTAAGATATTAACTAGTAGTTATCAAATTTATTACCTTTCCTTAGTTAGCTATGTATATTTTGACCAAATTAAAATAAATTCGAACAAGAATTCAAAATTAATGTATGCTCTATCAATCATCAATTTCATTCCAAAACTTTGCTTTTAATTCCCATCTATAAATTCAGGCTGGCTTTCTTCCTTGGACCACGAAATTACCAAACCAATAAGCCTTACTTCAGTATTGCAATATATTTTTGTCTCAACCATGTCTAAAATAGCTCAAGCTGTAGCTTTTCTTCTCCTAGAAGTGACCACATTTTTGGCATAGCCAGGGCTAGCCCAGGTGCTGCCATCACCATCTGGAACCACACCATAAATTCCAGGCCTATTCCCACCTGGAATTGCAGTCAATGTAATCCGATGCTGGTCATCAATAATGAGCATCCAAGGATGTGCATGAGAAATTTACAAGTCTATTTTTAGAGGCCAATTTGGCAACATTGGCCCTGCTTGTTGCCAGGCAATTCTTTCCGTACCGGAAGACTGTTGGCCTAAAATGTTCCCATCAAATCCTACTTTCACACCAACTCTCAAGGATAGTTGCTCCCATAGTGGGGCGTTGCTCCACCTGCCTGGTAGCTGTTTCCTGGTGCTGGCCAGAGCAGTTAGGTTTAATAAAGTTGTAATGGTTTGTTTAGTTTACAGGGTAAGCAAGAATATGATTAATTTAGTTGATGTCTTGATTTTGAGGCTGTGTTCTCTACTTTTTAGCAAATAAAGATACATCTACCTATACAATAAAGATTGGTAATTGATCTTTGCTTCATTTTGAGAAGGATACTGTTATGCACTAAAATATTATACTCAAATAATGCACTCATATATCCTATATATTTCTTATTTTAGAGATTTAAGTGCAGAATACTAAAATCTTTATGAAGTTATAATAAAAATTTGAAAACTTATCTTTTATACGAGTGTGTGAAATGTGTGTGTCAGATGAGTGCATATGGCATTTTCCTTTTGAAAACTATGAACAAATTTCAAGAGAGATGGTTTGGATTTGTTTTTATTCTAAGCAAGAACAGTGCTACATGGACTGAAATATTGCACTCAAATAATACATTTAGATATCTATTTCTTTTCTCTTCATGAAGCACATGCTTACAATAGATTCATTTCTAACATTGCTTTATAAAATGGGTCTTTGAAAATAAAAGCTAAGTGACCCAATAATTCTGAAAAAGTTAAATTACTCAAAAATTGTCAATTTTAATTTTGTAAAGTATTTAAGATCTAACTTCTCCACAACCTTTAGAAATATTGGTATGCAAGGAATTCATATCAGTATATAATAATATTTCATATCCGAAAATTCTAGGATATATATATAAATATATATTCTCTTATAAAAATGTTAAATCAACTAATTTATCTTCAAATATTAATTATTTAAATTATAATTACTATTATTTGTAGTGTATGGTTTATTTAAATTCAAACTCAAGGTTGATAAAACCGAATTTAATTCTTATAATTTAAGTCAACTTCATAATTTAATTATTTTTTTTATTTTTTTAGCCATTAAAATTATTCTTTTTCATTGGATGACCTTTAGGATTTTTTCAGTTTTCAATGCTTTGCATGCGTGCATATATATCCACACTTCTTTTGTTACCTTCCTCAAATTTTATTTGTTGAATTTCATATTAGTGAAACATAATTGGTTACCTATGGGATATATAATGCGTAACTATGCCTTCATTTTGTGCTTTAGATAATTTGCTTTTATAGTCTACTAATTAGGATAAAAAAATTCTTAAACTATTCTAAATTCTTGCCTACTCTATGCTAGTGTTTTTCATGAGATTTCTTTTTTGAAAGTTGAAGAATTTTATTAAGATGGAAGCTTACATTAACTTAAATCCAGGCTACCAAGTTAGAGTTTCGAAAGACGCCCAACTTAGCAAGAGTATCAACAAATTGTTAGCTTCCCTAAGAACATGGAAGACATAAATTTTCTTGATTGAAGCTTTCATGAGATTGTCTAATAATAGGAATGCATAATTGACTAGGGATGGCTATGATATTCATAATTAGATACTTGATATCATCAGACATGATTACGTAGAGTTTGGGACGGGTTCAGATATAGTATATGAGTATCACCCTTGAATTGGATCATTACCTAAACCCAATTATATGGTTAAAATTAGAAAAAATATTAAATATAGTGACAATGAAGTTAAAAAATTATACATGGGTTAAAAAGTAATACATACTACTTAATATATATTTAAAAAAAGTTTAATTTAAAAAAATACAAAATGTGCAATTCGATTACCTTTGTTTATAAAATTAAAAAACTTCACTGATCGTGTATCAATTAATTTCTTTAATGTTAATTTGTTAGTAATAATTTATGAGAACCAATGTTACAATAATACACTTTAAAACATTTTATTATAATTATATATTTTTTAATTCAACAGTTTACTTTCATGCTCTATTATCAACGTAACCCAAGGCCAATATATATAAAAGTTAATTTTATTACAAGCTCTTATGCAACTTTAACTCTTTTCTCATTGTTAATATACATATATACATATATATATATATATATGTTGATAAAATAGCTAGATGCTTCCATTAATCTAAAATGACGTTGACATTAGGAATAGACCCTGGGAGATGCTACCACACATGGACCTGACCCTTAATACAACTAAACCTAGCAATATTATGAGCTAATTTGTTCGCAGATCTATTGACATGTAAGAAACGATAGACCCTGTACTGTGCTGTTGCATTCAAAACATCCATTGTTATCCCTATTCCTTCCCATTTTGAGTCCCCAGCCTTAACAATCTCCTGTAACACCATTGCTGCATTAGTTTCCACACTTCCCCAAAACCCCATTCCTTAGCAATGTCGACTCCAAAAAGAACTGATTTCATCTCTGCATGAAGAAGGCGCTTCACGTTCAATGTGCTCGTTGCTGCACATAATACGACCCTGCCCCTCTTATCCCGAACCACCATTCCTAACCTTGCTTTCCCATTTGTGGATTCAAAGGATGCTTCCACATTTATTTTGAAATCAGCATCCACAGGCGGTGTCCACCTCATCATTGTCTTCCTGCAATATTCCTCCATTACCAAGACCTACAGCTCCCCCTTCTGCAGCATTTGTTCCACCTTGAAAACCACCTCTCCTACAGACCCGCACATAACTTCATGGAGGCATCTTTCCTATTCGACCATGGCATCCACAGCACATACATGCACGTTTCCAAGTTCCCTTCTTGCTTCGCCTTAATCAAGAAACCAGTCCAAAAATCTGGAGACGTGGACCATGTTTCCATCCATCCCTGTACCCAGTTACAAAACCTACCCCATAAATAGCAGCTGAATATACATTCAAAAAATATGTTGTAATAGGATTATCCCATATCTCCACATACACAGCATATGTCTTCAACTAGAATTCTACGAGCTTTAATAGCACTCTTAACTAGTAATATACTCCATATCAGTCTTCAAATAAAGAGCTTCACTTTTGGGATAACTTTGGCTGTCCATACCAGCTTCCATACTGGAGATCGGGTCTCCCTTTCCTCTACCTCTTTACCCAGCAACAATCTGGCAACATGATAAGCAGACTTTATCAAAAAATTTCGCAGCATTGAATCAATCCATATCAACTTCTCTGGTATTGGGTTCCTGTTCAAGGGTGTTTGGAGAATTAAACCAATATCCTCTTCGCAGAACAAACCAGTCAGCATGTCCAGGTTCTATATTCATCTGCTGTTATCCATCAACTATGCGACTTTTAAATGTTGGCATTTTTCCCTTGTGGCATTACAGGTCTGAAAGTGGATGGCTTAGTTAACCACTTGTCATGCCAAACCTCAATACTCCTTCCATCCCCTACTCGCCACCTTGAACCTGCCACCAAGGCTGATCTCCAAGCTAATAGACTTCGCCATGCATATGAGGGATTATTCCCCAAGTCTACTTTAAAAAACAAGCTGTATGGAAAATATTTCACTTTTAATACTGTGTGACATAAAGAAGATTCATCATGCACTAAACGTCACCCTTGTTTGCTAGTAACGCCAAGTTAAATGCTTCAAAATCCCTAAAACCCAGTCCCCCATCCATTTTAGCAACACACAGAGAGTCCTAGTTTTTCCAATGAATCATTTTTTGTTCATTCCCACTATTCCACCAAAACCCAGCCATAATCATATCTAAGTCATGCAACAGATTTTTTAAGAGTAAAAAACAGCTCATGCAGTACATAGGCACCGCCTGAGCCACTGATTGAATCAAGATTGCCTTCCCTGCATAGGATAGAAGTCTTCCCTTCCACCCTTGAATTCTCTGCCATATTCTCTCTTTTAACCTTTGAAGAGCTACCCTCTTGGATCTACTAATCATAATAGGTAAACTAAGGTAGATGTCCTGTGTCAAATTTTTCGTTACACCCAATCTTGTCTTGACTTCCTCCCTGACACCCACATTTGTATTCGAGCTGAAAAAGACAGCAGATTTTGCTATGTTTATCATTTGTCCCGAGGCATTTTCATATGTCACACTAGCTCTCAAGAATAATATGTAGTCATCAGCAAATAGCAGATGAGAAATTCTTGGAGCCCTTCTCGTCACTTGCCACGCTGTGGATATTTTCTCTCACCTCGGCTTGTTGCAACAAACAAGATAGCCTCTCAATGCAGAATAGAAAAATGTATGGTGATAATGGATCTCCCTACCCGAGTCCCCTAGTCGGACGAATCCTTCCAAATTGGTTGCCATTAACCACTACCAAATAAGAAACACTATGTACACACGTCATTATCCATGAGACCCATTTTGCCGAGAATCCCATCTTGTACATCACCCTTTCTAAATAATCCCATTCAACCTTATCATATGCCTTGCTCAAATCTAACTTTAGTGCCATCGCCCATTCTTACCACACCTCCTGTTGAACATTGCATGAATTGTTTCGTGAGCCACCATCGTATTGTCGAAGATCATTTGTCTTGGCACAAACGCACTCTGATTCTGTCCAACAATCTTTGGCAGTAGGTTTTTCAATCTATTAACTAGCATTTTGGAAATAATTTTATACAATACATTACACAGACTAATAGGTCGAAAATCCCTTATAGACTTTGGTCTCCTGCTTTTGATATTAAGACAATATTGGTATGATCAAGCTCCCTGACTGATCCCCCATTATTTAGAAAATCCAAAACAGCATTTGATATTCTAACCCCTACTACATGCCAATATTTTTTATAAAAAACATTCATACCATCTGGTCTCGGTGCTTTGCTAGGGTTTATCTGAAACATTGCTTCTTTTACCTCCGTTATTGTAAAATCCTTCTCAAGCTGCATATCCATCTCGGTTGGGATCTGTTCATCCAATCTGTCAGTTACCCTCTCAATTTGTGTAGGCTGGGATGTGGTGAAAACATCCTGGAAGTACTCCATTATGGTTCATTCTATCTTCTCCCCCTTCAATATCCACACTCCTATATCATCTTGTAACTTTACTATATCGAGTTATTCCTCTTTCTGTGGGAAGCCGTCGCATGGAAAAAACCCGTATTTCTATCACCTCCTTAAGCCAGAATGCCTTCAATCTTTGTCTTCACATCGTTTCTTCCCCTAACAACAGGTTCATCAATTCTTTTCTGTATTCCTGAATCCTATCAGTTAGTACCCCAGTTTGTTCCCGTTCCAGTAATGCACGCAACTCTTGTTGTTTTTGGTTTATCCTAGTTTGAACATTACCAAAGACTTCTTTGTTCCAACGTCTTAGACTGCTACCACATGCCTTTAGCCAGTCCACCACATCTTCAAGTGTTTTTTATTGCAATCTACTCCAGTAATCTTTGATTACACCCTCACAATCCTCATGTTGAGCCTACATATTCTCAATATTGAATGCTCTCCTCTTGTTCGCATGGCATGGATATGGCCTGTCTTGTATATGCAACAAATAGGCAGATGATCTGACATTGTCGAGACCAAATGATCTTTCTAGGAAAAAGGAAAAAGGTCCCACTATGACGTTGTCGCAAAGCAACGATCCAACCTCTCGTACACAGTATCATCTCCATTCCCCTTTTGCCACGTTAATGATGGTCCTCTTACTGGTACCTCATTCAGTCCACAATCATCCACCGCATCTCAGAAGTCTTTAATCTACCATGCTGGATGAGTTGCTCCTCTTGACTTCTCGTAAGTTAATAACAGTTCATTGAAATCTCCTGCACATATCCAAGGTAAGCTTGACATATCATGCAATGATCGTAGGAGGCGCCACAATTCCTTCCTTTTGTGTGTTTCTGGATTACCATAAAACCCCGTGAACCTCCATTGGTGTGGTCCCCTTACCTTTAACCTCGCGTTAACGTGCCACTCGAGTAAAACATTAAGAAGACATCCAGGACAGGCTCTGCATTGTTTCCTTTCCTAATGTTTCTTGCGACCCGTTTCCACTTTTATGGGCTCTTGTGTGAGTTGGCCCATTGCAGTTTCATCTGGCCCAATACAACCTCCATTCCCTTTCAGCCCATCATTGTTCTTCCTTTGACTAAGAACTGTAGGCCCTTCATTTTTCTCCGCCGATTTCTCCCCCGTTGACGTTTTTATATCCTTATTGTCGAAATTTTAGCCTCTTCAACCATAACTCCATTATAGTCCATTACGCCATTTTCTGCTTCAATCTCGGCTGGACATTAGTTCTTATCCTCAGTCTTCAATTGGCTCAACTCTTTTCTGCCACATGCACCTTCTTGTTTTGTAGAAGCCTTAGCCTGACTGGGACTGCTCTCAGGCCTACCCCCATTGACTGGCTCTATTATTGTTTTAAAATTTTCATGGATATGAACATACCTTTGTGAACTAGAAGAGAAATTAGGATTGCCATCAGTTACGCCTGAACTTTCCATCCTTGTAGACCGTATCCTCAGGACTTTGCACGTAACCATCTCCCATATTCTTTCCTTTTTGACCCCCCTTTCACTTTTCATCATCATTTCAATATTGCACTCGGTCTCTTGATGGTCAAATTTACCACACACAGCAAAAGTTGGGAAGTCTTTCATATTTGAACGTAACTAAAGCCTTGCCACCATCTTTAATTGCTACCCTTGTCCCTCTCTTCAATGGTGTATTAACATTCAAGTTAACCCTACTCCTTAAAAATTTTGAACATGCAGTGTCATCCCCGTCTGCCTCCACTTCTTCTACGTCTCCCTTTGATTCACCAGTAACCATTCCAACTTGTTTGTTCATCATATTCAAAGGTAATCCGTACACATGGAACCAAAAGAAGCACCAGTTCATACCTATAGACTCGGGAGGCACCGAGCCTTCAAATTCTTGAAGCACCAGTAGTGATTTATTAAACATCCATGGCTGTGTCATTGATAATTCTATTTTTTATAGAATTATCATGAACTTATTTGATTAATTATGGCCATTACTTGATTAATTTTGCTTGATTCTTAGCAATTTAATTTAGTTACCACTTAATTTTATTTAATTATCCATTTTGTAGGTTACTTAAGTAACCATGGTGATTTGGCATGTGCGTGACCAAATTAGAAGTGTACGTGGCATAATTTGAAGAAGCATCCTAGCTGCCTAGACACGGTTTATGTGCTACAATTACAAGCTATGTGTGCGTGAAGAATGTATGGAGCTATTGCCAAAATGATTTGTGAATTTAAGCCATGATTTAAGTCATCAAATCGAGTTATGAAGCAAGATAGATTTAGTGAGCTCATTCACGAAGGAAGCATGACACAAGATTGCAAAAGGATGAGCTGTCATTTATGGAAGGTAATGGGTTGAATTTTGAGACTAGGAGCGTCACATTTTCAGCTTTGCAAAAGAGAAGAAACAGCTAGCAAAAATATAATTGGCTGTTGATGACGTCTCACAAATCGATAAAGCAGCTCCTCCAAATGACGTTGAGTGCTCTCCCAAGAAATGGACATCTTAGCTGCTAACTTGTCATGATTTTGCCTGTTGAATAGCTCATGAAGTGGACTTTAAATGCTATATTTGCTGCCGAAAGGTGGAGCTATCAGTGTTGCAAGCTGTCAACATCTGCATCTAATTTGCCTGTCGTATACTCTCCAAAATGGGCCACTAAAGCAGTTGCTGACTTGGACGTAAACTACACTCCGATCGGCTGTTGCACGAAGTACAATATCACTCTTAAAATACCTCACATTTTCTGCACGGCAAGGGAACAAAATCAGCTACTGGCTTAGTGGATAGAACCTGAAAATGACGCACAAAGAGAAGAAAATTCTGGGCTCCTTCTTGGTATTTTGGTGCACCCTCATTGGTCATTGGATGATAGTTGGATGAGGAGAAAAAACCCACATTTTCTGCGTTGCATGAAAGGAAGCCATCTGCCCCAAATGTGCTCGAGAGTTTTTGAATGAAAAACTCAGGTGGGACGCCGTTGCCTGCTATCACGAGTTGCTGATTTGCTACCACCTTTGCTGCTGACTTGGCCCTACAGTGCAAGGCCATTTGTCAATTAGAAAAAAAACCAAGGAAGCTGTTATAAAGAGAACATTTTGCTGCTGAAGAAAGGAGAGCCCCCCAGCTGCCTATCATTTTTTTTAGTTTCTTTTGGACGCCCCAGGCCTTTAAATTCCATTTTTATGTCTTTTACTTGCCTTTGTCTTAGCTAATTTTCCATTACAATTTGTAAGACATTAATCCTTTTATTTTCAAGGCAAAGTTCTCTATTTTCTATTCAAGTTTCTGTTTTAATTTTCAGCAGCTGTTTACTTTCGGTTTTTATGCACTTTGAGCTTGTTTTCTTTAAGTTTTCAAGAGCTATTTCATTGCTTTGATCCTTTACTTTGTTGTTTAAGTTCCCTTTTTAGTTTTCAAGGATTAATCCCTTGTTTTCCCATGCAAAATCGACTTCCTTCTATTCGATTCCTACTCTGTTCCAGCACTGATTTGGCTATTGTTTTTGCACTTTTTTTTTTCAAGGCTATTTGGGGGTTGATAAGGATGGTACAACGTTGCTATTAGATTAAGCATTCACCTAGGAGGCACCTTGTTACTTGAGTCAATTGTTTTCAATTTTTGTTTGATTTATTTTCACGCAATTGCTTTACTGCCTTGTTAATTTTCTGTTTTAGTTTGCTTGTTTGGTTATTTGAGCTTGGTTTTTGCGTTGAATTGCTTGTTATTTAATTTCATTTTCATGCTATTTTAGGATGTTCGAATGTTCTACTCGTGCTTTTAATTTTCCAAGTCTTGATGCCATTTTATTTTCCATTTTCCTAGCTTTTAATTGTTCATTGTAACTTCATTTTTCTGCCCCTGTTTCAGTTGTCTTTATTCAGTTTTTCAACGTGCTTTCTTACATGTTTTCGTTTCATTTTCAAGTCTACTTTAAGCCTATAACCCAGTTTTTACAGTTTCTTAGGTTAAATCACATTTGCATAGCATTTTAGGCCATAGATTGCATGTAGTTTGCATTTTCTTGTTTGGTTTTACATTGCATTTTTTCTTGCATTTTGGTTCTGTTTTTATTTTGTTTTTTGGGATTTTCTATTGGTTAGATGTTGCATTTTAAGTCTATTTTGCGTTTATATAGTTTATTTGGATGTTCATTTACAATTCATGCATGTTAAGATAGTAAATAGTCACATAGATCATGTAGGAGATTAAGTTAGTCCACTTATAAGTTTAATTTTCTGTTTTTATTTTAATTTTTGCATTTAAATTGTTAAGCTTTCATGTGTAGTTTCTTGCTTAATTGTGTTTAATTTGTGTTTTTATGCCCTGTTAATTTTTGTATAGTTGTTTAAATTTTCTATTTTTAGAAACCTTCTATTTTTAGTTAGTTTAGGTATAATTTACTTAATTCCATAATTTGTAGTAAGTAATTTTAAGATTAATTTAATAATTTTAGCTTAATCAACTTCCTTTCAAACCGAATATAGCTTAGATGTCCGATTTAAGTACTTAGCTCTAGGTTAATTATAAATTCAAATACTTCTCATTTATATTATTATTATTTGAGTGACTTGTATACTTGTGGAAGAGAAACAATTTATCCCTAGCCTCGCTTATCTGCAAGCCTTTAGACAATTTCCACACTCTGTGAAAAACCGTTTTCATTGCATTCATGTTCACCCCTTGTTTGGTCATAATCTTCCCCAAGAGACAAGCTTTCCCTTCAGCTTCGGTAGACTCAATCCAACCTTTCTCGATGAGAACCTTGCTTTTCTCTTCTTCAGTTAATGAAAACTTTGCCCATAAATCCTCTAACTCCTCTGCCATCAGCGTTTCTGTGACAATACTACCTTATCCTTCAAAACTGAAATAGAAACCCAACCCAAAACTCTCCACGCAAATCTAGGAGAGACAACCTTATACTATATCTGAGAGAAGACTGAAACTCTCACTAGAACCCTAGAGAAAACCTCGTAGAAACCTAAAGGATTATTTTTAATCCATTCTTTGTTAATAATTTACTATAACGTGAATTCAAAAAATTAAAGACAAATTGTTTCAGCAAAACAATTACATACACTCATTAATATGTAACCTCGTGAAATAAAAGTTTAACTATTTTCTTCAATGTTAGGTTCCGTTTGTTTCTTTTTTTCTAACCCAGAATTTATTAACTCCATCAATATAGACTTCCGTGGAATCAAAGAGTGAAGAAACGACGAGAAATTAACACTAAAAGTTGTAATGCATTTATTTACTAGATTTAACAAGTAAAACAAAAGAAAAAAAAAAACTAATTCTAATAAGAATTCAACGAGATACAAATGTTGAGTGTTGAGTATTGTCATCAATTTATTTCCAAAATTTGTAACTTCACCCTAAAAGCTGAAGAAAACAGTTTCTGATTAATTCAAATTCTAAGATTAGGGTTTTTTTTTTGTTTAAGAATTATAAAATTATTCTTTAAAAAACCAGTTTAGATTATTTGTTTATCTGATAACTCTTGTAAACTTTGCATGTCATCTTGGCTTGTATTCTCTTTATATATATTGATACAGACCTTATGAATGAAATCATTCCTTGAGCCTTACTCATAATTTTCTTTACAGTTATAATAGTCAGGAAGGTTTTTCATTGTGAATATTGTACGGCTAAACTCGATGATAAAATCACAAAAAAATATTAATCTCATTAATTTCTCTATTATTATGCAAATAATGTTATTTAACTTGATGTTTTCGCAATGTTAGTTTATTTAAATTAAATTTTAAACTATACAATATGTCCCAAATTTACACAATTTTTGAACTAAAGATCTTAATGCAATCTAAAATAATTAGGTAGCCCTAAAATTTACTTACTACTATTTAGGCATTCCAAACTGTAGTTTGGCTACAGGGCAAGTAGTAGTGAGAATGCTATTTTGGACAAATGATAATAAGATTAAGTAATTTCGTGAGATGACATGTTGCATTATTAATCAACAAATAAAGCAAAAACGAAACTATGAGTAGGATAGTTGGAAAAATGTAAACTACTTTGACACTAATACGTGAAATGTCAATCGAAAGGGATTGAAGGCAGTTGAGTAGGATAACGGCTATGATTTTTATGATTTGAGTTTTCTATATTTTATTTTTAATTTTTTCTTGCAAGGCTAGTCTAGGCTGGAGTATGAACATTCAATTGATAGGTTCAATTGTGTTTAACAGGAAAGAAAAAGGGTCCCTATGTCTTGCCTCAAAATCCATATAGAAACAAATGATTGTAAGGTAGGGATGTAAATTTTACGGAACTTGATAAGAAATCTTACTTTTTATCCTAAGGGGTATGGGATGGAATGTGTATTAAATTTTGGGATAGGGATAAGGATGGAGATTAGCATGATTTTAAATTTTTTATTAGGTATGGGTACGAGGATGGGTAATATAGCTCCCCACCCCGTAACCGTTCTTATATATTTATATATGTTTAATAATTAATCTTTTATTTAATAATATAAGTTTTATTATAGATTAATTAGAACTAATATATTTATATTTAAAAATATATATTTATAAAAAAACTTACATAAATGTGCAAGTTAAAAATAAAAAAGTTTTAAAAAATATTTTTTATTTTTTATTTTTTAAAATGTTACAAATACGAAGATTATTCATACTCATTAAATACTTACAGAGATAGGGATGGGGATGAATTTGAAATATCTGTTGAGTATGGGTATGAAAATGAGTATAATATAAAAAAAATCACATATGAGGATAAAAATGCTCTACTTGTCCTGTATTCTATCTTTTGATATCCCTATAAAGAAAGTAAATCAATCACATGATTGATTAAAGTCTCAAAAGATTCTTGTATTTGTATACAAAAAACTTACCCCCTAAAAACTTTTGTGTCTTGAACTTATATTTTATTTTGTTTTCATTCTGAATTAACTTGTTTTATGCAATTTAATGTTCTTCGTGTTCAAGTCTAACTCTTTATCAATCATAATCATCATTCCAAATTAATTGAAAAAACTAATTTCATTAATCACCTAAGATAAGGAAATCAAAGAACATTTTCAACAAAGGAAACAATTCTTGCTAAAAGGAGATACCTGCTATTGCAAATTGAAAACCTTACCAGATGAAGTTTGTTCTAGACATAGCAAGCAACTATAAGCTACACTACTTCCATATGTTAGTATGCAATAACTAGATAGAGCTTTCATCTTCATTATAGAGATTTTATGCTTTTGGATGTCACATGGTAAATCTAACAAATGAACAAAAAGAGTTTAATTTACAACAAATTCACTTGAAAGCTTATAGTACATGCTTATAGCAACAAGTAGTCTATTGTAAACACCTCAACTATTCACTCTTTAGTGCATTAATTTCAATAAAATCTCATCACAAAAGAATAACAAAGAAGCATTACCTTGTAAACCTTCCTAGCACCTTTAAAGGTCACCTTCCCTTTTCCAAGTTGATAATTTTTAAACTTTGTTGTGATCTATATATCATTGGATTGGTGATGTAATGGTTGGTTCCTATCATATAATGCTTGCTTCAATTTATTGGACAAAGGGTACTAAGATATCTAGCAATTTCCTTCTTAAATACTTGAAACATTGTAACTATTCAAAATAGATGAATAATAAAAACCCCAACACCTATGTTGTTTGCAGCATGTATTTTGTTTCCAGTGTGTGAAATGTTTATATTCAATTATGTTTCAAAAAATAGATTGCAAATAAATGTCATTTGACTCAACCCTATTGACTTATAATTGTTGAAGCATGGCAATAGCTTACAAAAACCTTTGATTGCCAAAAAATAGTTGAAAACTAAGAATAATCGATTTATATCAACATAAAATTTCAGTGATTAAATTGGGAATGTCCATATGTGGCGAAAAAAACTTTTTCATGGTGCATTAATTCTAACAGAGATGAATGTTGGTAATTTACCAAACTACTAAATTCAAATGTTGTGAAAAATATTTTGTTTGAAAGAAAAAAATAAAGAAGAAAAAAAAAAGGAAGACTTAAATTAAAAACTCAAAAATGGCAGTTTGAGTCAAAATAAGGTATCTAAGTTGAAAACCTAAAAGAGTGGTTTGGATATAAGAATGGAACAACATCAACCAGAGATCTCATAAAACAGAGGCAAAGTTTGGTTTCAAAATAATCAAGATTATTGATAAATAAGTTTTTGAGAAATAATTTTGGTTAGTTTGTTCAAAATTGTTTGAATGCTCGTTACTTGGATTTTTATACCCTATTCAAATATTGAGATTGGTCATTTTTTTCTTAGCAAATTTGCTTCTTCCAATAATAAATATCATTTTCGTAGTTTATCTTACTTGATTCTTTCATTTTGATAGAAATGACGTGTGATTGCATTGTGTTTATTGTGACATTAGAATAATGATGAATAAATAAATGAAATAAATTCATAAAAGATCTCTGCTTTGAAAAGAAGTTTGAGAATAGGAAAAGTTAATAGGGAATGATGAGAAAAACATGTAAGGATGTTGATCCTCAATGGTTGATAATAAAACACTTGGGATTTAGATAATGAAATTAATAGAAGTTGTGAAATTGACCAATTGATAAAATTGTTAAAGCTTGAAAGAAATAAGTGTTGAGAAACTGAAGAAGATGAGAATATATGGAAAGATCTTTGAAAACCTTTTTGTCTAATCATAATTAAGGAGATATAATATTGGTTTTATTTCATTACATGCCCTACATCATATTCATTACATTCATTGCATGTTTCGAAAAAAAAAATGGAAAAGTAGATTTTGAATTTTGAAATTGAGATAGGAGTTAAGATTTTTTGAAAGTAGGAATTTTCATTACATTGCATACACTCAAAAAATAAAAATGAAAAGTTAGATTTTTGAAGTTGGAATGAGTTGACAATTTCTAATAGGAGAATTTTGAACATTTGTTGAAGATAGTTTTTAAAGATGAGATTGCAAGAAAAGTTGTCAAATTGAAAGTAATCTTTTCAAAGATAAGATTTAGTTTTAATTTTTAAAGTTTAGCACTTTTGTTGGAGAAGAGCTTTTCGATTTTAAATTTTTAAAATTTCAATACCTATATTAGGCAAGAGCTTTTCGAATGCCTTTATTGGGGAGTAGCTTTTCAATTTTGAATTTTTAAACTTTCAACTCCTTTGTTGAGAAAAAACTTTTTAGTTTTGAATTTTTAAAGTTTCAATACCTCTGTTGAAGACAAGCCTTTAAAATTTTTCTTAAAGATATTTCTTGACCTTAATAATATGTATGTCTTATGTATTTGTACAATTTTTGTTTCTCCAAAAATGTGAAAAGAAGAACAATTATAGACATTTTATTTTGTTTGAGGATTTTTTTATATTAATAGGCCTTGAATTTCATTTCGATAATTGGGTTTTAAAATAGTTCAATTGTTCTTATATTGGGCTTTGATTATGAAATTGGACTTTTAAACCCAAACAAAAAGGCTAAAAAGTTTTATGCATCCTTTTTCTTTTTCTTTTATATTTTTGTTTATTTCTTTAATTTATTTTTATTTGTTAGTCAAAGTAAATAAAAAATAAAAAAGGGAAAAACCAAAATTAAAATATGAATTTTTTAAAAAAATTTTGATTTTATTTAGATTTGAAATTAAAATGTGAATTATTGAGCATCAATTCACTAAAATGAAAAAGAACTTTTGCAAGTGTTAAAACTAGATCTTGATAGATTTAGTTGACATTAATTTTTTTTCAAATTGAATTGGGACTTTGATCCTTATATAAAGAGCTTGATATTAAGCTTAAGAATACACAAAATAGCAAATAGCAACAATCAATCGATAGGAGTTAAAAGCAAACATTGAGCAATTAAAGAGACATATTTTTGGGTTTTGAAATTTTGTTCAAATTTTTTGAGCTTTGGCTTTGATTTGAAATTTAAAATTTAGTTTTTAAGATAGAAGGTTGTTTGGATTGGTTTTGATTTGTTTGGATTAAAATTCAAGCTATATTCTCGGAATTTTGTTTTAAATTTTTTTGAGGTTTTTTGGAAATCTTGGACCTTTTAAACAATTTTGGGATTTTGTAGATATTTCTAGGTATGATTTTAATTTTTTTTTGGCATGAAGCATAATAATCAGAAGAATTCACGATAAATGGTTTCTATATTTCATGGTAATTTTTGGGGTTGTTTGAATTTTTTAATAAGCATTGAATTTTTCAATGATCGATTTGTAAGAATAATGCCAGAATTTAAGTTTTCTTTCATGTTTTTTATATTGGATCTTAAGTTTTAGGAAGAAAAAGAGAGAGAGAAAAAAAAAAGAGAAAACAGAAGAAAAAAAACTTGAAAAACAAAAAAAAAAATTTATACTTTTATAATTGAAGCCAAATGATAGCATTTTAGAGGGGAAGATCCACACTTTATCTTATAAGGATTCGTGTGTTATCTTATTTGGATTCGTGTGTTATCTTATTTTCTGATTTGACTTAATTGTATGTTTTTATTTTATTTTTTATTTTTATATTTTTAATTCTATTTTTATTTTTAATTCTTTTCTCTTTTAAATCTATTTTCTTCTTAATTTTGATTTTGATTTAATAGGAAAATAATAATGAAATAAGAAAAAAAAGAAATTTTGATGTAAGTTTTGATAGTGTGAATTTTAAATTTGTAACATATTTTGTATAATTATTTTGTATGATTATTGTTTGATATTTGAAATAAAATAATTTATTTTTTATAAAATATTTAATAAATTTAACGATAGAGTGCCTTTTCAAGGAAATGACATTTTTTTAAAAATACTTTTAAAGTAAAGAAACCTTTTAAAAAAAAATTTTAATATTAAAATATTAAAATTAATGAAAATAAGGATAAAATTCATTTTTAATTAAGGCTTAGACAAAATAACATAAGATTAATGTAATAACAATTTATGGATGATTTGGGCTACTAAAATTTTTTTTAAACGTAATTAACTCTCGAATCTAATTTTGAAAATGTAAATCAGAATCTGTTCTTTTTAGATTCTTAATCAAATTTAAAATAACCTTAAAAAAATAAATTTATTTAAATAATTAATCATATTTAAATAAAAAATATTGATAATAATTTTATTATTTTTTGTGTCTTAGGACTTGGATATTATAATAATTGCATGAATCAATGAAACTAAATTAAGATTCTTAGATCACTTATTTTAATATTTAAAAAACAAATAAAGTTATAATAATCACATTTAATAAGGAAATATATATTATATAAAAATATTGATAGGCGGTTAATTAACAAGTACCAAGATCTTTTTTTGTTTTTTTATATGGAATCAAACTCACAAACAGAAGTTAAAAAAAAAAAAAAAAACACACCCACAAACAGAAGCCTCTATGCTTTGACTGTTGGGTGAAGTTTATATTGAAGAGAATATGAAATTTTTTAGGACAACGTACAATGCCTTAGCCTTAGAGGGATTAAAAACTTCGAGCCCATGGCAACCTCCTTCAACAATACGACATACCACTTCAATTTCCTTCTTCTGCATCATCTTCACCAACTCAATTTGACGGTCTATCAATTGATCCCCATCGCACCCCGAAACAAATACCCTCCATCCTACCCGTTTGATCTTCTCCAAAGCAGTAGAGCCATTGCCTACCGTCGGATTGCAATACTCATGGTCACGGTCATTGCCAATAGGCAAGGACAACTCCCACATTAAGTCACTTACACATGGAGGAAACAAGGGATCCTCGATTGATCTTAACTCTGATCCAGTCCTTTCGACCCCACCAAAGAAAGGTTGGTGCAATATTAGTCCTTTGATCTTCAATGGCAGAAGATTGTCAGCTTGTTCGGCTGCACGCAGTCCTAAATGATATGCAATGTTACCCCCTGCGCTACCACCCATCAGGAAGATCTTGGAGTAATCAGCATAATTTTCCAACCAATTTTCATGACTGGTTTTGATCCAGGACAAGGCTTCCATGGCATCATCATATGCCGCTGGCAACCGATGCTCGGGAGCCAGGCGGTAGCTAGCTGATACAATGATAACAGAGAGTTCAGTAGCCATGTTGGAACAAAATTCATGACTCATGGTTTCATCTGGACTGAGAAGAATGAACCCTCCACCATGGAAGTAGACAAAAACTGGCAGCTTTTCAGCAGATGTGGGCATGTCAAGTGCTTGCTTGGGTAAGAAAATTCTAGCCCAAGTATTGTTTGATTTGTTGATTGAGATGTCCTTGGTGAGAACTGCTGTCTTCGAGTCACTGGAAAATTCTGGTTGGGCCGAAGTTGTTCCAGAATTGTTGAAGCGAGTCAACGTGCCATCGGGATTAAGGGTGATCTGAAGGTGTTTGTATGGATCAGAAATGGAACTCAAAGGAATAGCATCAGCCATAATTTTCAGAATCCGATGGGAGAATGAAGCATTCAACTTAGAGTTGGCATTAGGCACCCCTTTTTGATTCCCCGTTAGGTTGTCTTATAGATACTCTAAAAAGCAATTGTAGGTGAGTGACATTGCGTGGCTTACAATTTTGCTAGAAAAGAAAAGGAAGATTGTGATTTGTAAACGATTAAATAAACGTTAAATACTCCACCTACCTTTGTTCATGATATATGTTTGACCTGTTAATTTAAAATAAAAAAATAAATAATATGATACAAAAATAATATAAAAAATATATTTAATATGAATTAAAATTTTAATAAAATTTATATATAAATTTAAAAAATAAAAAATATATTTCATATTTATATATTAACAAAAATGATGACATACAATTTTTATATAAAATATAATATAAATATATAAATTATTAATATTTTATATGATACAAAATCTTGATTGACCAAATATATATAATATAAAAAAATTATTTGATATGAAAACCGCATTGCCTTCGTGGCCAATGTGATATGAATTAAAAAGAAATATGAGTAAATGCAAAATTATACTCTTTTCGTCACTTTTTTTTATATCCTATAATTAAATCTTTTTTATTTTTATATTTTTGCTTTTTATATTTGAATTTTATTTTTTATTTTTGATAATAAAAATTATGATACATCAATATTATAAAAACTAAATTGATAATATTAACTATATAAAAATAAATTTTTTAAACATATATGAAAGTAAAAAAAAAAATGATATGAAAGGAGTATAATGTATGATAATTCAACATTAATTTTGGGCTGACAGGGTGGGTCGGAAGGCCTTGATCAAGCGTGACATATATTACGTACATAATATATATTAATTACTTATTTCTTTCTAAAATATTAGTCATTTTTTCTTTAAAAAACTACAAATGCATAATTTAAAAATTATTTTCCAAAACCCATTTTAAATTTTATAATAATTAAAAGGACACGTGATAATATTCTAATAAAGTTGTGAAATTTTTTAAAAAAAGTTATTTCGAAGTAAACAATAATCCATAATTATTAAATAAATATATGATAGAATTATTATCCAAAGTTAGAGTTTTTTTAACTACGGATTTTAAAAAGTTAATATTTATTCACGTAAAAAAATTTTAAATTAATTATTTAATTATTAACTAAACATATGACAATTATATATATATATAAATTTCTATATATTAAATTAAAAACCACTTCGTTGATGTATAAAATAATAATTTCATATGATAAGTATATACTTATGAACCCTTTTTATATAAAATAATAATCCAAATTCTAATTATTTTTAAAATTATTCATAAACCAAACTCGAATTGAATCTCTCAAACATTTTTCTCTTGTTCATTTACACCTTATTTTATTATTAAAATAATAAAATATTATTTTATAAAAAATTATTTCATTCATTATCAGTAAAATTTTTAAGTTTTATAAAAGAAATTATTAGAGTGATACATATCCTTAGAATATATTTATTATGGGTGAAAAAATAAAAATACTAAAAATCAGTTTGAAATCATAGTGTTTTGATTGGATTTAATCGATTTTTTTGTTATTTGATTTGGATTAAGTTATGATATTATATGTATATTAAGTTTCGATCAAATTTTATATCAAAAGATAAAAAATCAAAAATTTCAAATCAAATCGAATTATATATTTTTATTAGTTTTTATTATTTTTAAAATTTTTGTAAAATAAAAATAGTAATTTTATATCAAAATATATTAAAATATATTAAAATTTTATATTTAAAAATAAAAAAATAAATTTCAAAAACTAATAAACCGAACAGGTAAATTTTGATTTGTTTTTTATCGATTTCGTTCAAATTAGATTGTATGAAACATTACTTCGAATTCAAATTGAATTTTTAAAATTCATAAAATATATAATATCTAAAAAAAATCGAATTAAATTCGATATGATCTGAATTATTATGATCCTTAATATTTATAAAATTAAAAAATTCATTAAAAAAATGTGTATTAATTTTTTAATCTCGTTTGTATAATTAAAAATTTATACTAAAAATATATGAAATATTAATTCTTTATTTATTATTTTTAAATGTAATTTGAAATTAAAAATAAAAATATATTATATATAACCAAATTGTTTGAGTATTAACAAATGAGAAATTATTTGATATACATTAAAATTTTTTTAATTTCACAAACGAAATTAAAAAACTAATATACAAAGAAGAATTTATCTTATGAAAAGATATTTATGGACACCCTTCAAATATTGAAAATTAATAAAATTTATAAGAAATTTTTTTTGTAAAACCATTCAAAATTTTTCATAACAACTCTAAAGATTTAAAAATAAAAAAAAATAAAAAAATATTATTTTTATCAATAAAATTAATAAATTCATCAAAAATTATATATATTATAAGTGAATATCTTTAAAAAAAATTAAATTCATTACTACTTACATATATCTTAATTTTTTAATTTTTTAATATATCTAAAAGATACGTACTATTTTTATTAGTCTGAAATTAAAAAATTCCTCTCTCAATTACTTACCGTTTTTCTAAACAATAATCCGTAAACACGTTTAGATGCCATAATAACCAAATTACACTCGCAACTGAACACAAAAACCCCACACGAGCTAGGGTTTCCAAAGCGTAGGCCTTTAAATACCGAACGAAGCCCTTCTAATTGTTAAGGGAACTCTCCTTTACAAAGAAATCGTCGACAAACCGTAAAAGAAAGCGTCAATCCCAAGATGAGAGCCAAGGTAAATCCTTGAACATCTTCGATTAATCTTGCATATTGATGTTTTTTTTCTGTTTTCTTCTCCATTTGAAAATAATTTGTTTTTACTCTTTAATTTTTTACAATGTATTTCGTAGAATTTTAGCTATGGTTCATCGATTGGCAAGTCGGTTGTGTTTTGGTTGCCTTTATAGCTGACTAAGATGAAAATATCAGTATGGAAAATGAGTGAGATGAAATGTATTGAGGGTGATTAATTTGTTAGCCTAGAGCTGTGTTTTTTTTTCATTCAGTTAACTTTGGTTTTGGTTCTAGTTTGTGGTGGGGAGATTGAAATCTGCTTTACAATGCCAAGCTAAATTCCCTGAAGAAATTCTTCCCGTAAACATTAATCACAACTTCTTGTGGGGATTTGAATAAATCTTTGCTTAATTCGCTTGAACGGATGGGTTGTAATTAGGTTGATCGAGGGTATACGACTGTTGTTTTACTTGTCACACTTAACAGACTCAAATGAATTATACATTAAAGTTTGTATTGAGAGATAGGCTTGATATTTGGTCGACATAAAAATAGAAATATTAAATATTAATATTATATATATATATATATATATATATACATATATATTGTGATTGTGTCATCGTGTGAAAGAAAATTGACTGATCCTTTTTTCTTCTAACTTTGAAAGTATCAATAGATATTATCACAGAACTGATGCTACAAATCAATTAATCAAGTTCATTTTTCAAATACATAATCGGAAAAAGTCATTGATTTGTTATCATTTATATTTATACGAACAAAATATTATGATGAGTAAGAATTCAAGGGGGTGTTGATTACCCACATTAATAATTTCATGGTTATATGACCTAAAATGAAACATTAACAGTTTAGATTATTATGCTGTATGAGCCATTTGAAACAAAAGTCAACTATGTTACTTGTCTTTAATTGGGCATATTTTCTCTATTATGATTAATTTGATTTTTGTTCTTATGCTTTTCAGTGGAAGAAGAAACGCATGAGAAGGCTGAAGAGGAAGCGCCGAAAGATGAGGCAGAGATCAAAGTAGGTGCTTCCCTTGTCTTCACGATCATCCAGCATATGTTTGCATGAAGTTCTGAAGATAGGAGGATGTGTTCTCGGGCAAACTTATCTTTTCTGTCTTCTAATTCTAATTTAAGTTTTAAGACTGTTTGAGATGTTGTCTAGTACTAGTGGATATTATGTTGGAATTTTATGGTTTGAGCTATGTAGACTATTTATCTTTAACATGCTTCCTAAAAGTTTGAAATTGTAAACTCTATGGTCTTTGTCTAATATTAGATAATTGTTCATGCTACCATGGTCTACTATGTGAGATAGATTGTTGTCCCATATTCTTCACATTCAGGATAGATTTTATTTTAACTTGATCAACCTGCGATCAGTTCTCTCGGATTTCTTTGGCTTTGCTTATTCGATTTACAGGACTCCCATTTTTTATCATCTAGTCTCTTGCCCATGTTTGTGGTGGAAATTGTAACCAAAATGTGACTCGCCCCTGCTGTTAAAATTTGAAAATTGTGGTTGAGAGGGGTGTGGTTTGTTGGTAAATTGTTGGTAGACACTGATTTATGAGTATGAGAAAGGATTAGTTGACAAAAAAGTAGATTTAAAGATTGTGTGTTTGTGTTTGTTTCATGTAAATTATATATAAAATACGAAAATTATTTTTATAATTCGTGTTATGTGAAATACGAAATATATTTTTAAATTTTATTAAATTTATATATAATTTTTGTCAATTTTAAACAATGGCTTCATTTTTTTTTTTATTGTATAAAATTATTAGCTTTACTAAAGCTGCCAAATGAGTCTTTTATTAAATGCCTTTTGCGAGGAACTAATTGATCATGTCATATCAACCATAATAATCAACTTGTACATAAAAAAGAAATGCTCTACAAGTGAACAGGATTTACAACAAAACATTAACCAGCTCAAGCAACTGAAAAACCCCAAAGTTTGAGTCCTTGTGCTTGAACTTGATTCATGCTCACTCCGGTTCCAAAATTTGGTTACAGTGACAATTTTCCATGGTTCATAACAAAAATCATGCTTTTGGAATCAATTTTGCAAAAGTCTATATTTTGGAATCTAAAAAGTCTATAGCAGAAAGGTTGTATTGCATAACAAGTCTTTCTACAGCATGTTGACTCACAACTTCTCTCATATGCAACTCCTTCAGTACTTGTGCTGCCAGCTCCATTTTTCCTTCATGAGCAATCCCCTCCACAAGAATAACGTAAGTTGTCTCATTAGGCATATAGCCTTTCTTGATCATCATCTCGAAAAGCTTCAAGGACAAATCAGTTCTCTGGGATTTGCAAAATCCTAATAAAAGTGCATTTATATTGTCAATATCAGGCCTATAGTTGCTTTCCTCCATTATTATGAAAATTTCCATTGCCACTTGCAGCATTCCCTTCATGCACAATCCTCTGATTAGCGAGGAATAGGTGTGAGAGTCAGGAGTGAATCCAGACTTAGTCATTTCATATAAAAGCTGAAATGCTGGATATGTGTTTCCTTTTCTGCATAAACTAGAAATTACACTCTTGTAGAAATCATGTGGTGAGGAACTTCGTTTGCTTCCCAAGCTTTGAAATATGGAGAATGCCTCTTGCACCATTCCCTGCTCACAAAGCACAGCAATAGCATTATACGTTCCTTCATTAGGTTCACAACGTCCATAGATCATCTGATCTAGACACTTAACCACAAGATCCACCTTCTCGTCTTGGCAAAGACGAGCAATTATCGGATTATAGCTTGTAGCTGTGACCTTGAAATGTCCTCTAATCATTTCATTGATAACATCCAGAGCATTTTCAGTCCTGCCATGGAGTGCAAGAGAACCAATCAATATGTTGTAAGTAACTACAGAAGGAGAACAATCCTCACCATTCATCTCTGCCAAAAGCTCATTTACTTCCTTCCACCGTCCCTCATAGCACAAATTCCTTAGCACTATGTTATAGCTCACAACATTTGGATTAAATCCTTTTGCAGGCAAATCCCTGAAGAACTCAATTGCCTCATCAGTCCTACCTTCCTTACACAACCCAGTCAACAAAACATTGTAACTAACCAAATTAGGCATCCCACCTCTGGCAATAATCTCATCCCAAAGCTTCATTGCCTCATTTACTCCTTTTTCCTTATAAGCAACTTCAAGCAAGGAAGAATAAGTGAATTCATTGGGAACTAGTCCTCTTTGTATTAACTTCTCCAACAGCTGCATACTTTGCTTCAAGTTTCCATGCACACAAAGCCCTTTAAGTAGAGAATTATAAATAATACTGTTAGTTGGATAACCATGACCCTCCATCTTTTCCACCAACTGCATCGCATGTCCAACATTTCCTCTTTTACACAAATAATTCACCAAGAAATTATAAGAAGCTCCATCAGGTATAATACCAGAATCAACTATCATCTCCATCACTCGAAATGACTTTTTCATCTTATTAACCTTGCACAAATCATACATCAATTGTGTAGCTTGAGCTACATCAGGCTTCTGTCCCTTCCCCACCATATATTCCATGTGACAAAAAGCATTAGTTAGCCTGAGTTCCCTACTTTTAGTGTCATTCTTCCCTGTCTTCCAATTTGGTAAAGTAAAAACAGAGTCTTTAGCAGAAATTGTGTTCTGGGTAGTTGCTAAAACCCTGGTAAAACCATTGTTGAGTGAAAAAGAATGAAGGTTTGAGATTTGGTAAAAGAAACCAGATGGTTTCCTTGTTGTTTCAGGTGATGGGTTTGTCATAGAAGACATTGAGTTGAGTAAAGTTGCCATGAACCCAAGAAAAAAAAAAAAAAAAAGAGAAGTATATAGAAATGTTGAAGAAAAACCTAATTCGAACCTGGAGATTAACTGAAATAGTTTAGGCAGCAACCGTTAAGAGTGGCATCAAACAGGTCTGAAACACGAATTTTAACATCTGCAATCACTTCTCTTTATTATCAGGCTTTGGCTTCCTATATATGTTTTAAAAAAAAAAAAGTAAAAGCCTAATTCAGTTCCTTAATGGTTGATTAGGAAAAAGAAAAAAGAAAGTGATGATTCTAATTTCTAGCAAATACTTTGAATGTCATTACACAAAATGAAGAGAGAAAGAAGGATGAACATACATATAATTTGGTTGAGTGGCCTTTGGATTGAAGATTGATGGCCTTTCTTCAAACAAGAGAGCTTTCTCGTAATTTTATTTTCGTTTGGTTGGGGGACGAGGGAGACTTTGCTCATCTCCTGCCCACTCGCTCTTTACCTGGTTATCCAACTGGTCACAAATTGATAGTCGCCTACGCGCTGCTCACTAGTCTGCAGGCCACGCTCGTGGTTTGGTTTGCTCACGTAAGCTCATCTAAATTTATTTTATTTAAAATTAGCATTAAAATAAATTATTTTTATATTAATTATTTTAAAAAAATTAAATTTAAATAAAATAATTATTTTATAATAAAATATTTTCACCGAACCAATCGAATTATGCCTTGAGCAACTTGGTTCATGAACATGTTTAATTACAACATTTGTTTTTTAATTTTTTAGAGAGACATGCATTTTGGATAGAGTTAATCATGGTTATAATTTATAATACTTGAATTCAATTACTCAAGCCTTTTTATTGCAAAATAAAAATTGAACTAATCCATTAAACTAAACTAATCGGTGTTAAAATTACTTTCTGATTAAGCAACTTGATATATTTATAAAAATAAGAAAAAAATTCCATAAAAATTAATTTGAAAATTATATTAATATCTGTTAATAAGATACATAATTGTATTTTTCTAATTTGGTTTTGCTATCATAAGGACAATCTAGAGTAATAAGCTAAAACTATTTCCATAACTCTCCCTTGAGAATTTTTTTTTTAAGAAAAAATTACAAGGTAAATAAATTATTTAATTTTATAAATTAAAATAAAATATATCATATCTGATAATTTAAGATAAATAAATGTAAATCGTATATCTAAAATGATCTCAACAAATAACAATAAATAAAACTCAAATACAAAATCTTTTCATAAAAAAAAAAAAACATTAATCAATTGAATCAAATATTTACCATATTCTTTTTCCTCTTTTCGTTCTTTTGGTTTTGTCTAGCTATTCATAGGTATTTGGGCTTGTTTTATTTGAGAATATGATATTGAACTCACTTCTGCCAACGAGTAGAGTGAACCTCCTCCCATTATATACTGTGAAATTTTATACACGATAACACATCAACAAAAAACAATACGAAAAAAGAGTCATAAATAAATTTAATAAAATAAAAAATATATATTGCATGATAAATTATGACATAATAATTTTTATATTTTACACATTTTATTATGAGACGACATTAATACACAATTGCTAAACTGCACCTGAATGTTAACAGAAAACGCCCAAACAAAATAAAGGGTAAATCATTCCTTTAACCCTATAACTTCAAATGACATATAACCACTTTTAGTTCAGGGGCAGCAAGTGAAGGCTCAAAGGAGATAGGCCTTGACATCAATACCCAATGCCCAAAATGCCAGCACTGAGATAGGAACAGTCTTTCTTTGATAAATGAAAAGACCTTAAAAACAATAACTTTGCGGAAAGAAACAAAACGATCAAATCAAAGGCAAACACGTTACCAAATATTAAAGCAAATTTCAAGCCATTTTAGCTCAAAAGCAACTCTCTGGAGACCCTCCAGCAAGCCTACAAGAAACGATCTTCATGCTTTATCATGTGTACTGCTATATGTACACACTGAACTATTCAACAGGAACTGGACCATGATCCATTCCCACCTCCTGGAAAATAATAGTCAGAACGCGGGAAATCTTCTGTACTGAACCCGATACTTACTATCCCACTACATCTCCATACCAGAAATTTCACTACAGAGCATCAAAATAAGCTCCAATGAACGGAAAGGACACAAGGAAATGAAAATATCATAGCTCGGTTCTATCATAATAATACACATAGGCCCACTTAAATGTTATGGTAAAGGAAGCAGCATGTTATTAAAGATAAACATATCAACTGGTAAAACTAAAATCTGAAAGGGGCTAAATCGACCTTTACTTTAAATATCCTTGGAGCTTCACCTGAACCATTGAGGGTGCTCCATCATAGTTATAACGGTGAAGTGGTATAGCTAATTGCATTCCATCAGCACATGGCATCACTTGCTCCATATTGTACTTCAACATGGTTGTCTCAAACACGTATCAATTTAAACGTCTCCTAGCTACCACTTTTTTATCATGACTGTCCTACAAGCATAGACAGCTGAGAAAGATGCCATATCTGCTTTTTCTGCTGATCATTAATGTGGGGTAAACATGCACGTAAAAGATCAATTGGCATTTCTCTTTTAATCGCTTTGGTAGCGTCTGATTCATCAATTGCCATATTTGGTTTGACCTGCATACGCAAGGACTGCATCACGGTATCATATTTGTTTATGCAATACTTGGTAAGAAGGTTAAAAAATTCATCAAATGAGGCCTTCCAAAGGGACTGATTGGTCATATTGTAATTGCCAGCAGCTCTAGAATCAATCATGAGTTTTGTTGCCCTATCAAGAACAGACTTCAGAATAAAAGATGCACCATCTCCAGCGGAACTTCCAAGAGGACGAAGACGGGGCTGCTCTGAAGAACAAACCACAGCTGCAAGACAGACACTAAGTGCATGAAGATCCATGCCATGAACACACGAGGAAACAACTCTTGCAAGGTTATTAGTAGTTTCTGCTGCTCCTGGATCAGAGGGAAGGCCTCCAAACAAGAACCTTAAATGACGGAAAATGGCCATGCAGACAACTCGCATAAGCTCACCATCTGGAAAAAGACGCTGAAGGTACCTTGCAAGCAGCTTCCGGCCTTTGGGAAGGGAAACTATCCGTAAAAACACAAGATCATCCTTTTGGGCAAGCTCATCTGTGAGGCCATTCTTGCCAAGCGGGTCAACCAATTGAAGTGAAGCAGCCAGCCCTTCCAACAAAACCTGTCGTCTTTGTCTCAGCTGTGCTCCACCATCCTGCAACTGATTAAACTGTAAAAAACCGATCAATATCATCCACATCAAGAAGAAGCATAGACCATCCTCTATTGTAACTCTAGCAGCAAGCATTGGTTCCTGTTCCAGGGGCATATCGGAAGCTTTATGATCATTGTTGGCGACAGCAGATGAATTTGGAGGGTCAACTTCAAGAAGAGGGCGAGGCCTGCGAATTGAAGAAAAAGGAACCCTCCCAAGAGCATCAACCTGGAGAAAAGCATGTGGCTCAGTATTGCACGTGCTCGGGGAGGAGATCCCTAAGATGAGTTGGGCAAAAATGATGTCTCAACTTTGCCCCAGCAGATTTTCCTGCAAGACAAGCCTGGTGGTAATAATCATCCACATAAGGGTCATTACTGTGAGTTGCAGCAAGTTGCATCCTAACAATGCCCTCGATCTCATCAGTTGACATGTATTTGGATCTAAATTGAGGCCATCCAATATCACTCTTCAGTCCACTGCTATCAAAGCCCTGCTGAGAAAATCGTGGATTCTGCCTACCTTTCTGAGCAGATTTCAGTCTTTGATCTCTCAGTTCACCGATACCAAGTATAGCTTCAAGCTTGTTCATTAGAGGAGGGGACGAAGAAAGATGAGGATTAAATAGTTGTGGCTGAATCCCTGACAAATGACTAAATGATGGCTGAACAGGATGAGGCAGTCTCTGCTGGTGCGCCTGCAGCTGTGGCAATAATTGTGGCAGAACCAAACCATTTTGATGAGATAACTGTTGTTGCAACATATTGTTCAAAACACTGGAATTATCTCCACCATATAATTTTGGCTGACTCCCCCATTGATTTGACAGCCGACTATTGACAGACAGACCAGGTGCGAACTGAGGCATATTCTCACCATAATGTGACCCATGATGTAAACCTGCTTTTGAAGCTAGAATTAGAGAAGTCAGAGAGATTTGGCAAAGATGCCATCTGTGATCCACCAGCCACATATGGAACATTCAGGTAAGCAGAATGTTGGTTGGTGAATCTTGAGGAGATCTGACAACAGGGGGAGGTATGAAGTGTAAGAAGAGTTTGGAACCAGAATTGGTTCGCTAGAGAAATGTTGATGGTGGTGTTGTTCTTCCTGCTGCTGCTCGGGGTATGAGGATGTCCTGTAGAGATGCTTTGAGTCCAAATTAGGCAATGGTTGTGATGACCAGCGTTTGCCTTCAGGAATACTTTCAGTTCAAGAGCCTGCTGATCAAGCAGGTAAGGAAATTCCTCCCCATGTGCCCATTTGGCAACAGATGAGCCTTAAAGGGAGAAAACCATGGTCAGCATAATGAAAAATGTCAACATAATTATGGCATTATATGCATGCATGTGTGTTTTCTGTGTAGTTGTTGCCTTCACTCTGATTATGTAGGGTCCTATTTCCTAGATATTCATTTACAACAATAAAAATGACAGGTAATAGAGTTCATGACTTCATGCACAACTTTCTGTTAAAATGGTAGTGAAGGAAACCTTGCACTAGTGTCAGATGATGACTATTAATTGATTATGTTAATAATGCATCATCATGGAACATATTAGGCAATGGAATGGAGCAAACTCTTTAGCATTAGTGAAAAAGATACATATTTTAAAGCTTATTAGGTGTAATAAAAAATTCTTCATTATATTTATGTCTCTGTCTGTGTGTGGGAATCGGTGCCTTACTTCATTCTGACGATGTAAAGGGGCGCCAAAAGTGCACCTAGCACATTTGACATCTCACTGCCTCTCCAATCACACTAATTAAAATAAAGCTAAACTAGTGATATAAAAATTTTAGTATAAGGGCAGAGGAAAACTGTAGAAGATTTTGAGAGTGTCAATGGCACATAAGACAATTTAAACGTACATTGTAAGAGCCTTGATAAACATCACTATGAACAACAAAAACTGAATCCAACAGCATTTTAACTAATTGGTACTATGAATATCACGAGCTAAGAATGTTATCTATGCTGTATTTACATCAAATAATTGTCTATTATGGGATCTGGTTCCTACAACTGTCTTGCTTAGTGCAGCATATAATAAATTCCATAACAATGGCAAATGGAATTTCAACAGCTTGACTGAGGTGACCTTCATCCCAATGGATTTCAACTGAGGTGAGAATCATCAAATGGATTTCCTCAGTCATGTAACAAGAATATGCTATTAAAAGAACAAAATCTTTCACTTCAATCAGCAACCAATTATTCTGTCTCATAAATATGGAGAAAAAGAACAACTTCGTGTCATGCACAAAGGTTGTTCAGTTTGAAGATGAGATATTCAATGAAGTTCACAACTCAGATGCTTAAGATACTTGAATGTATGCAAAATTTCATGATTTAATTAACACAAGGAAAAAAAAAAGGCAGGGCAGAAAAACAAAGCAAGTTTAATGCAATTCTTGCATGCCTCTGATTGACTGCATTATAAATCATATTCTACATTGTGATAATCCATGCCCCCTCCCCAAAGCAAACCCTTAACCACCAATTCGCAATTGAAAAGGGAATTCCATCCCAGATTTTTAACCACCAATTCCCAATTGAAAAGGGAATTCCATCCTAGATTTTTAGTATAACTATCCATTGCCTTCATCATCTTCTATTGGAAACTATATTCTTCAATTTATCAGAAGGAAAGCATGTCCACTGCATCTAAGCATTTATATGCATAACAACTGTATAGGAGTATTATCAAATGTTACAAGCAATGATCTTCCACCAAATAAGTCAATCATAATCCTGATACAACTAACCCACATTTTACCATTCTTTTTTCCAGCTACTAAATCATTAACCACCAAAAACACTGTGAAAACAGTTAACCCAATCTAATTTCTTGATATATCTTCCACTTGATCCAGGATATCTTATTTTCTTATTCAAATAACTTGAAAGTTTTCCTAAACTTGAACATAGTTTTCCATTAAAAGCATTGGAACCATACAATTACAGTCCATACTTCAAACAGGCTCAACAACATCAATCATCTCCAATTGACTGATAGAAGAAAGTAATGAGATAAATAAACTAACTTTCTCTGGATCCCCTATCACCAATTATCCCTGAGCCTCTTGGTCCACTAACAGCGGTGTTCAACTGCAACAAAATCACAAGCTAGCATCAGCAAACACTCAATCACCAATGCTAAGCCAGAATTAACCACCAAGAAATATGAATCTCCAGCACCAGTGAACTGTAATATTAAGATATATTAAGGAAAAAGATAGGAACTTTATCCTTTATGATTTTTTTTTCATCCAAAGATTGATCTAGGCACTAACAAACAAGGTGATATAATTTAAAAGGAAATTATCTTTTTCTGATGAATTATATGAAAATTAAGCCAAATATCAAGCAAAGTTAAGGTTCATTCTAATACTTAATGCCAATGCCTTTACTTAACAGAGTTACAATAAAAGTTTGGAGGATCAATATTCTAAGAATGCTGTTGGAAGAGTTTTGAAAGGAGTTGGTAAACATTTCTTGTACATCTTAAGAAACCAGACAGACACGAGCTCAAAAGTAAGCGAGTGCCTTGGTGAGATACTGAGATTTCTTCCCATTAATTCACTCAGCATAGGAATAAGGTCTGAAGTTAACAGTAAATGTGGGCATTTGCACCAACTTTTGCATGACTGAACTCTCAACAGATAAATTTTAAAATAGTTAAAAGGATCAAATTGTTTTAGCCCCATGAAAATATAAGAAGACAATAAACTAGTTAACAGATTAAATTAGAAGTTAATCCTTTTGACTATCTCTCTAGTCGTAAAATACAGTAAATATGGAGTGCAATAACCTTTGAAAATGTACTAGCAAGATCATCAATTTCTGATAAGGATCTCAAAACTTCACCCTGCAAATATGAAGAAAAAAATTAGACGAAGCATCTAAAACATGAATATTCTACTAATCAACTATGAAAATGAATAATCTTAAAGATTAGTTAGTTAGATGTGCCAAAAGAAACACCGAGAATGATGAAAATTCTTGATTAGAACATGAAATTTTAACCATATTAGAAACTATTTGAAGTTCACAATTCCACAAAAAGAAAGAGTTGGGGAAGAGCTGAAGGGGATCCACCCAAGGGGAACAGGGCCAATCTTCTGTATCTAGCAATTGGGAATGAGTTCTCACCTAAAACTTTTGCATGATGGATATAAAGCATCCCAGAAACCTGATTCCATCAAGAAGGCTTCATACACCACTAGAAGTTGTAAAGTCAAAGATTGTTATCATTCTGAGGAAAGAGGTGTTATGAAAAAAGTTCGACGGTGAAAGGAGGTGTAAGGGAACTCATACAATTCCAGTTCTTTCCCCGCAATAAAACGAACAGATAAATCAAGCACACCAGAAATACTTGAAAAAACTCCATAAACTACCTTCTCAACATATTTGCTTCAGAAAGCATATGAGAAATAACAAACCTCACTTAAAGAAGCACCAAAGTACAAATAATACACTCTACAAAACCTACTCAAATGTGGAATACAATTTTATTGACTGGATAATTAAGGACTGGACCGCTGCAGCTTGTATAATATAATTTTTTTAAAAAGAAGTACACAAAAGATTCCTCTTATTTTGACAACCAAGACACAAAGAGACAAACAAATCAACTTCAGAAGAAAGCCCAACCATGATGGCTACACTGTCAACTTATAAATGCAGAGAACAAGGTTTACAGTCTCTTGAACAGGCAAATAGGACAACACAATATGAGCTCCCACAGAGTTATAATCCATAAATAAAAACAGCACACCAACCACTAACTAAATGTGGTGGCATCAATCTGTTCAAGAAAACAGGGGACAAAAAGTATCTGACATCACTTGTAGGCTATTTTTTAGCATGATTTTCAAAAGGGAGAAATTTACTTTTCAAACGACTAACCACCGCTTTTGTCCACACCACAAAATTTTGCAAGAACAATTGAAACAGGAAAAAAAAACTGAAAAGAAACAAGAATATTACCTCTCTCGATTAAACAAAAACTCCTCCTCATCAAGTCTGGCTGTGTGCAAATCCTCATCATCATCATCTAATCCCCCCAATTCAACTTCCTCGAGACATCTTTTTCCGAAAAAATGCATATTGTGATGCATCAAATACTGATCTCCTGCATCTCAAATACTGCATCTCCTGCATCATAGAAAAGCTAATTTTACTAAAAATGCAACTCTTCAAAAAAAAAAAATCCTCACAACATAAGGAACAGATCATATCACTAAAAATAACAGTGACGCATGTTCAGAAAAAAATAAATTGAGACAAGAAAACAACTCAAGTATACATTAATCAGCCTTTTTCACGAGAACACAAAGTATAAACGCCATTATGAAAAAAAAAAACAAAACAAAACAAGGGGTCTTCTATTTTTTTTTCCCTTAAGACGAAACAGCAAGCAAGCCACTATCTAATCCACCAATCTGCCACCACAAAAGCCACTTGAACTGTATGCCCAAGGGATACGCACAAGTTAGAACTTGAGACTCCATCTCCTGAGTCTCAAGTTTGATCATTGGAAAGGGCAGGGAATAGGATAATTGAGATGGGAGAAAGTTACCACCTTTGTGTAGCCAAAGGCCCAGTAGGTTTCCATATGTACCAAAATATTTTTCTCCAGTCCAATAATAATTCAAATAAATTGTGACTATCTCAATCACTAAAAACATTCGAAATCAAAGTGAACACAACCGAAGCACAAGCACATTTGAATAATTAAACTGAAGTGCGTTAGTACCCAAATTTAAACTTTATAATTCCAATACTGGAAAATGTCCATGCCACTATGAAATAAAGCAACAACCTAAACCTAGAAGCCCTTCACATCTGGAAACACAGATATTTGACTTTGACTGAATCAAACAGTTTTATTCACAAATGCTTTTGCTACAAAACCCTAACCTAAGCATTGAAAGCCCACATTTAATTCTCTTGTAATCTGCTACACATTTTGACTTCACAATCATCTTCACACTAACTTCATGACTTTAAACATTTCAAATTTAACTTAATCTAAAATTCGAGCTTAATCCAAACTATTAAAAACCCACAGCTAATTTTACCCAAAAAAACCCATAAATTGAGTAAATTAAAGCAAAATGAATCGAATACCAAACCTGTAGAATTATCGCCAAATTGGTTTAAAGATTCTCCGAAGCATCCATTTTATCTACACTTGAAAATTACCATTCAAAAGGGAAACCAAAACGAAAAACCCTAATAACTAATCAATCTAATGGTTTCTTTGAAAATCTAAAATCTGAACTGTTAAAAAGTAAACGGAGAACGAATCAAAAAGGGAAAGGGAAAATCAGAAAAGGGTTTAAAAAGCAAAACCGTTTACAATGAAATAGGGTTTGGAGGAGGAGAGAAGATCTGTACAGTATTACTTCATGGTTAAGGAAATAGGCTGGTTTTGTTCAAGTCAAAATTGTTGAGACAAGTAGAAGAGAGAGGAACCCTAGAAAAGAGATTACAAAGCGGATTTTTTTTATATATATTTATTATTTTTGTTTTTTAGTAAGGATTGATTGGACAGATAAAAGACGAGATGCACAGAGAAGGGGGGCTGGCAAGGGAAGAAAGAGGATAAAAACTTTTTTTTTTGAGAGAGAGAGAGAGAGAAAAAAAAACTGAAAATAATATATTTTTTCTTTTAATTTTTTTATCACTCCGATTTTTTTAGTTAATTTAATTTTTGTGGTTTTGCTTTGGATTTTTGCTGCCTTTTATGCGAAGTGCGAAAGAAAGATTCCGTGAAAAGGATTGGCATCTTTTACATTTATATTATTATTATTATTATTATTGTACTCTATTAATAATCATTTTTTCTTTTAAGAATTATTTATATATATAATAATTAATAATGAATCCTATCTAACTACCGTATAAATTTGTCTCTAATCATTTACTTGTGCGACTTATGTCTTTTTTTTTTTTCTTTTTTGGAACAAAGAAAGAATTATTTATTTTATAATAGCTATTTATTTATTTTTATCAAAACTATTTGTGACATGCATGATTAAAAAATAAGAATAAAAAATTAAAAAAAAAGGTTTTGGGTTTATTTTTCATATTTGATTTTTTTTTTTTTACAATAAAATTGATGGACGACATATCCTTTGAATTTAAGTTGGATTTTTTTTCTTAGAGTGTGTTTTCTAATAGTTAAAGTAACATATTTTCTTCACACCATGCTTTCAACTTTAATCTTACTTTTCTTATTCAATTCTTTATTTTCTTTTTTCTTAAAATTTTGTTTTATATTTTTTCTTTTTTTTTTATTTTTGTTTTTGCTAATATATTTTATGTTTGACATCTAATACATTTAACTTTATTTTGTTATATTTTTATATGTCCAACCCAAGAAGGATTTCAAAGATAAAAAAATTCATGTGCTTTATATCTTTTTCTCTTATTTTATGATATCCCTATTTATGTTGGATTTTATACTTATAATTTTAATTTTTATTCTTATTATTATGTTCACTTTATACAAAAATCCTTTTTTTTTCATGTAAACTTTAAGGTTTTCTTCTTCTATTCCACTTTTGGTGCTTCATGTCAATTGAATTTCAAAAACATGTATTTATCTTTTTAATTATAATTGTAAATATTATGATGTATCATCTGTTTAGAGTATTTGTTTTCATAGTTGTCACTATTGTGATTAATAGTTCTTTCACTTTATTTAAAATATCTTTGGAATAAGAATTATGATTTTTTTTTGTTTTTATTTATTTAACTACAATAATGGGATTTCTTTAATTCATTCAGATTAAGATTACTTACATTTGTTGAATGCAATGGAATGAATAACATTACTTATCATTTTATATCATTATTTTATAGTATTTTCAGTGTTTAGGATTATATTTAACATTTTACGTCTATATTAATAAGTATAAAGAGTTTATCTTTAGTAGCAATCTTTTTGGTTTTGGTAGCTTTACTTTATTTTGAATGATTAATATTTGAATTGTGATTATTAGGATTTGGTTATTGAGACACTAAGTGTTAATTTTTTTATAACTTTAATACTTAAATTTGAGAGTCAATTATTTTGATTTTGTGCATGATTCTTTTTATATAAATATGCTCATTTGATTTGTTTCATGTCATTTTTTCTCTATATTTATTAATATATTATTGGTACATGTATATGCACTATATATATGTATAATAGTCTCTTTCTACTTACATGTTTATGTAAGGATGAAGGAATGTAAAGGGTGTGGCTAAGCGCCCATGTCTATACATATTGTATGTACATTTTTAAATTTTCATATGCTGTTTTTTTATAATACTATATATATTGCCAATTTGCTTTGTTATGGTTTTATTCTTTAAACTTTATTATTTTGCTCCTTTCTAGTTTTTTATTACCTACTATTTGATTAAATGTAAAAAATAAATAGAGTTAGATATCTTACCTTTTAGTATTGAACTATTATAAGAAACAAACACCATGAAATAAAGATGATGGCTTAGATATTATGAAGTAATTTTATTATTTCAAAGATAGATCTTCAAACTAATTTTTTAGAATTCATTAAGTATTAGATTTATAGTTTCTTTTATTTTTTTTATTGTACATTTGTTAAAAAGGATTTTCATATGGATTTTAAAGAATTTTTAACTTATGAAATATTTGCTATTGATCAAATGTTAGCACTTTAGGTTATATCCCAAATTTTGATTCATTTATGTTTGGTTACATTTTTTTCCTTCATAAATTTAATATTGAGAAAACTTCTAATTTATAAAATTCAATTCAATTACTTATGTATTTTGCATTTAAGCACTTTTATAGCTTGCCAGTGCCATATATCATTGCAATAGTATAAAATGATAACCTGACGTGAAGTGATGACATCTTACTATCTAACATATATATAAAATCGTCTACATTGTTTACTATAGACATTGATAAGTGTAATATCCCAATTTCACATTGGAATGTTTTAAAAATCTGTTATGATATATAAGTTGAAACTTAAACTCAAACTTATGAGATAACTTTTGTATGACAAACCGTGAGATCATCGGGTCAAAACATATAATACATTGCAGGTTGGGTATGGGTTTTCACAAATGATATTAAAACAACCACCAGTCAAACGGAAGCTATGTACTACATTATAACAACCATACTAGAATCTTGAGGGAGCTAAGTATTATACTATAGGAGCCACTTTTAGAGTTTCAATATAGCTAAGTACTACATAGTGAGATCCACCTCTAGATTCTCAATACCTAGTGTGATCCTAATTCTGTGATTTTATGTGTGCAATTTTGTAGTTATATGATTCTGTGTGTGTTTTGTGCTAGGCTTAACGAGAATGTTAAGCTTTAATGAAGGGAGTTTATGATACTTCAAACTCACATCAGAATGCTCTAAGGATCTACTATTATATATAAGTTAATACTTAAACCCAAACTTATAAGGTACATTTTGTGGGATAAAACTATAAGACTTTCAAGTCAAAACAAACAATATCTCATAGGTTGAGTATGAGTCTCCACAATAAAATACACTTTGTATGACTTTTCATTTTTTTTAACACTATTCCCTCCACTACATTTTGGTGAAACTTTTTATAGTTAGCATCCCATTAGATAATTCAAATTTGGTTTTGTTACTTACACAATTAAAATTTGGTTTAGATTAGATTTTGTTGCATCACAATTTATTGGTTTGTTTTGTTAATTACAATATCAGTTTTTGTCTTTTTGAGTAAACTAATAATGGTTTTTGTCATATAATTTCTAGGGACAAAAAATGCTAGTTTTATTTATTTATAAAAGTTTGATACTATTGCACAAATTGTCCATACTATTTAGGTGTTTTCATTATTAGGAGTGAAAGTGGTGTTAGGGAAATCACCATGGAATGGGAACAGCAGTGAGATAGTAATTCAAATTTCGTGCTTAACATTAACACTAAACTCAGTGTTACCATGATTATAAAGGTAATTTTTAGTTATTGCTCATATTTAAAAGCCTTTCTTACTTATAATATTAAATGTATTCGATGAAAAACATATTTTTTAAGTTAAGCACTAGGACATTTGCTCTAGATTAACACAACCAGAAATAGACTCAACGGGTAATTGATTTCTCGACACTTTCGTTTTTTCTTAGCATGATTAGTTGTTATTCTTTTAAGATAAATATATTTTTTTCAATGAAAATTGCTCTATTAAGTAACTCTACTTTTAATAGTAGTACTATATAGCAAAAACTGAACATATTTATCTCTATATCTAACATCTAGCATTTATATAAAATTGTCTACGGGTTCATGTTTGGCTTACATCTGTTCAAAAAGGACATGTATGGTATTTTTTATTTACTTTTTAAAGATATTGTCATATTTTCTCATTTTTATTTATGAATTTTTCTAGCATTATCTTCTACAGGTATTTTTTTCATTTTAAACCTTTCGTCTTTCCTCTTCACCATCATTGCTAATGTTTCACATTTCATCTTATTCTTATCCCAATATTCAATATGTTGTTTAAACATTTTTCTAGCAAAAATTGTAAATGATTTTCTTCTTTGTTGGAACCAACTAAAAAATACCTAACTTTTTCCCTTAATGATCTCTTCTATTTTGAAAAAACCTCTAAATTGAAATAAAAAGCAACAACCTCATTTAAGCAAGTATCATTCAATATGTAAAGCTAAGGAAAAGATATTCAAGAAGAAGTGCATCTAGTGCCACACCATTGATAAAGGCGCTAGTCACAAAAACGTTGGTCTTTTTTTACTTTTTTGGATTTGATTTTATTTAATTATTCTTTGATTTTAATTATTGGTTAATTATTTTTGTGCAAGTTGCAAACGAGGTTTGAGTTATTAAATTTATACTTTTATTAATTACTACATTTATTAATTTATTTTTACATAATATTTGGATATTAGAAGGAATTAAACAGAGCTTGCTATCTTAATAATCATTTATTTTTAAAATATATGGGTCTTATGGTAGCTCTATTTAAGGAAGTTTTATTGGTATGAGTAATGTCTAGGTCTTATGATTGCTATGTTTATTAGAATCCCATTAAATAAATTATTGGTTATTATGAATCATACTTTAAGTATCACATTATCTGTTATTTATACATTTTAAAAACTTTTTTTTCATAATTTTCTCATGTGCGTATTTGTTTTTAGGTGTCCATAATTTTCAACTAGATTCCTTGCATTTGCCTTGAAGTTTTATGTTGAAAGTCCACATTGGTTATATAAAGTTTGCTCTCTGATCTTTATAAACTAAATATTAAGACAATTTTATATATCAATCTTAATAGTATTATATGTTTATTAAATCAAATAATTGGAATCAAATCTTATCGCTTTTTCCCTTTTACATTATCCTATTCATTTTGCTTTTATGTTTGAATATAAATTGTTCATATGTTGTTCTCTATGTTTCTTTGTGTTGCTTACACACTTTTATTACATCTATTTTTGTCATGTTATTTTATTCTTTCAACTTTTGCCATATAAAATTGCATTATTCCTCTATTAAAATTTTTCCAAAATATGCTCACCATCTGTAATTTGCTACCAAATTCATTAAAAACATATTTTTAATTTTATGAAAGTCCATTATGAAGCAAATTGATTACATCATCTTGGTGGTGTCATGCAACAAAAAATAAGTGTTGAAGTTGAAGTTGAGTTTGAAAAGCTTTTAGGTGGATTATATATCAAATATGTCAATAAAATTATTTAAATTAAATAAGAGAGACAAAACAAATATTGTGAAACTCTTAAAACTGCTCTATGAAAGCCATTTTAGAGGTAAATATTACAATCTATTTATTATTTTTGTTTTTGTAAATTAATTTTCCTTGCTTTGTCATAGAAATACATAGTATGTCAATGTTTTTAGTTGTCTTTTAATCTCTTGTATATTTATTTTCATCTCACCATGTAACAAGTAGCAATTTCCTTCCTTAGAGTGATAGCTTATGTGTAACAAAAAAAAAAGTTTTTGAAAACTTGAACTCACTAATAATTCTTTATAACATACATTGGAAAACCAATAGTGTTTTATTTGTCCTTATAAAATATTTACCAACAAAATGCAAAAGTTATACTTTTTTAGTATTGATTTGTAAATTAGCATTTCTATGATATATTGTTGATATATCATTATTTACATACTTTTTTGTTTTTATCTTTTCATTATTTTTTATTGTACAATGCTTTTATCATTTATTTTCACACATTATTGTTATTATCATTACTTAGCTTTAATGCTTATACACTTCTATTTATTTAATGATGTAACATATATAAAAAAAATTTTCATATATTTTTGGCTTACCTTTAAAACAAAAAGTAGAATTTTTCAAAACTTCAACTAGTAATTTAGTTAATTTGTATATATTACTAGATTTCTACCATTGCTTTGCCGATGGCTTATATATATATTTATAATTTTTAATTAATCTTAATAAAAAAAATCATTACAATCAAACTTTAAAAAATTCTTTTTTATTTCATCAGTACAAATTAAAGTGAAATTACAATAACAAGGAACTTGCTTTTGTCATTTTTTTATGAGATTAAATATCAAATATTAAAAATCTATTTAAAGTCATGTTTTATATTATATCCCTTTATTGAATTGTAAAACAAAATCTATCAAAAAAACTACAAATAACAAAATTTTTTCTTTTGATTGGCACTTTTCTCAAAACAAAATAAACTAAAAGTAAAAAATAGTTGAAATCATTCAGTGTTATATAAGTCTGACCTATGCAAAAACCCAAACATATAATAAAATAGATATAGTATCACACAAAAAAAATAATATAATTGATGACACAAATATAATATCCAAAACCTTATCATTATTTTTAAACAAATACCCCAAAAAATTACAAATGAAACATCGTATTAGAGAACCAAAAATGACTTCATAGCATCCCTTCCAGCTAATATTAGACATTTTATGTTAGTTAATCTTGATCCTTGGTTAATTCTATATATTATATGGTTTCAAAACATAACACAATTCTTAACACTATACATATTAACATAGTATGTTGAAAATTTACTTAGGCATTTTATCAAAACATAATGTAATTTGAATACATAAAATGCTAAAAATTCATTTGGTCATTTTATCAAATATTGAGTGGGTAGTGTTTTTATTATTTATAAATAGAATTTTTAATGTTAGGCATAAACTCCCTGCAACATCTATACATAATTACAAAGTGTTTTTCACACTACACTCTTAACATAATCATACACATGCTAAACACATATTTAACAAGCTAACATACACATCATCAAATTATACATAATGACAAAGAAACTATCTTAGTAATACTTATACAAAATTACAAAGAAACTTATAACATAATCATAATTATAAAGAAACTCACAGCACAATCATACATAGTACAATCATAATTACAAAAAAACTTATAGCATAATCATACACAACACAAGTATAAGTATAACAATACTTATATATAATTACAAAGAAACTCATAGCATAATCATATAGAGCATAATCATATGTTTCTTGGTACTTCATTTTTAAAGCTTAAGCAATACTGAAAATTGTCAATTTTCTTAACATGTTCCTTTTGTAGGCTTAACTTTGAACAATGAAGATTCTCTGTTTTGTTTTATCATGAACCTGTTCTTTTTGCAAGCTCAGCTTTAAACAATGGGAATTTTTTATTTGTCTTACACTAAAATCGTTGAATTGAGTTTGTTATTTCCAATAGTCGCTTAGTATTCTCTAGTTCTAATTTCTCATTCTCCCAATAAAATAAAAAGGAAAAAGAAAGACAAATTAGAATTGTTGGCATAATGATTGATGTAATCTTATAATAATCACGACTCTCCTTAAATTGAAATGGTAGCTTTATTTGTAACGTTTTCACTTGCTAAAATGAGTAACCAACAATATTTGCTTTATAAAGTTTAGGATATACCATTAATAAAATAATGAGAAGTATTAACCAAAATCAATATTTCTTTATGAAGCTATATATTTGTAAATCTTATGTACGACAAAAACTTTATGCCTACAATTTAATTAATTAGTGCATGAAGAAAAAAATCACATGCGAACATGATTGCAATTTATTATAGAGAAAGTGACAGAGAATTACATCAATTGCTTCTAAAAAAAGATTTTCTGCTCAAGAACCTTCTAATTAAAATACTTATCTAGTATCAATTTTTTAATAAATTCATCATCATAATATATAACACATAAAATTTTGCTATAAATAATATGATCTGCCTTAAATATTTTTGTGTGTAAGTTGTAAGCAGCTACTTAACTACTAATTATCATTTACATTATAATAGTTTAGTAGGAGTTTCTTCATCTTTAGTTGCAGTAGCAAATTACAAAGTAAAATGTGCTCATGTTGGGACTTAACTTATATTAACCTAGCATCTTTTAAAAAAATAAAAGATGCCTCATTCCAACTTAAAAACCTTCGTCATAAATTTATTAACCTAAAAAATTCTAAAGTTTAAGAAATACGAATAGCCCACAAATATATTAATACCACACTCACTAAAACAGTTAATTAAAAAAAAAACTTTAATATTTGCGAACTTCGAAAGCAAGGACATTCTTTTTAATCCAATGAAATAGAAAACTCAGCTTCAAGTGTATAAAGATGTTTATAATAAAGAACATGAAGTAATATAAGAGATCAACCATACATAGTAAACACTAATCTACAAGTCAATCCAACCCAACAGGTAGAGATAACTACTTTAGTAATACTTTTTATATCTTCCCCATATACATAGCTAATGATATTACTAAAAGCCTTGCTAAAATATAAAACAAGATAACACATGAAGCTATCTGAGATTGCATAAAAGGGAAAAAAAAATTAACTCCTAAAAGAATGACTCTAGTAGGCTAATTGAAATTTTATCATTTGCATGTTAGTCAATAAAGCTAATTTAATTAACCTGATATCTTGTGCAGCTGAAGGATGAGAAATGGTTAACCATTTGTCTGGCAGTTTTCCACTTCTCTATGTTATTTATTGCAACAGCCTGATAATATGTATTAAACTTAAAATTAGCTTACAACCAAAACCTAATCATTTCTTCAAGAGAAAAATAAAAAGCATCTAAAAAATCTTTTATTTAAAAGTAAAATAGGTTGTTGATTAACATCTATGAGAGAAAACATAGCTCTAAAAGCTTACTATTTTGAGAAGCAACCTATTCTCTAATGGCAGACATAGTTATCTATAAATAA